>CM073596.1:67568873-68154854 GCA_037074705.1 Zhengitettix transpicula
AGGTTATGGGGGAAGATGGGAGTCTGTAGTGCCAGGGGGTAGGAGGGGGGCTACAGTTAGTGATTTAGGGGGAGGATGATGTCCCGGAAATGGTGAGTTAGAGACGAGAGGAAGCGACTAACATATTAACTTAGGTTAGCCCGCGTGATGTTTGGGCTTGACCTGGTCATGAAGGGAAACTTCAGCGTTAAGGAGGTTATGGGGGGAAGATGGGAGTCTGTAGTGCCTGTTGGTAGGAGGGGCTACAGTTAGTGATTTAGGGGGAGTTTACGTTCTAGTCTGTGATGTTTTGAAGGGGAGGGCGGGGTTGCAATGGTGGGATTTGGATGGTTGATGGAGCTATTTATTAGGCCCTTGGTAGATTCATGAATTACGGCAGGAATTGGGGGAATTTCAAGGTCTTTGTGGAGTTGCGAAGGTACCAGGGGGGGGGGAATTTTGTTTTGTTAGGTTTGTATTTTGTAGGAGTGGGGAACAGGCGCAGTGGAGTGCGACCACGTGGCACAGCGAGTCTCAGTAAAGGTTTAATGTTCTGCACAGTTAAATATTTCATAATTAAACGAAACAATTAAGTAACTATTAGCGCGTTAATTAATCTTCAACCGTAACAGTTGATTTAGCGGGACGATGATGTCAATTAGTCTGCGGGTTTTGTGGGTTACTGTAGAAGAGCTCAGTGGTTGATGGAGATACTTGGTAGAGTAACAAGGTCTTTGTGGAGTTGCGAAGGTGCCGGGGGGGGGGGAAATTTTGTTTTGTTAGGTTTGTATGCTGTCGGAGTGCGACCACGTGGGGCGGATTAAGGATAGGTGGAGGAGTCTTACAGTGCTAAGGGACGTGGGAGATTTTCTGTTGATAAGAGTTGCTCCATGATAGTTTGGTATCAAGGATAAAGGCCTCGGACGTGGAAAAATCGTCTGGTTGGTACTGACGTTGCCCTGTCGCGTGTTTGTTACACGTGCACCACGGGTCCACTCGTGCTACCATAGAGACAGGCGGCGTTGCCCCCATGAGCTTTGCTCTAATCAGCGCTATATATAGGAAGGTCCGACGCACGACTGTTTTGCACTCGCGGGGTCCAAAGGTCTTCCTCCTCTACGGCTGCAAACACACACACACACACACACAATACGAAAACAGCCCACACACACACACACACACACGCACACGCACGTGCCTCCAGGCAACGTGAAGAGCCACGAACACGTGGGTTGTTTCCACGAGGACTCGAGAGACGAGACAAATCCCGACACGGACGTTTCTAAAAATGGCGTCTTACTTCAAACAGCGACCGGGAATTGCTTCACTGATTCTTAAACAAATACAAACAATCGAAATGCAATAATTACGTCTTAATAATAAGAAAAATAGCCAAACACAGACAAAATAAATACCGCACAACAACGTTCCTGGGGATCCTTGTTCCCGTTCGTCAGGTGCTGAGAAGAGCGCCTAGAGCGACACAACTGCACTGGCCAGTTGACAACACTCAAAGGACTCTTGAGGTTAGCGTGAGAAATTTTTTTTTTCCGCCCCCGGCCCGCCCTTGAGGCGGATACGAACCTGAGGCCCCGGATGTGGTTGTGTTAAGGCAGGACACGCGTTGGCTGCTGCTGCTGTTTCCTTACAAAGGAGATCCTTGTTCCGTTTCGTCAGGTGCTGGGAAGAATGCCTAGAGCGACACAACTGCACTGGCCAGTTGACAACACTCAAAGGACTCTTGAGGTTAGCGTGAGATTTTTTTTTTTCGCCCCCGGCTCGCCCTTGAGGCGGATACGAACCTGAGGCCCCGGGTGTGGTTGTGTTAAGGCAGGACACGCGTTGGCTGCTGCTGCTGCTGCTGTATCCTTACAAAGGAGATCCTTGTTCCCTTTCGTCAGGTGCTGGGAAGAGCGCCTAGAGCGACACAACTGCACTGTTTTGAGTTTTGTCAAGTGACGAGTGCAGTTGTGTCGCTCTAGGCGCTCTTCCCAGCACCTGACGAAAGGGAACGAGGATCCCCAGAAACGTTGTTGCTGTGTGGTGTTGACGTCATCTCTCCTTTTGTCTGTCTTTGTTATTACATGCAAATTTAATTGGAATACAAAAGATAAATACATAAATCAGAGACGATACTAAGAATTATTGACACTCGAGACGAATGTAATGTGAACGCTCGTGAGGCCGAGGACATCTTCGTCACCGATTTTTTTTTAGGTGTAGGCAGGCTACATGAGGGTAATCCACATGGTGGCAACTCCCCTCTTAATAGCATAGGAAAGAGGGGATGCGGAAGGGTAGAGGAAGGTAGCCAAGGGTTAACCAGGAAACCCCCGGGGCTATGGTTTAAGGCACAGGACCAACCCTAGAAAACTTGCATCAGGCACGTGAGACTCTTGGTACTTGTCCCACGCCCTTCCAAGGATGGCAGGAGCGTGGCTCCACAAGTGTAGGGAGGCAGCTGGCCGACTGTTCCAATGGGAAGATGAATCAACTCTTACCGTCTGCGAAGGAGAGTGGCCACAACGTGGATTACTATTTTTGTAGGGTAAGAGGCTACACGAGGGTAATCCATATAGTGGCAACTCCCCTCTTAATAGCATAGGAAAGGGAGTTGAAAGGGGGGATGCGGAAGGGTAGAGGAAGGTAGCCAAGGGTTAACCAGGGAGCCCCCGGGGCTATGTTTAAGGCACAGGACCAACCCTAGAAAACTTGCATCAGGCACGTGAGACTCTTGGTACTTGTCCCACGCCCTTCCAAGGATGGCAGGAGCGTGGCTCCACAAGTGTAGGGAGGCAGCTGGCCGACTGTTCCAATGGGAAGATGAATCAACTCTTACCGTCTGCGAAGGAGAGTGGCCACAACGCGGATTACTATTTTTGTAGGGTAAGAGGCTACACGAGGGTAATCCATATAGTGGCAACTCCCCTCTTAATAGCATAGGAAAGAGGGGATGCGGAAGGGAAGAGGAAGGTAGCCAAGGGTTAACTAGGCGGCCCTCGGGCTATGTGATGCAGGACAACCCCAATATCAAATAAAACAAAAGGAGAGATGATGTAAATACCACGCAGTAACGTCTCTGGGAGCCTTGTCCCTTTCTTCAGGTTGCTGAGAAGAGCCTGGAGCGACACAACTGCACTGGCCAGTTGACGGAACCAGTTTAGGAGGCAGCTGGCCGACTGTTAAGGGGGGGAAAACTCTTACCGTATGCGACCCCGGAACATTCACCTCTCATCAGTCAAACTGACGAGTGCAGTTGTGTCGCTCTAGGCTCTTCTCAGCCACCCGAAGAAAGGATCCCTGTTGTGCGGCATTTATTTTGTCTGTATTTGGCTATCTTTCTTTTTGTTTTTTAATTAAAAGCGACGAACGGTTGCGCGATTATTTATAAGTTAGTTGAGCGTGAAGTAATCGTGATGTATGTAGGTTCTGCAGCAGGAAGACTTCACATTACTCGTCGAGGTAACCCGCGGATTAAAGGTTATTTGTAAAACTGACCTTGGAGTGTCTCACCGCGAGGACTTGTTCTAGTAGTGGAATTTGCCCAAAATGCACAGCCATTAATATCACGCTCAAGGTCATGCAGTCTGCTGGATCGAGCACAACTCTCTTTGCATCGCCAGTTATTAATATGTTATAAGGAAGATTGCCGGAGTACTGACAACATAAGTGATGGTACAACGTTTCCGGGGTCCTTGTTCCCTTTTTTTTCAGGTGCTGAGAAGAGCCTAGAGTGACACAACTGCACTCGTCAGTCTGACAAAACTCTGAAAGCTTTGCAACCGTGCTTATTATTATTATTATTTGTATCTCGTAGCCAAGTTTCTGGGTTTCTGCTCGAGAAATGAATTCCCCGTGAGCGCTAACACATCAAGGAAGCCGTCCAGAGAATTCTCTCGCAGGTGAACCTTCCCAGAGACCTCTGGCGGAGGCTACTTTAGGGGAGATGCCTTCACATCTCTCTGGATTCTTTGAACTAAGGTTCCTCACAAGCCGAGGCCTGTTTTTGAGAGGTGTATGTTTCCGGGGTCGGAGACCTTGGTAGCGTACGGTAAGAGTTGTCCGCTATTCCTATTGTAACAGTCGGCCAGCTGCCTCCTAAACTGGCCAAGGCATGCCGAGGGGAAAGCTGCGACCCCACACCAAACACCTCTCCTGCCATCGGAAGGGCGTGGGACAAGTACCAAATGCCTGACCTACCTGATGCAGGTTTTTCTAGGGTTTTTCCTGCTTCACTGTTAGGCGAATGCCCCGGGGTAGGATCCTTAAACCATAGCACGGGGCCCTAGTAACCCTTGGCTACCTTCCTCTACCCTTCCGCATCCCCCCTTTCAAATCCCTTCCTATGCTATTGAAGGGGAGTTGCGACTATGTGGATCACCCTCATGTGAGCGTGTTGCCCTAAAAAAAAATTCAAGGAATGTCTTTGGGACAGGGGCAAATAATAAGGTGAAAAATAATAATTTTTGTAGACGTGCAGCCATGTTATTTTCTTTTCAAAGAACTTTATTACAAGTTCCCAGAGAGATGTACATGAACAGAAAATCCATGTTGTATAAAAAATATTAAAATGTTCAGGAAATGGCTGATTTAATATGGATCTGTGACTGATGTAGATACGGTGACGTCACTGCGCAGTCTTCTGTTGTTGTTTTACTTTATCTGACCAAATTCAATTTCAAGGAATGTCTTTGGGACAGTGGCAAATAATAAGGTGAATAATAATAATAATTTGTTGTAGACGTGCAGCCATTTTTTTTCTCTTTTAAAAGAACTTTATTACAAGTTCCAACATCTTTACAAAGAACATGTCTTTGAAGAATCAATCATAACACAAAGGTAATGAATAATTTTTACATAAAAAGATAGTATAGTTCAGAGATAACATTGTGTATCGGCTGGCGAACGTCTCTTCCGGATTTTGGTGACCTAAAAAGAGTTGTGGGTTCATTGCAGGACCATGAAACGTCCTGGAATACAATGACTATGGTAATACACTGAGGACAAGGCTACGAAGGGGGTTGAACCACTTTGGAAAGAGTCACTGGAGCTTAATATATTTAAAAATAGGAAGTATATAATTCCTTTGAGGGGTGGGTTCTTGTTTTTTACGTTGTAACATAATTATTCCCTGTGGTATTTAATTAGAGGCTTTGAGGACTGAGATGACGGGGAGCGCCTGCAGGGTGGGCAGGCCCGCAGCGCTCGTCCACGCGGCCGCTGCGTGTGCAGGCAGGCAGGCTTCGGGGTCAGCACAGTTGCCAAGCCAGCGCCAGTCCTAGGTCAGGGCCCAAAGTCCTCGGAAACTTGTACGCAGATTCTGCAGTCCACAATATTGTAGCTGCCCCGTTAAAGGGGGTTTACTTCCAACAACGTTTCCACTTCAGCTGAAGAAGGTGGCGGTGCGAGCCGTCGAAACGACGTCGTGGAAATTAAACGACGCTACTCCCGAGTAAAACCCAGCAGCTACACCTACGTTGCTTATTTAATACTGTACTGGTTAGTTGTTTCTCTCCTCCAGTCTTCTCCCCCTCCCCCCGCCCCCGCCCAGGGTTCCACAAATCCCACGTCACGAAATTGCTAGTTGAATAGACGCTATTTTCATAGATTTCGCTAGCATTTTCCGTGACTTTAATTGGTTGGAAATGAAATAAGAACTTTGTAGTAAAATGGAAAGAAAATTACCTCTGATTTTAAAATTAATAATAACAAAGATAGCAAAATACAGACCATAGAAAAGGTTAATGTAAAGACCACACTAAAACGTTTCTGAGATCCTTGTCGCTTTCTTCAGGTGCTAAGAAGAGCCTAGAGCGACACAACTGCACTCGTCAGTTGACGAACCTATTCTGACTTGTGTAGTTGTGTCGCTCTCGGCTCTAAGAAGAGCCTAGAGCGACACAACTAATCTGGTCAGTTGCCGAAACTCTTCTGACTAGTGCAGTTGTGTCGCTCTAGGCTCTAAGAAGAGCCTAGAGCGACACAACTGATCTGGTCAGTTGACGAAACTCTTTTGACTAGTGCAGTTGTGTCACGCTTGGCACTAAGAAGAGTCTAGAGCGACACAACTGCAATCGTCAGTTGCCGAAACTCTTCTGACTAGTGCAGTTGTGTCGCTCTAGGCTCTAAGAAGAGCCTAGAGCGACACAACTGATCTGGTCAGTTGACGAAACTCTTTTGACTAGTGCAGTTGTGTCACGCTTGGCACTAAGAAGAGTCTAGAGCGACACATTTGATCTGGTCAGTTGACGAAAATCTTTTGACTAGTGCAGTTGTGTCCCTCTCGGCTCTTTTTAGGGCCTAGAGCGACACAACTGCACTCGTCAGTTTGACAAAACTCTTTTGACTAGTGCAGTTATGTCGCTCTCGGCTCTAAGAAGAGCGTAGAGCGACACAAGTGATTTGGTCAGTTGACGAAACTCTTTTGACTAGTGCAGTTGTGTCACGCTTGGCTCTAAGAAGAGCCTAGAGCGACACAACTGATCTGGTCAGTTGACGAAACTCTTTTGACTAGTGCAGTTGTGTCACTCTTGGCTCTAAGAAGAATCGAGAGCGACACAACTGCACTCGTCAGTTTCACAAAACTCTTTTAGTTTTGTCGTTCTTTGCTCTAAGAAGAGCGTAGAGCGACACAACTGCACTCGGCAGTCTTTTGACTAGTGCAGTCTTTTGACTAGTGCAGTTGTGTCGCTCTCGGCTCTAAGAAGAGCCTAGAGCGACACAACTGCACTCGTCAGAACTCTTTTGACTAGTGCAGTTGTGTCGCTCTAGGCTCTTCTTAGCACCTGAAGAAAGGTACAAGGATCTCAGAAACGTTGTCGTGTGGTATTTAAATAATCACTTCTTCTGTCTGCATTTGGCTATCTTTCTTCTTATTATTATTTTATTAACGGAAAAGCTGCTGATTGATCCTGGGAATTTTAGGGGTACAAATACTGTGAGGTCCTTGACCAACTGCCTGACTTGCTGAATGGTGCATTTGTTTTTCATCGACCAGTTTTCTGTTTCCTGGAGAGGTTTTAAACGTTACGCAGCCTTGGAGGTTCTGCCGCTGCTGACGTCACACAAGGGGATGAACGTGCAGCAGCTACAGGGTTTGTTTGCTAATCTTTGGCAAGAGCGCTTTCTTTTTACCACGGAGGAGCAGCCGTTGCATTGCATTGCTCGCTGACCGTGGAAAATCTCCCAGAAAACGAGCGAACCAATTTGCGTAACGCGACTGAGTTTCTGAGACGTTTCACATGTGAGAGTCTCACTCAGTCTGTGTGAAGATGGTGGTTCGCAAGTACACGCTTCCCGAAGACGCGGTCTGTCCCGGGGCCGAAGCCACGAGCTTCCAGTACGTCCAGCAGGAAGCAGCCTCGCAACAACCACAAGCAGCGGTAAGGTTCGTCGTTCCCTCCTTCACCAGCGCATTGTTCAGGTGCGTCCAATACTCCACAGGATAGCCAGGATTTGAAATTTCTTGACAGTGCTGAGGTAACAGCATTATTTGGATTATTCGGGTATTCCATTGTCTTGGAGTAAATAAGTGAGCAAGAAAAAGTGAAAAAAAAAGGCAAAGAAAAAGGGAAAAAAAGGAAAATCAAAGGAACAAGAAAAACGGAAAGAAAGAAGGAGGTTAAAGAGATGACGATGAAGATCGGAAAAACGATGTAGAGATATACTCCAAGCGACGAAAAACAGGAAGAGAGAGACAGTGTGGAAGAAACAAGTTAGGTTAAAGAGATCAAGTGAAGAATCGGCAGCTTCTTTCTCTGAACTTCCTGAAGATCTTCCTCCTCATCTCTTTGACCTAACTTGCCTCTCTCTTCCTGTTTTTTCTCGTTTTCTTTCTATTCTCCGCTTGGAGTATATCTACATATTTTTTCTGATCTTCCTCGTCATTTCTTTGACCTAAATTTCCTCTCTCTTCCTGTTTTTTTCTCGTTTTCTTTCTATTCTCCGCTTGTAGTATATGTACATATTTTTTCTGATCTTCCTCGTCATTTCTTTGACCTAAATTTCCTCTCTCTTCCTGTTTTTTCTCGTTTTCTTTGTATTCTCCGCTTGGAGTATATCTACATATTTTTTCTGATCTTCCTTGTCATCTCTTTGACCTAACTTGCCTCTCTCTTCCTGTTTTTTTCTCGTTTTATTTGCATTTTCCGCTTGGAGTCTATCTACTTATTTTTCTGATCTTACTCGTCATGTCTTTGACCTAACTTGCCTCTCTCGTCCTGTTTATTTCTCGTTTTCTTTGTATTCTCAGC
The DNA here is from genome assembly GCA_037074705.1 of Zhengitettix transpicula. Lineage (NCBI taxonomy): Eukaryota > Metazoa > Arthropoda > Insecta > Orthoptera > Tetrigidae > Zhengitettix > Zhengitettix transpicula. The sequence goes on from CM073596.1 coordinate 67,577,105, forward strand.
TTGGAGTATATCTACATTATTTTTCTGATATTCCTCGTTAACTCTTTGACCCAACTCGCCAATGTCTTCCTGTTTTTTTCTCGTTTTCTTTGTATTCTCAGCTTGGACTATATCTACATTATTTTTCTGATCTTCCTCGTCATCGCTTTAACCTAACTTGCCAGTCTCTTCCTGTTTTTTTCTCGTTTTCTTTTTATTCTCTACATATTGTATATCTACATACTTTTTCTGATCTTCCTCGTCATCTCTTTGACCTGTGTCTTTTCTTTCTGTGTTTCTTTATTCTTTGCTTTCCTTTGCCCACTTTTTACTTTATCTTGCTCACCTACCTCCCTACAATGGAATACCAGAATAATCAAAATGATAATGCTACTTTTAAATCTTTTGAAACATATTTCTGCTTTCCGCCGACCTTGTCGACCTGCTAATTGTAAAGTGTGAACTTTCTGACGTCAGTGGTTGTTACGCGTCTAGGACCAATCACTGTGGATGATGCATTACCAGGCAAGCGTTAGTGAAGCGACCCTTCAGATTCGTTCTGCTCTTGTGTTAATTAATTCGTTTATTTTAATATAATAATTGCATAATTACTATGATGGGGGACTGCCACAGGCTCAGTGTTCCTATCCTCTTATAATGTGGACATTGCCACAGTAACCAGTCTTCACCGTAACATCAACATTTCTGTTACAGCTGAGTGATATGCCAGGGTCAGAGGTTGATTATTAATGGCGCCCCGTGAATGATACGGGGACAGCGTGTAAATTACTCGAGGAGTCGTAAACGAGAAGTTTACCCTCCTCCTCCTCCTCCTCGTACTCACGCTGTAAATCTCTCTCTCTATCTCTCTCCATGTCTCTCTCTTTATCTTTCTCTACCTCTCTATCTCTCTCACCCTCTCTCTATCTCTCTCCATCTCTCTCTCTATCTCTATATCTCTATCTCTATTTCTATATCTCTCTCTATCTCTCTCTATCACTCTCTCTCTATATCTCTCTCTATATCTCTCTCTCTATGTCTCTTTATCTCTCTATGTCTCTCTATCTCTCTCTATCAATCTCTCTCTATCTCTCTCCATGTCTCTGTATCTCTCTCTGTCTCTCTATCTCTCGCTATCTCTTTATCTCTATTTCTCTATCTCTCTCTATCTCTCTCTATCTCTCTCTATCTCTCTCTATCTCTCTCCATCTCTCTCTCTATCTCTCCATCTCTCTCTGCTCTCTATCTCTCTCCATCTCTCTCTCTCCATCTCTCTCTCTGTCTATCACTCTATCTCTGTATCTCTCTCTATGTCTCTCTATTTCTCTATCACTCTCTCTCTATCTCTCTCTATAGCTCTCAATCTCTCTCTCTGTCTATCTCTCTCTATGTCTCCTATGCTATTAAAGGGGAGTTGCCACCATGTGGACTGCCCTCATGTAGCCTGGCTACACCCAAAAAAAAAATCCTTTTTGTCAAATTTATAAAAAAATATTATTTTATATTTCGACGACTGGATTATTATAGAGGTTGGATGAAACGTAATTAAAGGATTATTTAAATCAAAATGGACGACTTCATCTCAGGCTTTTATTCGTTGGTATAAAACACACACACACACACACACACACACACACACACACACACACACACACACACACACACACACAAAGAATTAGTTGTGCTAGTTTATTGCGTGTAATTTTGTAATGTTATACTTAAGCATTTATAAGCTGATGATAATAAGAAGAAGTGGGGGGGGTTATATCTTTGGGTTTGTTTTCTTGGACTGGTATATCTTTGTTTTTGTTTAGTTGTCATGGTGACGACGGCGAAGCGTGATCGATAAATTAATTAAACCATAGTAAGTCTATTATATATATATATATATATATATATATATATATATATATGGGCGCTCCTTCCTGTATATTCGAATGAACTGAACCTTGATCTAGAAAGTGATATATTAATAATAATCAAAGAGTTTATTATGGTAAGTTGTTTGTTATTTGCTTTTGTGTACTTTTATCCTTGCCCTATGCTCAATTATAATATAGATATCCTTCTCAATAGGAAAATAACTGAAGAAGATACAAAAAGGTAACGAAACGTCGTGTCACAATGCAGATAGTTATAAAAAGGTGTCTGTATGACGTTTTAGTAATTAAAAACAGTCTTATATCGGTTTATTGGACCAAAGAGTATATTTAAGGTTCACGGGGTGTCCCCCTCCCCCCCCCCCCCATACTTATTGAGAGGAATTTTAAATTACTGGGTAAACGGTTGCTCGTGGACACAGTGGCACACGAGGAGGGTTAGCGAACAGTGGCCGATTATGAAAGCTGATGGTTGGCCGCGTCGGCGTGAAATTAGTCGGCAAACAGATCGCGGCGAATTGGGGGAAACCGTATTAATCGTTGCTATTACGCCAGAGGCGGCCGCTTGCATGCATTACCCCCGGCCCGGCCTCCTCACAAAGGCTCTTACACAATGGCGGGACATGCGAGGCCGTGTCAACCAGGAAACAATAGCGAGCGTGTATCAATCCGCGATTTACTAAGGGATTAGCAAGTAGCCGAGGACACGAAACGGCAATGTGCTGCAAGGAGAATCCTAGACTAACTTATTTTTTTTTTAGGGTAACAGGAGGCTACATGAGGGTAATCCACATGGTGGCAACTCCTCTTTAATAGCATAGGAAAGGGAGTGAAAGGGGGGATGCGGAAGGGCAGAGGAAGGTAGCCAAGGGTTAACTAGGGGTTTAAAGATCCTACCCCGGCATTCGCCTAAAAGTAATGCAGGGAAAACCTGCATCAGGTAGGTCGGGCTCTTAGGTACTTGTCCCACGCCCTTCCCTGGATGGCGGGAGAGGAGTTTGCTGTGGGGACGCAGATTTCCCCTTCTCCGTGCCTTGACCAGTTTAGAAGGCAGCTGTCCGACTGTTCCATAGGGAACAGCGAACAACTCTTACCGTATGCCCCCAAGATCTGTGACCCCCGGAACATACACCTCTCAGAACAGGCCGAGGCCTGTGGGAACCTTAGTTCATAAACGGAGAGAGGAGGAGGCATCCCTCTTTTTTTTTAGGGCAACAGGCTACATGAGGGTAATCCACATTGGGCAACTCCCCTTTTATAGCATAGGAAGGGATTAGAAATGGAGAATGCGGAAGGGTAGAGGAAGGTAGCCAAGGGTTAACTAGGGGGCCCCGGGCTATGGTTTAAGGATCCTACCCGGCATTCGCCTAAAGAAATGCAGGGGACAAACCCCTAGAAAAACCTGCATCAGGTAGATCGGACATTTGGTACTTGTCCCACGCCCTTCCGATAGCGGGAGAGGAGTTTGCTGTGGGGACGCAGCATTCCCTTCTCCGTGCCTCGACCAGTTTAGGAGGCAGCTGGCCGACTATTCCAATAGGAATAGCGGACAACTCTTGCCGTATGCCCAAGGTCTGTGTCACCGGAACATACACCTCTCAGAACAGACCGAGGTGCCTCGGCTTGTGGGAATCTTAGTTCAAAAAAACCAGAGAGAGAGAGAGATAGAGAGGAGGAGGCATCCCCAAAGGTTGCCCCCTTTCTGTCTCTCTCCTACAAGGTTCTGCCTGCGAGAGAATAACCCGCGACGAAGCACAGCTGATTACACGATCAAGCAGCAACTAACTGCGACCATACGACGGATTCCGCCTCGGCTGCCACGTGACACGTGCTGACCATCTCTGCTGATAGGGAGACAGTCCAGGACAGTTGAACGTCATTAACGACGCCGCGGTCGTTTCCATGGTAACAGAGGTCGAGAGTGTCCGTGTCCGGAGTTTCCATCCTGAAATTACCGTAGCTGGGCCACGTGGTTCGTTGATAAGACGAAACGCTGTTTCCACAAAATATACATATATATTGCGTGGCCGCCATGTTGGAAACGAAACACGTGTGCGGGTTTTTGATGCGTTGAATTACCGTCGCGAGTGAACCATTGCTAGTCCCTAATAAGAAAAATATATGTTTTGCATCAACGTTAAATGTAAATCGTAAATTTCCAGTTAATAAAGACTTCCATTTTTTGTCAACTGACTGAATGAGTAAAGCCTGCGAGGGATGTTCTCTCGCAGGCAGAACCTTGTAGGAGAGACACGAAGGGGCTACCTTTGGGGGATGCCTTTTCCTCTCCGTTTTTGAAGTAAGATTCCCACATGCCGAGGCCTGTTCTGAGAGGTTGCATGTTCCGGGGTCACTGACCTTGGGCGGCATACGGTAAGAGTTGTTCGCTGTTCCCATTGCAATAGTCGGACAGCTGCCTCCTAAACTGGTTGAGGCACGGAGAAGGGAATGCTGCGTCCCCACAGCAAACTCCTCTCCCGCCATCCAGGGAATGGCGTGGGACAAGTACCCAATGCCCGACCTACCTGATGCAGGTTTTTCTAGGGTTTTCCCTGCATTTCTTTAGGCGAATGCCGGGTATGATCCTTAAAATATAGCCCGGGGGCCCCCTCGTTAATCGTTGGCTACCTTCCTCTACCCTTCCACATCCCCCCTTTCAAATCCCTTTCCTATGCTATTAAAGCGGAGTTGCCACCATGTGGATTAGCCTCATGGAGCCTGTTGCCCTAAAAAAAAAATACGTGAAACTCTTCAACAGTTTCGTTTCAGAAACATTCTTGGACCTCAAGTCTCGGATCTGATATTTTTTTTAGGGGTAACAGGAGGCTACATGAGGGTGATCCCCGTGGTGGCAACTCCCCTTTAATAGCATAGGAAAGGGAGTGAAAGGGGGGATGCGGAAGGGTAGAGGAAGGCAGCCAAGGGTTTACCAGGGGATCCCGGAGCTACAGTTTAAGGATCCTACTCCGGGGGCATTCGCCTAAAAGTAATGCAGGGGACAAACCCCTAGAAAAACCTGCATCAGGTAGGTCGGGTACTCTTGGGTACTTGTCCCACGCCCTTCCCTGGATGGCGGGAGAGGAGTTTGCTGTGGGGACGCAGCATTCCCTTCTCCGTGTCTCGATCAGTTTAGGAGGAGGCAGCTGGCCGACTGATCCAATGGGAACAGCGAACAACTCTTACAAGGTCTGTGACCCTAACCCCCCCCCCTCCCCCGTAACATACAATTTCTCAAAACTGACCGAGGAACCTCGGCTTGTGGGGAACCCTTAGTTTAATAACGGAGAGAGGAGGAGGCATCCCCACCACCTTCCGTCACTGCTCCCTGATATTTCTTTGGTGTCCTTCTACTGAAGATGGTCTCCTAGCGAGAAGATAACCCGCGGCGGATTCCACTGCCACTGTTACTTGGTTCTGCAAAGGTCACCACATCTCACACACGCCAGGCGCAGATAACACACACACACACACACATGATGCGTGCCCACAGTAACACACCCGCCATGTTCGTCTGCAAGTCACGTGGCAAAAGAAAAGAAGAAACACACAGACAGACAGAAAGCAGCGTCATTAACAACTGAGAGATAAAATTACAAAATGGCCACTGTGACTGTTTGCTGATATCAAAATAGACTTCCTGTAAATAATATTATAGGGATACCGTTTTGTCTCATCTTCAGGTATTTTCCAAAGTTAACACAGTAAAGAAGAAGGAGGAGGAGGAGGACAACACCTTAACAATACAAGTTGATATTAAATCCACAAAGAGCGATGCCTCGTGCCGGCTGCGTGAAGGCGCTCAGTTGTCGTGGGTTAATAAAGCGTCGCGACCGCAGCCGTAACTAAGTAGGATCTTAGGCTCACTTAATTAACATTACCCGCCGTCTGACTGCGTCTAGTACGTCCACCCCGTGACGTCAGTAAATAGATAACTGACCAATTACAGACAACGTTTCGGTACGTGTTTGTACCTTCCTCAGGTTTTTGCCTAAAATAATAAAAGTGTCTGTGTAAAGTCATCAATTGATTTATTAACGTCTTTTCTTCGTGATTCCCCCTTTATATATTTATATATATATATACTTTTATTATTTTATTTATACTGTAAGGACGTTTCGATACCTATTTGTATCGTCTTCAGGTGTTTCCCAAATTACGTTAATAAACTTGTTAATTAAACCAAATTAAATTGATAAACTTATCACATTAAATTTAATAAACGTATAATGTTTGAAAAATACCTGAAGACGATAAAAATAGGTTTCGAAACGTCTTTACCATATAAACGATATATTAAAGTCATCAATTGTTTCATTAACGTCTTTTCTTCTTGTTTCCCCTTTTTTTATATATATAGATACTTTTATTATTGTCTTTATATTGTAAAGGACGTTTCGATACCTATTTGTATCGTCTTCAGGTGTTTTCCAAATTACGTTAATAAACTTGTTAATTAAACCAAATTAAATTCATAAACTTATCACATTAAATTTAATAAACGGATAATGTTGGAAAATACCTGAATACGATAAAAATAGGCATCGAAACGTCCTTACAATATAAATAAAATAATAAAAGTGTCTGTATAAAGTCATGAAATGTTTCATTAACGTCTTTTCTTCGTGATTCCCCCTTTATATATATATATATATATATATATATATATATATATAGACCCTTTTATTATTTTATTTAAGCTGTAAGGACGTTTCGATACCTATTTGTATCGTCTTCAGGTGTTTTACGTTAATAGACTTGTTAATTAAACCAAATTAATTCGATAAACTTCTTACATTAAATTTAATAAACGATAAATGATGGAAAATATCTGAAGACGATAAAAATAGGTATCGAAACGTCATTAACAATATAAATGAAATTAAAAAAAAAATTGCGTCTTATTGAAAATTAATAACAAGGAAGACAGACAAATACAGAGAAGGGAAGTGATGACGTCAATACCACACAGCAACGACTTTTCCGTGATCCTTGTTCCCTTTCGTCAGGTTGCTAAGAGGAGCCTAGAGCGACACAACTGCACTCGTGGAGGGGGTGACAATAGTTTTTTTGAGTCATAACCAGTCGTTCCCAGAGATCTATTGTTTTTAATGCTGTCTGTGTGTCCTCGATTGTGCAGTCGACTCACACGACTTAGTAATTAGGTGAAGCAGGAAGAACACAACGCCATTGTCCGTGTTGCAAATTAAAACGTGTCGCAAAAAAAAAATTATTCAAAGGACGACGACAGTATTGGGACGTTGCAGAAACCCCAAAGGAAAGGAAAATAATAATAATAATAAGGCGAAGTAGACAAACTACAGAGGAGAGGAGAGAAGTGATGCTATAAGAACCACACACTACATCGACACTAACGTTGTAAGTTCCTCATCTCATTAACAGACACACTTATAGAGAGACTTGTTATTTATTTTGAGTGACCAGTGCAGTTGTGTCGCTCCAGGCTCTTCTCAGCAACCTGACGAGAGGGAACAAGGATCCCAGAAACGTTGTTGAGCGGTGTTCATATTACCCCTTTTTGTGTCTGTTTCGGCTATCCTTCTTATTTTCACTTATTTATACTTACGACGACGTTTCGACACCTTTTTGTACCTTCTTCAGATATTTCCGAAGTTGTTTTCTTGTTGTTCCCTTTTTTCTTGTGTGTGTGTACACTTTAGCTTGTCTTTGTTTACTTTGTACAATTACGTTATAAATCTAATCATTTGTAAATACCCTGTCTGTAGGATAAGATACAAATAGGTATCGAAACGTCGTTACGACATAAATAAAAAATAAAAAGTGTCGGTATAAGGTCATCAAGTGTTTTATCAGTAGCGTATAATTGTTTAAGGGGTATTTGAGGTAACATTACTGGTTTTTTTTAATAGAAATAAAAAGGTTGAGATTAGGGAAACTGAAAAAATTAAAATACTAGTAGGAAAGAAGAGGAAAATGTTAGGTACGCCTCTTCATCAACTTGCTGCTAACAGACAGAACTTTTACACGGACTATTTCTTTCTCTATATTCTTTTGTATCTTAGAATCTTTGCCATTTAAAAAAAACGCTGTCCTAAGAGAGTGACGACGTGGTGCCGGCCTACGGAGTGGTTGTTCTAAACGGAGACTTTGCTTGCCAGGAAACCCGCAAGCCAAAGATAATGATGATGATGCTGATGGGGGGGTCAGTAGGTTTTTTTATATATTTATTTCTGTTTGTGCGCAGAAGCAAGGAAGTTGTGCTTTGTGCATCGCGTGTGTGCGATCTTTGACCCCACCCCGATGGCCTTTCCTGTCTTATCTCCCTGTGGAAGCAGTCTGGGGGAATTAATACTGTCCCCCCCCCCCTACATCTTTCCTATTTCTCATTCCGCCTCGTCGGCTTCCTGAATAGAAACAAACTCCCCTTTAATAGCATAGGAAGGGAGTTGAAATGGGGGGTGCGGGAGGGTAGAGGAAGGTAGCCAAGGGTTAACTAGGGGCCTCCGGGCTATAGTATAAGGATCCTACCCGCCATTTACCTAAAAGTGAAGCAGGGAAAACCATAGAAAAGCCTGCATCATGTAGGCCAGGCTCTTGGGTACGTTGCCGATTGTTCGGCAACGCTGTTTGGCCAGTCCTTTTCAAGTGTTCCCGAATAACACGTAAAGTGTACACACAAAGGCCAGAAGGACAACGGTAACAGGCTACATGAGGGTAATCCACGTGGTGACACCTCCCCTTTAGAGATTTGAAAGGGGGGATGCGGAAGGGTAGAGGAAGGTAGCCAAGGGTAAACTAGGGCGCCTCCCGGGCTATAGTATAAGGATCCTACCCAGCATTTACCTAAGAGTGATGCAGGGCAAACCATAGAAAAGACTGCATCATGTAGGCCAGGCTCTTGGGTACGTTGCCGATTGTTCGGCAACGCTGTTTGTTTTTAAGTGTTCCCGAATGGCACGTAAAGTGTACAGACGAAGGTACCAGGCTACCTGAGGGTAATCCACGTGGTGGCACCTCCCCTTTAATACCATAGGAATGGGGGATGCGGAAGGATAGAGGAAGGTAGCCAAGGGTTTTAACTAGAGCCCCGGGGCCGTGGTTTAAGGATCCTAGCCGGTAATTCGCCTAACGGAGATGCAAGACAATCCCTACAGTACCTGCATCAAGTAGGTCGCGGGGTTCTTGGGTACTTGTCCCACGGTTTTCCCAGGATTGCGAGAGAGGACGCTTGTGGGGACGCAGCTTTTCCCCTCGCCGTGTCTTGACCAGTTTGGGAGGCAGCTGGTCGACTGTTCCAATGGGAACTCTTACCGTATGCCTCCAAGGTCTGTGACCCCGGGAACATGCAGCCTCTCAAAACAGGCCTCGGCTTGTGAGGAACCTTAGTTCAAAAACGGAGAGAGGAGGAGGCATCCCCCAAAGGTAGCCCTCTCCTGCGAGACAACAGCTGTCGGAGGAATATGTCTACATTCTTGAGGGTCCGTCCACGTTGACGTCAGGGGTTGTAGGTTCCGGAAGGCAGAGCGGCGCGTGGGAGATCGCAGCTGTTGTTGAGGTGACGAAACCGAGCAGAGCGGCTTCCCAAGCGATTAAGTTGCGTGCTTTTGAGAATCACCGGGACCGTTTTGCTCCCAAGCTTGAAGAAGACGGCCGCCGAGAAAGCGAGAGCTGGAAAGAAAGCGCGAGTGACGCAACAATGTAGGTCTGTCGTGAGATGGTCTTGAATGGAAGGCGGCGGCGGACTCGACACTGGAGCACATTCCGGCTTGAACGTTGATGGCTTGATAGCCGATGTTTCCGTGCTTGCTGAAAGCGTGCTGGTCCTCCTCCTCCTCCTCCTTGTGCAAGGCTCCTCGTGTCCTATCACGATATCCCGAATTGTTCGGGCATGTCCTTTGCGTGTTTGATGGACGTTGCTTCACCTCCCTAAAAACCTGCACTCGGAAATCCCTCATCCGCGTGCAGTTAAATATTTGTTTTCTCCTCTTTGAGGACCCAACATGGTTTCCCCTGCTTGACATAAAAGGATCCCTCTTGGGTTTCCAAGTGGGCCAAGAATTTGTTACTCGACGTTCCATTGGCTTGCGTCGAGCTTCACCACGTGAATGAATCAAGGAAATTAATTGATTTGCAGGAGGCGGAAGTTACGAAAAGAAGGAAGAAAATAGCAATTAGATGATAAACGCGTTAGTGAAATAATTACATTCTTTGTTTAATATATACGATAAATGTATATATTAATAATATTATAAATAATTAAAAATATACAGACAAAGGGAGTGTGAAAAATTAAATACCACATATCGTAATATAAATATATTTATAGTATCACTTTTTTGTGTGAATTGAAATACATTTCTTATTCATAAAGACATTCTTTGGATCGTCATTCACAGACCTACCACTGTTTTCATACGACGCCATATTTCTTTTCGAGTTGTGGAGTCGATCTATGCCGCCATGTATCGATACACGGTTTCGTCGGCGGAGAAAGAAACTAATAACACCGAAGCGACATTTAACAGGCTTCTCGCCTTCACTTACAATAAAAAGAAGAAGTGTATATATGTATATATATATATATATTTTGTGTGTGTGTGTGTGCTTAAATCACGGCGCAGGAGCGCACAAAATTGGGTCAGATCCGACGTGAATCTCCTTCGACCTCGTGCGTAATCTGCCGTAAAAGTCGATGTCGGGTCGAAACCTGCTGGGCATCTTTATGCGACACGTCTTGAGAAACACGTGCTTTCCTCATTGTCTCCGTGTTCACAGACAGACCTCAAATTATTATTTATTTATTATTTATTTTTTTTTAAAAAAATAAACATTTCCGTTGCTCGGGAGCACTGGGCCTCTAATAGCAGGGGGGGGGGGGGGGGTTAACATAACCTGACTACAGACGAGAGAGGAGTTGGAGATAGGAAGGGAGGCAAAGAACAGATGCTGGGAAACACTCATTCATAAATAGGACAAGAAGTAACTGAAAAGAGGTTTCGGAGGAAGTCCTCGAAATGAAAGGAAATTTTTGACTTGATCTCAACTCTCTAGTGAAGTAACTACAGTAAATCTCCTTAGATAACTACACAGTTAGTTAATCTCTGTTCTTCTCTGCAGGCCACTACAATATTAATTCCTTCCTTAACCTTTAATTAATATAATGCTATATACATGTTCTTATAGTTGAAATAATGTTCCTAACCCCATATTATATTACAATAATACTCTATTCTCCTTTCATTGTTACTTCTTTTATTATTACTATATTATTTCTTTCTATAACAATTTTCAAAATTAGCCTTTAATTAAAACAATTCTATATACATGTTTTTATAGTTGAAATAATGTCCCCCTTAACCTAGCTTATATTCTAAAATATTTGAATTAATTTACTCTATTTTCCTTTAATTCTAACTTCTTTTATTATTATTATTATATTAATTCCTTGTTTAACTTTTTCGAAATTAGCCTTTAATTAATCAAATTCTACACACATGTTCTAATAGTTGAATGTCCCTAAACCTAGCTTTGATTTTAAAAATAATTGTATTAATCTACTCTATTTTCCTTTAATTGTAACTTCTTTTATTATTATTATTACTATATTATTTCTTTCTATAACCTTTTTCAAAATTAGCCTTTAATTAATCAAATTCTGCATACATGTATTTACAGTTCAATTATATTAATTTACTCTATTTTCCATTATTCTAACTTCTTTTATTGTTACTATATTAATTCTTTCTATAACTTTTTTCAAAATTAGCCTTCAATTAAGGTAATTCTACATACATGTTCTTATGGTTGAAATAATGTCCCTTAACCTAGCTTATATTCTAAAATAATTATATTAATCTACTCTTGTTTTCCTTTATTGTAACTTCTATTATTATTATATTAATTCTTTCTTTAACTATTTCAACATTTACCTTTAATTAATAAAAATTAACAAACGTGTATTTTTTTTTATTGAAATAATATCCCTAAAACCCAGCTTTGGGGATGCCTCCTCCTCCTCTCTCCGTTTTTGTACTGAGGTTCCCAACAAGCCGAGGCCTGTTTTTGAGACCTTGGGGCATACGGTAAGAGTTGTTGGCTGTTGTCCCATTGGAACAGTCGGCCAGCTGCCTCCTGCTAAACTGGTCGAGGCACGGAGAAGGGAATGCTGCGTCCCCACAGCAAACCCTTCTCCCGCTATCGGTAAGAGTTGTTCGCTGTTACCATTGGAACAGTCGGCCAGCTGCCTCCTCCTAAACTGCTCGAGGCACGGAGAAGGGAATGCTGCGTCCCCACAGCAAACCCTTCTTCCGCTATCGGTAAGACTTGTTCGCTGTTCCCATTGGAACAGTCGGCCAGCTGCCTCCTCCTAAACTGCTCGAGGCACGGAGAAGGGAATGCTGCGTCCCCACAGGAAACCCTTCTCCCGTTATGCAGGGAAGAGCGTGGGACATCTTATCTTTCCACTGCTCTTCTTTTCAGCCCACTAAAAGATTAATTCCTTCTTTAACCTTTAATTAATGTAATTGTACACGCATGTTCTTATAGTTGAAATAATGTCCCTTAACCTAGGTTATATTTTAAAAATAATTATATTAATCTACTCTTGTTTTTCCCTTATTGTAACTTCCCGTGTTTAATTCGTAATTTCACGCATCTACTACTAGGAAAACTGTCCATGTGTAGACCACATACACACGTGTTCACCCGGCGGGAAAACCCTGCTGAAATTTAGTTTTGTTTCTAAAATGAAAAATTCTCGTCTGATTGAAAATAATGAATAAGGAAGACGGCGGCCAAATACAGACATAAAAAAAAGAGTGATAATAATATAGTAATACCCATCACGACGACGTTGTTCCTCTCGTCAGGTGCTGAGAAGAGCCTAGAGCACTGGTCAGTTGACAAAGAGCCTACAAGTACAATGGTGTGTGTGTGTGTGTCTCTCTTCTTCGCACCTGAGGAAAGGAACAAGGATCGTCACTTCTTCCGTTTGTATTTGGCCGTCTTTCTTCATTGGTTACTTAGTTTCTGTCGTCTATGGCTGCCATGCTTGACCCTAAGATGGCGCCTCTGAGTGTGGGTCCGTAGTAAAGTAAAGTGTCGTCAGTTAACGACCCCCGGGGCATTCCTGATTGCGTCAAGGTGTGTGCCTTCATCTGTCTAACCACCACGACCTTTGTCCTGATTGGAAAAGGCCGGACTAGTTCCCCCAGTAGCCGTGGCGCAACGTCTTTCACCACAAAGCGCTGTTTTAATTGACGAGCGTGGCTCCTCCATTAAGGACCATTGTCCTCTGTCCTCTGCTGCAGTGGCGGGGATTAAACTAACAACATGTTTCGTCCATTACTTTGCGACATCGTCAGGTTCAAGTTAAAAAAAAAATCATGGACATATTAATTAGAAAATTAAGTCAACAAAAAGATTTATTAAATTAATTTTTTAGAAGTAAAATAGGCTTATGTTTATTGATTTTCTAATTGATATGATCAATAACGTGTCCATAATTAATTTAATTTGTTTAACCTGATAATGTGTCAAATTAAGCTATGAAACGTTTTTAATTTAATAAAAAAAAAATTTTCTTGCTTATAATAGGATTTTTTTTATAGTTGATATGGTCAGTCAATAACGAGTCCATAATTAATTAAATTTTTTTAACCTGATAATGTGTCAAAATAAGCTATGAAACGTTGTTAATTTAATCAATAATTTTTTCCTGACTTATAATTGGCTGATATTTATTTTTTCCAATTGATATGGTGAATAACGTGCCCATCAATTTTTTTTAATTTTCTTTTAACCTGATGATGTGTCAAACTAAGCTATGAAACGTTTTTAATTGAATAAAAAAAAATTCTGACTTATAATTGGCTGATATATTTATTTTTTTCTGATTCATATGGTCAATAACATGTCCATAAAATATTTTTAAAAAAATTTTGAACCTGATGATGTGTGTAATTAAGCTATGAAACGTTGTTAATTTATTCAATTATTTTTTTCTGACTATGATATTTATTTTTTCCTGATTGATAAGGTCAATAAGGCGTCCATATAATATTTTTAATTTTTTTTAACCTGACGATGCGTCATATTAAGTGATGAAACGTTGTTAATTTATTCAATTATTTTTTTCTGACTATGATATTTATTTTTTCCTGATTGATAAGGTCAATAAGGCGTCCATATAATATTTTTAATTTTTTTTAACCTGACGATGCGTCATATTAAGTGATGAAACGTTGTTAATTTATTCAATTATTTTTTTCTGACTATGATATTTATTTTTTCCTGATTGATAAGGTCAATAAGGCGTCCATATAATATTTGAATTTTTTTTAACCTGACGACGCGTCATATTAAGTGATGAAACGTTGTTAATTTATTCAATTACTTTTTTTCTGACTATGATATTTATTTTTTCCTGATTGATAAGGTCAATAAGGCGTCCATATAATATTTTTAATTTTTTTTAACCTGACGATGCGTCATATTAAGTGATGAAACGTTGTTAATTTAATCAGTTATTTTTTTCTGACTTATAAATGGCTGATATTTATTTTTTTCTAATTGATATGGTCAATAACGTGTCCATACATTTTTAAAAATAATTCAAATCTGATAATGTGTCAAATTAAGCTACGAAACGTTGTTAATTTAATCAATAATTTTTTCCTGACTTATAATTGGCTTATATTAATTTTTTTTCTGATGGAAATGGTCAATAGCATGGCTATAATTTTTTTTTATTTTTTTTTAAACCTGATGACGTGTCAAATTAGGGATGAAACGTTGTTAATGTAATCAATTATTTTTTTTCTGACTTGTAATTGGCTTATATTAATTTTTTTCTGATGGAAATGGTCAATAGCATGTCTATAATTTTTTTTAAATTTTTTTTAAACCTGATGACGTGTCAAATTAAGGGATGAAACGTTGTTAATGTAATCAATTATTTTTTTTCTGACTTATAATTGGCTTATATTAATTTTTTTTCTGATGGAAATGGTCAATAGCATGTCTATAATTTTTTTAAAATTTTTTTTAAACCTGATGACGTGTCAAATTAGGGATGAAACGTTGTTAATGTAATCAATTAGTTTTTTCCTGACTTGTAATTGGCTTATATTAATTTTTTTTCTGATGGAAATGGTCAATAGCATGTCTATAATTTTTTTAAAATTTTTTTTAAACCTGATGACGTGTCAAATTAGGGATGAAACGTTGTTAATGTAATCAATAATTTTTTTCCTGACTTGTAATTGGCTTATATTAATTTTTTTCTGATGGAAATGGTCAATAGCATGTCAATAATTTTTTTAAAATTTTTTTTAAACCTGATGACGTGTCAAATTAGGGATGAAACGTTGTTAATGTAATCAATTATTTTTTTTCTGACTTGTAATTGGCTTATATTAATTTTTTTTCTGATGGAAATGGTCAATAGCGTAGCTATAATTTTTTTTTAAATTTTTTTAAACCTGATGACGTGTCAAATTAGGGATGAAACGTTGTTAATGTAATCAATTAGTTTTTTCCCGACTTATAATTGGCTTATATTAATTTTTTTTCTGATGGAAATGGTCAATAGCATGTCTATAATTTTTTTAAAATTTTTTTTAAACCTGATGACGTGTCAAATTAGGGATGAAACGTTGTTAATGTAATCAATAATTTTTTTCCTGACTTGTAATTGGCTTATATTAATTTTTTTTCTGATGGAAATGGTCAATAGCATGTCTATAATTTTTTTAAAATTTTTTTAAACCTGATGACGTGTCAAATTAGGGATGAAACGTTGTTAATGTAATCAATTAGTTTTTTCCTGACTTGTAATTGGCTTATATTAATTTTTTTTCTGATGGAAATGGTCAATAGCATGTCAATAATTTTTTTAAAATTTTTTTTAAACCTGATGACGTGTCAAATTAGGGATGAAACGTTGTTAATGTAATCAATAATTTTTTTCCTGACTTGTAATTGGCTTATATTAATTTTTTTTCTGATGGAAATGGTCAATAGCATGTCTATAATTTTTTTAAAATTTTTTTTTAAACCTGATGACGTGTCAAATTAGGGATGAAACGTTGTTAATGTAATCAATAATTTTTTTCCTGACTTGTAATTGGCTTATATTATTTTTTTTTCTGATGGAAATGGTCAATAGCATGTCTATAATTTTTTTAAAATTTTTTTTAAACCTGATGACGTGTCAAATTAGGGATGAAACGTTGTTAATGTAATCAATAATTTTTTTCCTGACTTGTAATTGGCTTATATTAATTTTTTTTCTGATGGAAATGGTCAATAGCATGTCTATAATTTTTTTAAAATTTTTTTAAACCTGATGACGTGTCAAATTAGGGATGAAACGTTGTTAATGTAATCAATTAGTTTTTTCCTGACTTGTAATTGGCTTATATTAATTTTTTTTCTGATGGAAATGGTCAATAGCATGTCAATAATTTTTTTAAAATTTTTTTTAAACCTGATGACGTGTCAAATTAGGGATGAAACGTTGTTAATGTAATCAATAATTTTTTTCCTGACTTGTAATTGGCTTATATTATTTTTTTTTCTGATAGAAATGGTCAATAGCATGTCTATAATTTTTTTAAATTTTTTTTTAAACCTGATGACGTGTCAAATTAGGGATGAAACGTTGTTAATGTAATCAATAATTTTTTTCCTGACTTGTAATTGGCTTATATTAATTTTTTTTCTGATGGAAATGGTCAATAGCATGTCTATAATTTTTTTAAAATTTTTTTAAACCTGATGACGTGTCAAATTAGGGATGAAACGTTGTTAATGTAATCAATTATTTTTTTTCTGACTTATAATTGGCTTATATTAATTTTTTTCTGATGTAAATGATCAATAGCATGTCTATAATTTTTTTAAACCTGATGACGTGTCAACTTAAGGGATGAAACGTTGTTAATTTAATAAATTCTCCTTTTCTTCTGACTTTAAACTGGCTGATGTTTATGTATTTACTTTATTTTTCTGATTGATTTGGTAGTGAATGTTGTTATTGTGCTTTAGGTGTGTGTCAGATAACTTTATTTATTGGGTAAGAATCGTCAGAGTCAGAAGCGTGTTCGTTGGGAACCACGCGTGATCACACTTGAAACTTAAGAAATAAATAAAAAAAATTGGAGTAACTTAAATATTATAAAATGCATCATTGTAAACTGGCAAGACCAGAGGGTTTATTTAAAGATGAAAAACTTCCTTGGAAGGTGAACTGACCCTCTGGTTTGAGAAGCAGCGTTTCTACGTCGTAATTCGAGTGTTTATTTGTCAGTCACGTCACCTGCAACACACGTTCCACCGAGGAGCTGCTGCTTGGGACGCAGCTGGTGAACCTTGGTCCGAGGTCCGTGGAGATTCCTCAGCGCGGCCATGAGTCAGTGGCATTTGCTGAGAGAGCTTTGTTGTGAGTGTGAGCGTGCAGACCCGGAGGACAGGAAAGGCCTTGTACTTTCGGGCGCTCGCCTATCTTAACGGTTATTACCTGGAAAGTTCGTTCTGCCCAGAAGCTCACACCCATTCTTGTCGCGGAGGGTCGCCGGTTCGAGGACACGGCGCGGGGGTGTTGAAAGTAAGAGGATCTCGTGTGTGTGTGTGTGTGTGCGCCTGTCCCACTTTCAGAGGATCGTCTCTCTCTATCTCTCTCTCTCTCTCTCTCTCTCTCTCTCCCTCTCCCCCCTCCTCCTCCCACTAGTGTGCGTGGATCAGTCCTCCAACCACATTTTAATAACGTAAACCCAGACCATGAACTGCAATCGAAAGAAGAACAAAGACTCGGGATTTATGCTCTAATCAACCCCTGGAATACCGCCTCATCACGAAACAGGCCTTGTAAGCCAAAGGGGGTGGGGGACGAGATCACGTGATGCGACACACGCTAGCGCTGAGTAGCTACAAGTCACCTTGCGGTGGCGGTGACCTACGCGTACTGTACAAATACAGACCAGATAACACCGAACTTGAGTGTGGGACGGGAGTGGCTCAGAGCCATTTACAAGGAATCTGCCTCATCATTCCTGTGTTGAAGACGACAGCAGATAAGGAGGCCTCGTAGATTAACGGCGAATTCTCTCACGCGACCACAGATAATGAGGCGTGGTCCAGAGTTCCAGTCTAAAGATCAAAGGTGCATCTGATCGTCAGCCCGGGGGGGAAAAAAACACGTCGTTCGGTCAAGGAGTGCAAAGCGTCAAAGGAATGTGAAGAGGGGAGGGGGAATTAAAAGAATAATTGATAAAGCAGCGTCGGTGTCTCCGTCTTATGGTTTTGAGGAATATGGTTACTTGATATAAACAACGTTGCTGGGATCCTTGTCCCTTCCTTCAGGTGCTGAGAAGAGCCTAGAGAGACACAACTGCACTAGTCAAAAGCCGTTTGTGTTTCGTCAAGTGCCAATTTGATAGTTTGAATCACTTTCTAAATCCGTGAGAACGCAGTCAGTGTTGTGCGCAAGGTCCATCAAGCACCGCGCGTGAACCCGACGCCCATTACATCCATCCTACTTGGCTATTGAGGTCGCGCTGTTAGGCAAAGTGGCGACTGGAATGGATCAACGTGTCCGTGAAGTGGTGACTAATTTGAACAACACAGAATCGAGCCAGGGACCTTCTCAACGCGGAACCGTGACGCAAGCAGGTCGTCGAGTAAGATCACTGCCGTAGATAACCCCCGAGACGAGGCACGAGCGAGATAGTCATTCCTATGACGATTCCTTGTTCAGGTTTTCCACAGAGGGAAATATTACAATCCCCCATAGGGGCGGGCGTGTCGCTCATTCCACGCTTAAATTAATACCACTCTTCAGCGCCACGGCCCTTGTAGTGCTTCACCACGCTCTTCCATCTTCTCACACGTCTTCTTCAACATCTGCCTGGTAACCTCAGCCACTGACAGCTGTTCTCTCGCGGGCAGAATCTTTCTGGAGATGCGGAGAGGGCTACCTTTGGGGATGCCTCCTCCTCTCTCTCCGTTTTCGTACTAAGGTTCCGTACAAGCCGAGGTCTGTATGTTCCCGGGTCGCGGACCTTGGGCATACCGTAAGAGGTGTTCGCTGTTCCCATTGGAACAGTCGGCCCGCTTTCCAAATTAATATAATAAACTCTGTGTCATTTATTTAGGTGCATGAAATTACAATTTAATTAGAGATTAAATATAGATAGTTACACTACAGGAGAACAGAATAAATTAATTTAATCGTTTTAAAATATAAGCTGGATTTACGGATATTAATTCAACTATAAAGACATGTACATAACATTACCTTGATTAAAGGTTAAAGAAGGAATTAATATTGTAGTGGCCTGTAAAAAGTAACAGTGGAAAGATATCTCAAAACAGAGATTAACTTTGTATGAAGCATACAAACGTAATGCTGATGAACCAAGTAGGTTCTCATCTCAGACGATTTCACGCTTATAATATGAAAATTCTTCACCTGATTTCTTAACACGGATGTTGTCGCTAAGGAAATTACCGGATATTTCATTGGTATAGTCGGCCAGCTGCCTCCTAAACTGGTCAAGGCACGGAGAAGGGGGAATGCTGCGTCCCCACAGCAAACTCCTCTCCCGCTATCCAGGGAAGGGCGTGGGAAAAGTACCCAACGGCTCGACCTACCTGATGCAGGTTTTTCTAGGGTTTTTGTCCTGCATCACTTTTAGGCGAATGCCGGGTAGGATCCTTAAACTACAGCCCGGGGGGCCCCTAGTTAACCCCTTGTCTACCTTCTTCTACCCTTCCTATACTATTAAAGGAGTGGTACCACCACGTGGATCACCTGTTACCGTCGTTCTTCTGGCCTTTACGTGTACACTTTCACGTGCTACTCCAGAACACTTAAAATGGACTTTCCAAGCAACTGAGGAAAGGTTGTTTTTTTTGTTGTTGTTGTTGACATTTTTGACTAAATTTAAAAGCGAAGAAAACGTAACGACAATGCGAAAGCTGAAGGCTGGGCGCAACAAAGAGGGAGTTACGACAATGGGAGAGCTGAAGGCTGGGCGCAACAAAGAGGGAGTTACGACAATGGGAGAGCTGAAGGCTCGACAATTGCTACGTTTCCTTATTGTTACGCTCAGCCTTCAGCTCTCCCCATTCTTCGCCTGACGAGTGCAGTTGTGTCGCTCTAGGCTCTTCTCAGCACCTGAAAAACGGGGACGAGGATCCCAGCAACGTCGTTGTGTGGTATTTATATCATTATTTTCAATGATACGGATTTTTTTTTGCATGTTAACCATGTATTGATTTGCATTGACTTGATGTTATCCGCCATCGTGGACACTTGTGACGACCAACGTCGCGCGCCGATCACGCAATAATGGCGCGACAGGAATGCGTGCTGCGTGCGTTGGTTGCGTCACCTCCTTATGCAAATCCCCTCGTGGCAAATTGGTTCCGTGGCGGTTCCAGAACAATGGCAGCCAGGGTGGTGCTGGGCCACACGTCACAGCTAACGAGCAGATCCCGAGACCAGGAAACTGCAACAACTGTCTCGTCATCCCCCTTATCAAACGCTTCATAACTGCCTTTATCACATCCACCTTCACTGGACTCGAACATAACTAAAACTTCCCTCCGAACTTCTGGAACTCAACGAATCACAACTGACCTCAGTCCTCTATTTACTTTCACTGTCTATCCAAATCAAAAAAATAAGTGACGATATAAACACCACACAACAACGTTTGTGTAGGATCCTTGTCCCCTTTTTTTCTTCAGGTGCTGAGAAGAGCCTAGAGCGACACAACTGCACTCGTCAGCCTGACGAAACTCAAAAGGAGTATCTGTCTATTTATTTTATTATTAACCATCTGGATGCCCAGAGCGACGTTGCCAGGTGTACTTAAATATACTCCTTGTCTACTGCAGGAATATAACTGTCCCCAAGTCTTCAGCTTCTAAGCTACATTCACAACATAAACAAATAGGGAGTCATTTAACATGGCACGAAAATTAACTTACATTTTCCCCGCAAGGATCGTAAAGTATATATTTTAGTATCATTATACATTTTTTATTCAATCAAAATATTTCAGTTATATTTCATTACGGGGGGGGGGAGAGAGAGAAGGAACCATTTCCTTTCTTGTGCAGCGTCGTCGCGTAGTAACGTTCATCCCGCGGGTGATTTATTGACGCGCAGGAATTTTATTTATAATTCTTTCCACCTTCTCACAGGGGGGAGGGGGGCGCCTTATAACCGTTTCTCGTCGTTTGAAGAATACGTGTACCAAGTATCGTTGCACGCTGATCAAAATTGTATAGAGATTAACGTAAATACATACATACCTACATTTTTTTGGGGGGGAGGGATTTTGATTGTGAATGAATCATACGATCAGGAAGGATAAGATGGTTAGGCCGTGTAGCACGAATGAAGGAGTCTGAGGTGGCAAAGGTGATTCTACGAGGAACCCCAGGAGGACAAAGAGAACGAGGTAGACCCCGAAGAAGATGGATGGACGGAGTGGAGGAGGACCTACGGAAGCTGGAAGAGGACAAGCACATGATCGTGAAGAAGCTCGTTGGAAAGGCCAAGGTTCACTACGGACTGTAGCGCCATGGAAGAAGAAGATTGTGATGGACACGACCCCTGGCCTGGTGACGTCACCGCCACGCTGTTTGAGGGCGTGACGAGCGCCGCATCCGTCCGCGCGTAACAATGGCGTCCCTCCATCATGGGCGCGGCGGGTTCTCTCTCTCTCTCTCTCTCTCTCTCACTGTGACTGAGCAGGGCCTCGGCTAACGAGATTAATCTCTTCTTATTATTATATGAATGCGATTTACCACGTCGCTGGTGTTGCGACATTTTTTACGCTCGTTTCAAGCCGATTTCTAGGGCGTCACTTGTTGAATATTCATCACGCTATTTTTCCTCTTTATCGTCAGTTTTATTCCCACTCAATTTGCATCCTGTTAGCAACAAGTGCTGCGTCTTGGCTTATCTGCATTTAACAATATTATCTGTACGTAATTGACACTGACGGTCAGTTAAGAGATAATTAGTAAAGGTTGTCTGTTTATGTGAAGTAGACAATGGAGGTTCCACCATTTACTTTTACCGTACATCTTAAAAAAAATAGATTTAGAAAATATAAAGGGTTAACTGTTGATGGCCTTTTCCTGGGACGTCTTTGTGATGATAAAGAAGTATTTATGGTGGAGACATGACTGGTAGAAGGCTCGGACCTTCCACTGTGTCTGCATGAGCCTCGACGGTTGGGTTTGCGCAAGTCTGGGAGGTGTAGGACTAACCCTGCGCGACCCTGCCGATCCTTGCAAAACCGGATGCCACCTGCGGCCGGTTTGCGAAACCCAATTGGATCTGGTTCATGCGAAGCAAACCACCATCCCCGCTTGATATACGAGCGAGGCGTCTTCTGCAACTCCCTTGTTGCGTTTATCCTCTGACCCTGTTTCGCTCAATTTTCCCGCATAAATCTCCTAGTAATTGTTGTCTTTCATCCTTGGTCTGCAACGTACACGTTCAGTCGCGCGGTTTCTTCAATTTGTCTTCGGCTGCCAGCGCGACCCTTCGTTCTTTGCCATCCTCACAGTTACGACGTCATAATGTGGAATAATAATAATAAAGGTAGCCAAGTACAGAGAACAGAAGTGATAATACAAATACCACACAACGACGTTTCTGCGATCCTTGTCCGCTTTCTTCATGTGCTAAGAAGAGCCTAGAGCCAGAGAACTGCACTCGTCAGTTGAGAAAAACTCAAAAGCGAAGAAAACGCAACGACAATGGGGAAAACTGAAGGTTGAGCGTAACAATAAGGAATCCTAGCAACTGTTGAGCCTTCAGCTTCCCCATTGTCGTTACTCCCTTATTGTTGCACTCAGCCTTCAGCTCTCCCATTGTAGTTGCGTTTTCTTCGGAAGCAATTGTTGAGCCTTCAGCTTCCCTCATTGTCGTAACTCCCTTATTGTTGCGCTCAGCCTTCAGCTCTCCCATTGTCGTTGCGTTTCCTTCGGAAGCAATTGTTGAGCCTTCAGCTTTCCTCATTGTCGTAAATCCCTTATTGTTGCGCTCAGCCTTCAGCTCTCCCATTGTCGTTGCGTTTTCTTCGCTTTTGAGGTTTGTCAACTGACCGGTGCAGTTGTGTCGCTCCAGGATCTTCTTAGCACCTGAATGAAAGCGAACGAGGATCCCAGAAACGACGTTGTGAAGTATTTATAATACCCTTTTTTGTGTCTCTTTTGCCTATCTTCCTTATTAATTTTTTATTTATATTACGACGACGTTTCGATACCTTTTTGTATCTTCTTCAGGTATTTTAATTTGGAAAGTTGTTTGTTGTTCCTTCTTTTTTTGTGTACTTTGTGTGCTTGTCTTAGTTTACTTTTGTACAATTACATTATAAATCTAATCATTTGTAAATTTTATCCTGTGTATTTGTATACCTGAAGAAGATACAAAAAAGGTGTCGAAACGTCGTCATATTAAAAATATATTACATAATAAATATATTAAAACTATTTAATAGGTATTGGAATATCTGAAGAAGATACGAAAAGGTATCGAAACGTCGTCATAATAAAAAATAATAATAACTTTATATAAGTATATAATAGGTATTCGAATAACTGAAGACGATACAAAAAGGGAACGAAACGTCGTCAGATTAAAAATTGATAATAAAAAGCGTCTGTATAACGTCATCAATTGTTTTCTTGGTAACGAAAAGATGTTGGCAGTACAATTTTGGGGTTCAGGCTGATATGTTGGCACCAGTGACGTGAGACATGTTTAATTCACTGTATCTCGGTAGTTGTAAAATTTTATCTTTATTTTTTTAGCCTTCTTGAAACAGTCAGAAATGCTGGAAAGATGTAAATATGGGCTGCTTACAGAATGGACCACGGTTTCTAGTGAACGCTGGAGGGTCACAGTGGTTACGCTATTAGGGAATATAAGTTAGAGTGAATCGGTTTGTTTTTATGGGCGCGCTTGATGGTTGTCGAGGTTAACACCGTTGCTGAATTCCCTAAGCGGCCATCAGCATAATGCACGTGATTACGCAAGCCCCAGCGCCACGACGCGGTCGTTACGGGATTTATGGCGGTGGCACGTGAACATTACGGCGCTGCACCTGCTCGGCAATTTGCATGACAATGGCGGAGGAGAATTACCCTCGGGACGGTGATGCGCCCCCGCGCGGAAGTCGAACTCGGACCTCGCTCGGCGGCGTGGAGGCGGACAAGGTCGGGCGTAATAACCGCTCATTACCACGTCATCGCCGGCCACCAGCCACGTCCTTCTTAACAGTTTACCCTGGTTTGGAAATTTATGGACAATGGTCAATTCAGATTATTCGGGTATTCCATTCTCTTGGAGTAGAAAAAAGTGAGAAAGAAAAGCCAAGAAACAAGAAAAACAGAAAGAAAGAACCAGGTCGAAGAGACGACGAGAAAGATCGTACAGAAGATCAGAACAAAGATGTAGAGACTTACTCCATGCGAAGAAAAACAGAAACAAAGAGGCAGGGCGAAGAGATGACGAGAAAGATCGTCCAGAAGATCAGAACAAGGACGTAGAGACTTACTCCAAGCGAAGAAAACAGAAAGAAAAAGGCAGGTCGAAGAGATGACAAAAAAGATCGTCCAGAAGATCAGAAGACAGATGTAGTGACTTACTGCAAGCCCAGAAAGCAAAGAAAAACAGAAGGAAAGAGGCAGGTCGAAGATATGACAAAAAAGATCGTCCTGAAGATCAGAACAAAGATGTAGAGACTTACTCCAAGCTAAGAAAACAAAGAAAAACAGAAAGAAAGAGGCAGGTCGAAGAGATGACGAGAAAGATCGTCCTGAAGATCAGAACAAAGATGTAGAAACTTACTCCAAGCGAAGAAAACAAAGAAAAACAGAAAAAAAGAGCCTGGTCGAAGAGATGACGAGAAAGATCGTCCTGAAGATCAAAACAAAGATGTAGAGACTAACTGCAAGCGAAGAAAACAAAGAAAAACAGAAAGAAAAGGGCAGGTCGAAGAGATGACGAGAAAGATCGTCCTGAAGATCAGAACAAAGATGTAGAGACTAACTCCAAGCGAAGAAAACAAAGAAAAACAGAAAGAAAAAGGAAGGTCCAAGAGATGACGAGAAAGATCGTCCTGAAGATCAGAACAAAGAGGTAGAGACTTACTCCAAGCAAAGAAAACGAAGAAAAGCAGAAACAAAGAGGCAGGGCGAAGAGATGACGAGAAAGATCGTCCTGAAGATCAGAACAAAGATGTAGAGACTTACTCCAAGCGAAGAAAACAGAAAGAAAAAGGCAGGTCGAAGAGATGACGAGAAAGATCGTCCAGAAGATCAGAACAAAGAGGTTGAGACTTACTCCAAGCGAAGAAAACAAAGAAAAACAGAAATAAAAAGGCAGGTCGAAGAGCTGACGAGAAAGATCGTCCTGAAGATCAGGAGAAAGATATAGAGACTTACTACAAGCGAAGAAAACAGAAAGAAAAAGGCAGGTCGAAGAGATGACGAGAAAGATCGTCCAGATGATCAGAACAAAGATGTAGAGACTTACTCCATGCGAAGAAAAACAGAAACAAAGAGGCAGGGCGAAGAGACGACGAGAAAGATCGTCCAGAAGATCAGAACAAAGATGTAGAGACTAACTCCAAGCGAAGAAAACAAAGAAAAACAGAAAGAAAAGGGCAGGGCGAAGAGATGACGAGAAAGATCGTCCTGAAGATCAGAACAAAGATGTAGAGACTTACTCCAAGCGAAGAAAACAGAAAGAAAAAGGCAGGTCGAAGAGATGACGAGAAAGATCGTCCAGAAGATCAGAACAAAGAGGTTGAGACTTACTCCAAGCGAAGAAAACAAAGAAAAACAGAAATAAAAAGGCAGGTCGAAGAGCTGACGAGAAAGATCGTCCTGAAGATCAGGAGAAAGATATAGAGACTTACTACAAGCGAAGAAAACAGAAAGAAAAAGGCAGGTCGAAGAGATGACGAGAAAGATCGTCGAGATGATCAGAACAAAGATGTAGAGACTTACTCCATGCGAAGAAAAACAGAAACAAAGAGGCAGGGCGAAGAGACGACGAGAAAGATCGTCCAGAAGATCAGAACAAAGATGTAGAGACTAACTCCAAGCGAAGAAAACAAAGAAAAACAGAAAGAAAAGGGCAGGGCGAAGAGATGACGAGAAAGATCGTCCTGAAGATCAGGAGAAAGATGTAGAGACTTACTCCATGCGAAGAAAAACATAAACAAAGAGGCAGGGCGAAGAGATGACGAGAAAGATCGTCCAGAAGATCAGAAGACAGATGTAGAGACTAACTCCAAGCGAAGAAAAACAGAAAGAAAAAGGCAGGTCAAAAAGAGATGACGAGAAAGACCAGAGAATAAAAGCCTATCGACAGGAATGTTATCCATTCAAAGGCGACGTTTCACTTTCATGTGTCACATGTGAGACTTGCTGTGTGCTTTCTCCGCGTCCGTCGCGGTCCATTGTGTTGGAACAAGTGAACAGCGGGCCAAGGAGAAAGTCTCCGTACGAAATATGACTTTTATTTGGACTCTACGTCACTCCACGTGTCCTTTGTCCAATGTATGGTGATATGTTGGGAGACTAACAGATTGTCTTTGATATGAGACACGGGTATTAAGGGCGGGGGAGAACGTTTTGTTTGTCCTATGCAGCAGGAATTTTGTTGAATCTGAAATTGACACGGAGAATATAAAACGATACAGATTTAGGAGATGCCAACGATGAAAAGAAGATTTAATGGTTAATGATGGCGAGAATAGTGGTATAGAGGTCAATTAAAAAGGATATGGGGTGACAAATGTTCTGTACACAAAGAGTCAAGACAGAAAACAAGGCGGAGAATCCATGTGATTGTACTTGAGTAGGGAAAATATGAAAGGAGAAATGAAGTAATGGAAGGTGATGAAGGGAGAATGCGGTCATCACGAAGGAGATGATTCGAAAGTGGAGAAGGAACATTTT
This sequence comes from Zhengitettix transpicula, assembly GCA_037074705.1. NCBI lineage: Eukaryota > Metazoa > Arthropoda > Insecta > Orthoptera > Tetrigidae > Zhengitettix > Zhengitettix transpicula. Next base: position 67,603,942 of record CM073596.1, read on the forward strand.
CAGTATAAAACGTGATGAAGAGTAGAAGGCAATTAAATTTCTCGTCGGTTGGAGAGAATGCCTCGTAGTTGTGACATCTCTGATTCCCATCGACCGAGCTCTTTGCCGGAGGAGTCCTTACGCAACTCTGGCGAGGAGGAAGACGTACAGCACGCGTGTTTCCCCCCAGAGTGCGTGTTCAGACACAGGGTCTCGAAGCGCGACCTTTCAGCGATTGCGCCAGCTCAGCTTCGGCGCCCTCTGAACCCCGTGAGAACAACACCAGGGGGCCACGGCCGCTTCCTAACCTCCAAACCACTGGTAAATGTCACAAGCCACCGGGCTGGCACGCCTCCAACATTCCAGCTCCTGGGAGATCGTCCCAGCCGCGTCCCCGACGTTTCGGATCCTTGTACTGCCGCCACCTGCAGGTGACGAAATTGGGACCACTGTATGTCTCCAACATTCCTTGATCATGCAGCTGGTACTGGGCCATCTGCTATTGCAGATTGGACGCTGACTGCACCATGACCACTACTGGTCGGGTTCCGTTGTAGACTGTCTTCTTCTCTCGTCAAAGCTTTCTTTCCACAACGATGACTGTTGCCTACAGTGCCTGGGCCATAGTTTAACGCTGACAATTCATATATTAAATATATGACTGCACCATGACCACTACTGGTCGGGTTCCGTTGTCGACTGTCTTCTTCTCTCGGCAAAGCTTTCTTTCCACAACGATGACTGTTGCCTACAGTGCCTGGGCCATAGTTTTACGCTGACAATTCATATATTAAATATATGACTGCACCATGACCACTACTGGTCGGGTTCCGTTGTCGACTGTCTTCTTCTCTCGTCAAAGCTTTCTTTCCACAACGATGACTGTTGCCTACAGTGCCTGGGCCATAGTTTAACGCTGACAATTCATATATTAAATATATGACTGCACCATGACCACTACTGGTCGGGTTCCGTTGTCGACTGTCTTCTTCTCTCGTCAAAGCTTTCTTTCCACAACGATGACTGTTGCCTACAGTGCCTGGGCCATAGTTTAACGCTGACAATTCATATATTAAATATATGACTGCACCATGACCACTACTGGTCGGGTTCCGTTGTCGACTGTCTTGTTCTCTCGGCAAAGCTTTCTTTCCACAACGATGACTGTTGCCTACAGTGCCTGGGCCATAGTTTTACGCTGAAAATTCATATATTAAATATATGACTGCACCATGACCACTACTGGTCGGGTTCCGTTGTCGACTGTCTTCTTCTCTCGTCAAAGCTTTCTTTCCACAACGATGACTGTTGCCTACAGTGCCTGGGCCATAGTTTAACGCTGACAATTCATATATTAAATATATGACTGCACCATGACCACTACTGGTCGGGTTCCGTTGTCGACTGTCTTGTTCTCTCGTCAAAGCTTTCTTTCCACAACGATGACTGTTGCCTACAGTGCCTGGGCCATAGTTTTACGCTGACAATTCATATATTAAATATATGACTGCACCATGACCACTACTGGTCGGGTTCCGTTGTCGACTGTCTTGTTCTCTCGTCAAAGCTTTCTTTCCACAACGATGACTGTTGCCTACAGTGCCTGGGCCATAGTTTTACGCTGACAATTCATATATTAAATATATGACTGCACCATGACCACTACTGGTCGGGTTCCGTTGTCGACTGTCTTCTTCTCTCGTCAAAGCTTTCTTTCCACAACGATGACTGTTGCCTACAGTGCCTGGGCCATAGTTTTACGCTGACAATTCATATATTAAATATATGACTGCACCATGACCACTACTGGTCGGCTTCCGTTGTCGACTGTCTTGTTCTCTCGTCAAAGCTTTCTTTCCACAACGATGACTGTTGCCTACAGTGCCTGGGCCATAGTATTACGCTGACAATTCAAATATTAAATAAATTATTTATTAATAAAAAAATCCTTTCATGATCCACATTGGTGGTCACCACAATATATGAGGGAGTCAATAAAATGGAGTCCAGCAAAAATACATTTGTAAGTTATTATTTCATAATTCGTGTTTTTTTGGGCAGTCTCAATCATCCTCGTAGCTCCATCAGTTCCAGACAGAACTTTGAGGCTATTATCTGTGCCGTGATGAGACATTTCTAGGTCAGTGTCGTGCAGGTATTATCTCTGAGTGAAGGCCAAGGTACTCTTGTCTCTAAACTGCAGAGGTTTTAATTTGCGTTATTATTATTTGAAATTTAGTACCGTATCTGTGTGTGTGTGTGTGTCGTGGATAATTCAAGTATCAGAGATAATAGCCCATCGTTGCTCTGCATCCAGCTTTCTCTCTCTCTCCCAGAGATTCATTAGGGTCACGGGGAAAAGTCTGTAATTTCCACAGGGGCCAGAGACAATATTCGCTGCTGGAGTAGACAATAATTACGCCCCCTCCCCTCCCCCGTCCATTACACGCACTCCGCTTTCTTCCTCGCCCACGCCTTCGGACGCTGCTTGCGTGTATAAGTCACCTCACTGACCTTCCTGGGACGTCTTGAAGTTTCACTTGTTCCTTCCCAGCCAAAGGACGCCCGGATGTGACGCGTCCCTGACAGCCACTGCAGGTGCAACAATGTTCCGTACTGTTGAGTCAAGGCCAAGGCACAAAGAACTGCGAGTCGTTCGTGGTGGAGCAGCAGCCATTTTGCAATTATGATGCACCTTACAGAGGTTGCGCTTTGTGTCGCTCTGAAGCAAGTTTTGTAGCACTCTGACCATTTTCTATCGACATTAACGTAAATACAAACAAACATACACCCATTTATATTAGAGAGAGGCTGTTAAAAAAATCATAATATAACGTACTTGACGTCACTACACGTGTCCTTTGTCGAATAGGAATGTCGACGCCAACGAAGTGTGTTTCTTTATGTTCGTTCATTGATTAACGTTCTCCCTTGATATCGCAATTTACGGCCTACGAGCGTTGTTTCAAAACTCTGGTAAGACTCTGATATAGTTAAGGCGTTCCTCAAGGCTCAATTCTTGGGCCTTTACTTTCCATTCTTTCTATTAATCATCCTCCAGGAATCGTACATTTTCCCACTGTTTCACGAGAGTATTGTAGTTATACTTTTTCATTGAAAAGTCTTGTAAGACTCTGATATAATTGTGGTGTTCCTCAAGGATCGATTCTTGGACCTTTGCTTTCCATTCTTTCTATTAATCATCCTTCAGGAATCGTACATTTTCCCACTGTTTCACGAGAGTATTGTGGTTATACTTTTTCATTGAAAAGTCTTGTAAGACTCTGATATAATTGTGGTGTTCCTCAAGGCTCAATTCTTGATCCTTTACTTTCCATTCTTTATATTAAAGGATATTCCAGGGTTTCGTCCATTCTCTTCACAGAATATTTTCGCACTGCCTCACGAAAGTATTGTAGTTATTATTTTTCATCGAAAACTCTGGTATGACTCTGATATAGTTGCGGCGTTCCTCAAGGCTCGATTATTGGGCCTTTTCTTTTCTTTTTTATATTAAATGATCTTCCAGGGTTTCGTCCATTCTCTTCACAGAATATTTTCCCACTGCTTCACGAGAGTATTGTAGTTATTAGTTTTCATTGAAAAGTCTGGTAACACTCTGATATAGTTGCGGCGTTCCTCAAGGCTCGATTCTTGGGCCTTTACTTTCCATTCTTTCTATTAATGATCCTCCAGGAATCGTACATTTTCCCACTGTTTCACGAGAGTATTGTAGTTATTCTTTTTCATTGAAAAGTCTGGTAACACTCTGTATATAATTGTGGCGTTCCTCAAGGCTCGATTCTTGGGCCTTTACTTTCCATTCTTTCTATTAATGATCCTCCAGGATTCGTACATTTTCTCACTGTTTCAGGAAAGGATTGTAGTTATTATTTTTCATTGAAAACTCTGGTATGACTCTGATATAGTTGCGGCGTTCCTCAAGGCTCGATTATTGGGCCTTTTCTTTTCTTTTTTATATTAAATGATCTTCCAGGGTTTCGTCCATTCTCTTCACAGAACATTTTCTCACTGTTTCGCGAAAGTATTGTAGTTATTATTTTTCTTTACATCTCGAGAGGGGCTGTTAAAAAAAATACTATTATAACGTACTCGACGTCAGTCCTTTTGTCGAACAGCAATGTCGATGTTTCTTTATGTCCGTTCACTGACAAAAGTTCTGCATTGATATCGCAATTTACGGCCTACGAGGGTTGTTTGAAAACTCTGGTAAGACTCTGATATAATTCCGGTGTTCCTCAAGGATCGATTCTTGGAACTTTACTTTCCATTCTTTATATTAATTATCCTCCAGGAATCGTACATTTTCCCACTGTTTCACGAGAGTATTGTAGTTATACTTTTTCATTGAAAAGTCTTGTAAGACTCTGATATAATTGTGGTGTTCCTCAAGGCTCAATTCTTGGACCTTTGCTTTCCATTCTTTCTATTAATCATCCTCCAGGAATCGTACATTTTCCCACTGTTTCACGAGAGTATTGTAGTTATTATTTTTCATCGAAAACTCTGGTATGACTCTGATATAGTTGCGGCGTTCCTCAAGGCTCGATTCTTGGACCTTTGCTTTCCATTCTTTCTATTAATCATCCTCCAGGAATCGTACATTTTCCCACTGCTTCACGAGAGTATTGTAGTTGTTAGTTTTCATTGATAAGTCTGGTAAGACTGATATAATTCCGGTGTTCCTCAAGGCTCGATTCTTGATCCTTTACTTTCCATTCTTTATATTAAATGAGAGCGGCTGTTATAAATAAATCCCACCATTGTGGCGGCGATTATAAAAGCTGTGGAAGCAATAATTTTTTTTAATTTTTCCAATGCATTTTGACGTTGACGACGGTAGTGACGAAGTTTTCCGCATCCTGTTCCGGCGTGCTCGTGGGACGCCAGGTAATGGTAATGGTAATAATAATCCCAATTACCGCTAGTTTCCTAATGGCGGTGATCCCGCACCGCTGCAATCTTGTTGCAACACTTGATGCCGTTGCATTGGAAGACGCGATGCATCACGAGTTCTAGGAATCAGGAAGGGAGCCTCAGCCTCTCTCATACAGCGCTGTGCAGAGGAAGGAGGGTGGGGGGGGGGGGGAATAGAAGAACAAAGTAATAACGACGTCCAACACCTGCTTAATGCAGGTGTTTGCCAACCTCCAGCCAATTTATTCCTCATTTCTCATCGTCAATCTGCTGTAAATTTTCTTCATGGTTCTGCGTTTTCGTCTTGTCACGTGGAACTTGTTTTTAACACCTTGCAACACTGTAAGGCACTTGAGGTAGGAAACAATTACTCTAGGCCATTAAATTATAATACACCGTTTTTTTAGCATGACCTTTATCTTATTATGAATCTACGTCCCGCAACTTATTATTAATCTAATACGAGGAATACCTGGTTAATTGAACTTTTTAAATTTAATTTTTTCATAAAGGTTGTATTTTGACGTCTGTTCATATGAAGTTGATAAGGCAGTTTTTTTCTGGCCAATTACAGAAATTATATTTTTTTTATTGATTTGAGACAACGTTTCGGTACGTCGTTTCATCCTTCCTCAGGTCTTTCCTGAAAGAGAAAATTGTACACAATCAAATTTGTCGTTATCAAAAAGTTAATTAATTTACGAAAAGGGGTTGAACAGAATTTATATAATATATATTGTTATATTATATCTATATTATTATATATATTAAATATTATTATTAAATATATATATAACTACATTAAATATTATTATTAAAAAAATTAAATATTATTATTACATATAATATATATATTATATTATTATTAAATAAATATATATATATAATATATTACTAAATATTATATATATATATAATACATATTATATATATATACATTATTAAATATTATATATATATATATATAAATATAATAAATATTATATATACATATACATTATTAAATATTATATATACATATACATTATTAAATATATATATATATATATATATTATTAAATATAATATATTATATTTTAATTAAATATATACATATATATATATATTATTATTTTTTTAAATATTATATACATATTAAATATATATATATACAAAAATATAATAAATATTATATATACATATACATTATTAAATATATATATATATATATATATATATTATTAAATATAATATATTATATTTTAATTAAATATATACATATATATATATATTATTATTTTTTTAAATATTATATACATATTAAATATATATATATATACAAAAATATAATAAATATTATATATATATATAAATATTATATATACATATACATTATTAAATATATATATATATATATATATTAAATATATATATACAAAAATATAATAAATATTATATATATATATAATAAATATTATTAATAAATATAATATATATATACATTATTAAATATATATATATATATATATATAAATATTATTATTATAATTATTAAATATTATATATATATATAAAATATATATGTATAAATATAATGAATATTATATATATATAATAAATATTATTAATAAATATAATATATATATGTATACATTACTAATTATATATATAAAAATATAATAAATATTATTATTAAATATATATATATATATACATTTATATATTATTATTATTAATAATAAATATATATATAGTATTTATCATATATATATAAATATAATAAAGATTTTTTAAAATATAATACATATATAATTATATTAAATATATATATAATATAACAATATATGAATACATATATTATATAAACTTTGTTGAACCCCTTTTTGTAACTTCATTACCCCCTTTGATAACCACAAATTTGATTGTGTACAATTTTCTCCTTCAGGAAAAGACCTGAGGAAGGAAGAAACGACGTACCGAAACGTTGTCTCAAATCAGTAAAAAAAAATATACTGTCAGTGATTGGCCAGAAAAATGAGTTATTTAATTTTAGCTTGTAACTGTATGACTCTGTGTGTGGGAGGTTGTGGTAATATAGGACTTGCATGCGTCGTAGTAGGTTATTAATGACACAGTGATGGTGAACATTTTTATTTTATTTTGGGAAAGCCCCAATCATGAACCTAACCTAACCCTTGTATTTTTCTTCCGCCGCCCCCCCCCCCGCTTGTCTCCACCATGGCGTACGTCATCACGAGGGAGCTACAGTAGCAGTTTCTTTCAAGGATTTTGTAATCATCAACCTCCTTCTTGTATGTTGACTGAGCGGAAACCTTTTATCAGCGTTTCATCACCTTTCCCACTGCGTCTTCATCCGCTTGTTCCGGGATGAAAGACCTTCTTCCCATAATAACAACCACCATATGAGCAAGGTCCCTCTTCCCTGGGGGCTTGTAACCGCGACGTTGCACTGTTGCTCACTGGCAGCAGCACTGCAGCCTGGGCCCTGGCCTCAGCTTTCCTCCTTTTATCTCTTTTTATTATTATTATTTACTTATCCAGTTGGGTCTTGGTTCCTACAGCGGAGCCTCCCCTTCCCCCCTTCCCCCCCCAAAAAAAAATATTTCCAAGTGGCTTCTAGATTTACCACTAATTGTGAGAGTACCGTAAGCAGTCGTCCATTTGTCTCCAGCCTCAGAGAAGCTTTTTCTTTAATTATATTGTTCAGGGTCATGGTGTGCATTTATTAGTTTTAACTTCACATGGTTTATTTTCCAAACAACGTAGTTCATGCAGTTCTTGTACGCCACCTGTTCACAGTTAATTAGCCATCTTTTTTTTTAGGGTTACAGGCTACATGAGGGTAATCCACGTTGTGGCAACTACCCTTTAATAGCATAGGATGGGATTTGAAAGGGGGGGATGCGGAACGGTAGAGGACGGTAGCCAAGGGGTTAACTAGGGGGCCTCTCGGGCTGTGGTTTAAGGATCCTACCCCGGGGGCATTCGCCTAAAAGTAATGCAGGACAAACCTTAGAAAAGCTGCATCAGGTAGGTCGGGCTCTTGGGGTACTTGTCCCACGCCCTTCCCCTGGATGGTGGGACAGGAGTTTGCTGTGGGGTCGCAGCTTTCGCCTTCTCCGTGCCTCGACCAGTTTAGAAGGCAGCTGGCCGGCTGTTCCAATGGGAATAGGGCACACCTCTTACCGTATGCCCAAGGTCTGTGACCCCGTGAACATAGACGTCTGAAAACAGGCCACGGCTTGTGGGAACCTTAGTTCATAAAGGGAGAGAGGAGGAGGCATCCCCAAAAGTAGCCCCTTCGTGTGTCTCCTACATTTTTTTTAGGGCAACAGGCTACATGAGGGTAATCCATGGTGGCAACTCCTCTTTAATAGCATAGGAAGGGATTTGAAAGGGGGGATGCGGATGGGTAGAGGAAGGTAGCCAAGGGTTAACTAGGGGCCCCCAGGCTATATTTTAAGGATCCTACCCGGCAATTCGCCTAAAAGTAATGCAGGGAAAACCCTAGAAAAACCAGCATCAGGTAGGTCGGGCATTGGGTACTTGTCCCAGACCCTTCAGATAGCGGGAGAGGAGTTTGATGTGGGGACGCAGCTTTCTCCCTCGTGCCTCCGTGCCTCGAACAGTTTAGGAGGCAGCTGGCCGACTGTTCCAATGGGAACAGAGAACAACACTTACCGTATGCCCAAGATGTGTGACCTTCCAACATTCACCTCTCAGAACAGGCCGAGGTGCCTCGGCTTGTGGGAACCTTAGTTCAAAAACGGAGAGAGGAGGAGGCATCCCCAAAGGTAGCCCCTTTGCATGTCTCTCCTACAAATTTCTCCGTCGCCGCCATGTTGAAATAAACGCGTGGTGCCTTGCGAGAAGTGAGCAGAAACGGCCGCCGCATTCTGGAGAGAAAGTGGATAAATAAATACGTTGGGTTCTGAACGGGAGGAGAATGTAAATTCGTGGTACGTGCAGAGTATTTATGGCGTGAAAGCTGCCCCTGGAACGAGATAAGGGGATCTCGTCGGTTCATCCAAGAGCCTGACCCTGGCTGGCTCCACGAGGAGCGGAAGGATACGCTACAACAACTTCCAGCGGAAGCGAACTGCTCAAAAACAGCGACTAATGGCTTACGGACATTGTAATATGGATTGTTCAGATTATTCGGGTAATCCGTTGTCTTGAAGTAGATAAGTGAGATAGAGAAAATGAAAAAGGCAAAGAAAAGTAAAAACGAAAAGGAAAGAGACAAGAAAAAACAGGAAGAAAGAGGCAGGTCGAAGAGATGACGAGAAAGATCGTCAAGAATATCAGGGAAAGAAAGACGTACAGATTTATTTATAGCGAAGAAAAAAAGAGGAAGGTCGAAGAGATGACGAGAAAGATCGTCAAGAATATCAGGGAAAAAAAGACGTACAGATTTATTTATAGTGCAGAAAAAAAGAGGAAGGTCGAAGAGATCTCGAGAAAGATCGTCAAGAATATCAGAAAAAAGACGTAGAGATTTATTTAACGCGAAGAACATATGAAGAAAAAATGGAACATCAAAGTGATGATGAGAAAGATCGTCCAGAAGATCAGAAGAAAGATGTCGAGACTTACTGGTTTTGAAATTTCTGGACAATGGTCAATTCAGATTATTCGGGTATTCCATTCTCTTGGAGTAGAAAAAAGTGAGAAAGAAAAAAGGAAAGATAAGCCAAGAAACAAGAAAAACAGAAACAAAGAGTCAGGGCGAAGAGATGACGAGGAACATCGTCCTGAAGATCAGAACAAAGATGTAGAGACTTACTCCAAGCGAAGAAAAACAGAACGAAAAAGGCAGGTCGAAGAGATGACGAGAAACATCGTCAAGAATATCAGGGAAAAAAAGACGTACAGATTTATTTAAAGCGAAGAAAAAAAGAGGAAGGTCAAAGAGATGACGAGAAAGATCGTCAAGAATATCAGAAAAAAGACGTAGAGATTTATTTAACGCGAAGAAAACAAGAAGAAAAACTGGCATTTCAAACGGATGATGAGAAAGATCGTCCAGAACATCAGAAGAAAGATGTAGAGAATTACTCCAAGAGAGGAAAACAAAGAAATACAGAAAAAAAGAGGCAGGTCGAAGAGATGACGAGAAAGATCGTCAAGAATATCAGAAAAAAGACGTAGAGATTTACTTAAAGCGACGAAAACAAGGGAAAAAAAAGAGGCAGGTCAAAGAGATGACGAGTTAGGTTAAAGAAAAATCCAACGTTTCGAACAATACAAGAAAAACAACTCCGTTCGTCACCACGGAGAGAACAACACTCAGACATGTGAGAGTCCGAACACTCGTTACTTCTAGACAATTTTTAACGTCCTCTCTTTAACCTAACTTGATTCCTGCACGCAGCCTCTGTTTTTCTTGATTTCTTCTCTTTAAATAATTCTCTACGTCTTTGTTTTCTGATCTTCGTGACGATCTTTCTCCTCATCTCTTCGAATTGCCTCTTTATTCCTGTTTTTTCTTCTCTCTTTCCTTTTCGTTTTTACTTTTATTCACTTTATCTTTCTCACTTATCTACTCCCAAAACAATGGAATACCCGAGTAATGGAAATAAGAAGATTTTTTTGGGGGGTGCAGACAGGCTATGTATAGGGTAATCCACATAGAGGCAACTCCCCTCTTATAGCGTAGAAAGGGATTTGAAAAGGGGGGATGCGGAAGGGTAGAGGAAGGTAGCCAGGGGTTAACTAGGGGCCCCCGGGCTATGGTTTAAGGATCCTACCCGGCATTCGCCTAAAAGTAATGCAGGACAAACCCTAGAAAAACCTGCATCAGGTAGGTCGGGCATTGGGTACTTGTCCCACGCCCTTCCCTGGATAGCGGGAGAGGAGTTTGCTGTGGGGTCGCAGCATTCCCTTCTCCGTGCCTCGACCAGTTTAGGAGGCAGCTGGCCGACTGTTCCAATGGGAATAGCGGACAACTCTTACTGTATGCCCAAGGTCTGTGACCCCGGAACATACAACCTCTCAGAACAGGCCTCGGCTTGTGGGGGAACCTTAGTTCAAAGAATCCAGAGAGATGTGAGAGCATCCCCAAAGGTAGCCCCCGCCAGAGCTCTCTGGGAAGGTTCACCTGCGAGAGAATCCTCTCGCAGGCTTCCTGTGAGGGATAAGAAGATTGTAATATATAAACGTTGACAGTTGTTAGTGTGACGCGGAGAAGCAGAGCTAAGAGGACAAGGCAGGCTGGTAGCTGTCATGGTGGAGCACTGGTCACGATCTGGAGCTTGTAGGGAATCCACACGAGATCAATTGTAATTCCTATATAAAAAAAGAGGGAACGAATGGAACGCTACGACGATCTTGACAGATGGAGACGGGGTGAAAGGATTAGTCGACGTTGCTCGTGTTGTTGTTGGAAAGCTGGCGCAGGTTGGCCAACATTGCTCATCGCAGCCGCCGCGGGTTATCTGCTTCACGTCCTGACCCCGCGATAGCCGAATTACCAAGACCCGCCCCCAGATCCTCCATTCAGGTCCGCGTGGAAAGTCAGCGCAATATCAAGAGAAACAACTTCATGTCATTAATTACTTAAACATCTTCTGTAGAGTCACAGGCAACATGAGGGTGGCAACTCCCCTTTAATAGCATAGGAAGGGATCAGAAAGGGGGGATGCGGAAGGGTAGAGGAAGGTAACCAAGGGTTAACCAGGGGGGCCCCTGTGCTGTATTTTTAAGGATCCTGACCCGGGGCAATTCGCCTCAAAGTGATGCAGGGAAAACGCGTAGAAAAACCTGCATCAGGTAGGTCGGGATCTTGGGTACTTGTCCCACGCCCTTCCCTGGATAGCTGGAGAGAGGGGGATTGCTGTGGGGACGCAGCATTTACTTCTCTCGTGCCTCGACCAGTGTAGAGGGCAGCTGGCCGACTCTTTCCAATTGGAACAGCGGACAGTTGTTACCATATGCCCCAAGGTTTCCCAACCTGGAACATACACCTCTCAAAAACAGGCCTCGGCTTGTGGGAAACAATAGTAACAAAACGGAGAGAGGAGGAGGTATCCCCAAAGCAATTCGCCTAAAAGTAATGCAGTAGAAACCCCTAGAAAAACCTGAATCAGGTAGGCCGGGCTCTTGGGTCCTTGTCCAACGCCCTTCCCTGGATGGCGGGAGAGTAGGGGGTTTGCTGTGGGGACGCAGCATTCCCTTCTCCGTACCTCGACCAGTTAAGGAGGCAGCTGGCTGGCTGTTCCAATGGGAAGGGATAACAACTCTTCGACCCCGGAACATTCACCCCTCAAAAACAGTCATCGGCTTATAGCGAAACCTTACTTCAAACCACGGAGAGAGGAGGAGGCATCCCCAAAGGAAGCTGTGAAAGAGCTGTGAGCCAGAGAAACACACAGAGCTAATATTTAGTTGAATAATTTACGACTTGTATATTTACTAACAGGATTTCAGATTTTAAAAAAAGGGGGGGTAATATAAACACCACACAGCAACGTGTCTCGGATCCTTGTTCCTTTCGTCAGGTTGCTGAGAAGAGTCTGGAGCGACACAACTGCTACTGTTCAGTTGGCAACACTCAAAGGCGCCGAAAACGCAACGATAATGGGAGAGGAGAAGAGGTTCAGCGTAACAATGAGGGAGCAACGACAATGGGGAGAGCAGAAGAGGTTCGGCGTAACAATGAGGGGATCTTGACAAGTGTTGAGTTTCATAGTTGTCTGTTTGATTTAACGCATCTCTGGAATTGTCCCTGGCCGGTGTCAGAGAAGTGCCGAGTATTGCGTTGTAAACTCCTTGGAGGCCTTGAGCACTGTCGTACATGTGAGCCCGTAGAATAATCAATCCACAGAGGACGGAAGCTATTTTTAAATCCACGATAAACACTTCCGAACACGCGGGCCCTGTGTGTGTCGTCTTCTTGCACTGCTACCATGATAAAGTGCTCGTTCTTGACCTCCGGATGAGCCCTCGAGGTCGCCAAAGACCGTCTTTGAGCAGATAACAGCTGCATTCTTATCGTCCTTTTATCGTCTATTAAGAGAACTGTAAATGTATTTCAGTATTTTAATTAAGAAATAAAATGTACCGAACTCAGGACGAGGCTAGCTTTGGGGGATGCCTCCTCCTCTCTCCGTTTTTTTAAGTAAGTTTCCCCTCTCTCACACAAGCCGAAGCCTGTTTTGAGAGGTGTACGTTCATGGGGGGGTCGCAGACCTTGAGAGCACACGGTAAGAGCTGTCCGTTGTTCCCATTGGAAACAGTGGGCCAGCTGCCTCCTAAACTGGTCAGGGCACGGCGAAGGGAAAGCTGTGATCCCACAGCAAACTCCCTCTCCCGCCATCCAGGGAAGGGCGTGGGACAAGTACCCAATGCCCGACCTACCTGATGCAGGTTTTTTTTGGGTTTTCCCTGCATCACTTTTAGGCGAATTGCCGGTCAGGATCCTTAAACCATAGCCCTGGGGGGCCCCCTAGTTAACCCTTGGCTACCTTCCTCTACCTTTTCACATCCCCCCTTTCAAATCCCTTCCTATGCTATTAAAGGGGAGTTGCCACCATGTGGATTAGCCTCATGTAGCCTCCTGTTACCTTAAAAAAAAACCACATAAGTATTAACCAACTAAGGAAGCCTGCGAGGGCTTTTCTCTCGCAGGTGAACATTCCCAGAGACATTGGAGGAGACTACCTTTGGGGGGGATGCCTCCTCCTCTTTCCATTCCAGGACTAAGGTTCCCCACAAGCCGAGGCCTGTATGTTCACGGGGTCGCAGACCTTGGGGCACACGGTAACTAACAACTGTCAGCCGCTGTTCCCATTGGAACAGTCGGCCAGCTGCCTCCTACTGAACTGGTCGAGACTCGGAGAAGGGGAATGCTGCGTCCCCACAGCAAACCCGCCATCCAGGGAAGGACGTGGGACAAGTACCCAAAAGCCCCGCCTACCTGATGCAGGTTTTCTAGCGTTTGTCCTGCATCACTTTAGGCCGCGGGGTAGGATCCTTAAACTACAGCCCTGGAGGGTCGTGGTTAAGCCTTGGCTGCCCTTCCACATGCCTTCCTGTGCTATTAAAGGGGAGTTGCCGCCTCGTTGTGAGGCTGCCTGTTCCGTGGGACTGTTTCATTCACTGTCCTGGCTCCCTATTTCTTGTAGCCTCTGTTGTTACGGCAGGCTACGCCTTACTCATGCAATCCGCTCCTTCTCAATTCCTTTTTATTTCTTTGCCAGTCATGAGGAGCAGCAACGCTCATGTGGTGAATGTTGAGTCTGACCGGTGTCACGGATTGGGGAAGTTTGTGTTTCCCCCATTCCAGAGATAATGACGAAGAGAAGTCACCTGCACACGTAAGAGAGTTGGCAGCGAGCCCGAGGAATGGATCCGTGCGTGAATCTCGACGACGCCCATGGGTGGAAGTCAAGGTCCAGCTCCTTCCCCCCTAGCACGTGCTGGTCGATGATCTCCTGCTGGCTGTCACGTTGCAACCCCGCTCTTACCGTGTGCCCCAAGGTCTGCGACCCCATGAACATGCAGGCCTCGGCTTGTGGGGCACCTTAGTCGTGGAATGGAGAGAGTAGGAGGCTTCCCCTCACAGGCAGTCTCCTCCACAGCTCTCTGAGGGCTGTTTTAACAAGGATTTAGACCTGAAGGTGGTGTAGCCAGAGTCTCTGTCGCCATTTCTCGTTGTCACACGCGAGTCCTCTTAGATCTGAGTCCGTAATAAACACTACATAAAGTGGATCCTGTCACGAACGTGCTTCGTTGAAGTGTCGCCAAGATGGCGTGAGATAGTGGATCCTGTCACGAACGTGCTTCGTTGAAGAGTCGCCAAGATGGCCGACAACGCTCTGGACGGGACATCTGTCGACACGAGGCGAAAATATGATGGCGCTTTACGGAAGGACGCGGAACAAGGCCACACGCTGCTGGGAAAACGAAGATTACAGACCCGTAAAAGTATATATATATATATGTAGTCCTAAAACCATACCGATAAAGTGGTTTACGACCGTTGCCGCAATCAAGGCGCTGAAGAGGAATTTCCAACGCGTTTATTACCTCGTGTTATGCAGGTTTCACGACGTTGAAACATTTCAAGAATTTTTTGTCACACATCGCCTGGTGGTTCACCACTGAACTAATGTTAACCATAAGGAAGACAGCCAAGTGCAGACAAGACGAGTGGTGACCCTTGTTCCCCCTTCGTCCCGGTTGCTAAGAACAGCCTGGAGCGACACAACTGCACTCTTTTTGTGTCAGTTCACAAAACCCTTTTTTATGAGGAGGCAGCTGGGCGGACTGTTCCAATAGGAAAAGCGAACAACTCTTACCAGTATGCCCCCACCAAGGTCTGCGACCCCTGGAACATACACACTTGACTTCTGTCAACCTTGACGAAGGGCAGTTGTGTCGCTCCAGGCTCTTCTTAGCAACCTGGAGAAAGGGGGAACAAGGATCCCCAGAAACGTCGTTGTATGGTGTTTCCATTATCACTTCTCTGGTCGGGTTTATTTATATTACGACGACGTTTCGGTACCTTTCTTTTGTATCTTCTTCGGGTATTTTTTATTATGGGAAGTTTGTTTGTTGTTTTCCCTTTTTTTTCGTCGTTTTGTGGTATTTCCATTATCACTTCTCTGCTCTGGTTTATTCCGTTTCGATACCTTCGTTTTTTTTGTATCTTCTTCAGGTATTTTTTTATTATGGGAAGTTTGTTTGTTGTTCCCTTTTTTTTCGTCGTTTTGTGGTATTTTTCCATTATCAGTTCTCTGCTCTGGTTTATTTTGTTTCGATACCTTCTTTTTTTTGTATCTTCTTCAGGTATTTTTTATTATGGGAAGTTTGTTTGTTGTTCCCTTTTTTTTCGTCGTTGTGTGGTATTTTTCCATTATCACTTCTCTGCTCTGGTTTACTTCGTTTCGATACCTTCTTTTTTTGTATCTTCTTCAGGTATTTTTTATTTTGGGACGTTTGTTTGTTGTTTCCTGGTTTTTTTTCGTGTACTTTTAGCTTGTCTTCGTTTACTTTTTACAATTACACTATAAATTGTAAATACCTCGTCTGTAGGGAAATACCTTGAAGAAGATAGAAACAAGGTATCGAAACGTTAGTCGTGATAATAAAATTTAAAAAATAAAGGTAATATTTGATTTCTTTTTGTAACATTACTCTGAGGATGACCCGTAACCCTCCCCCTTATTTAACGTTGCTGTGACTGAGACTTATTGGTCACCTTCCCCAATGTGAAGAGACTGGTTGAGTTTTAAACTCTGCGACTCTTCTGCAACCTCTGTTGCTTCTCCCTTTCCAATCCAATCCTAAGATTGAACGCCCAAGGGACACGGTGCGGTCTTCCTCGCCTCGCCTAGCCTTGGCGTCCACGTGGCCGCTGTCCTTGCGCGCACGTGACTGCGCTCCACGCACGTGACACGACGCTGCTGCATCCCAGACTCGACCGTTGGTTGCTACCAGGGTCTATATTTAGTAGGTGACACCACGAGTGCGGCATTGCCCATGAAGGGTCCTCGTGTCACCTACTAAATATGCTGCTATGGCAGGGGGAGACTCTGCTGCTCTCTTCAAAATGTCTCCAAAATTTCCCACCCCCTCCCACCAATCCCCCCCCCCCCCAGAAAAACACAAATTTAACAATATAGTTGGTCATAATGGTTTTTTTTTCTTGTTGTTTATTTATTTATTAAAATTAACTTTTAGTCTGGAGACTTTACAGTTGTGATAATAATATAATAACAGTATTTACAATTTGTAAATATTTCACATGTTAACTCGTGGTCTTGAATGTGTGACCCTCGTCATTGCAAGTTAGAGACGAAAGGAAGCGACTAACGTATTAACTAAGGTTAGCCGGCATGATGTTAGCCATCGACCTGGTCATGAGGGGAAACTTCATGTTAAGGAGGTTATGGGGGAAGATGGGAGTCTGTAGTGCCAGGTGGTAGGAGGGGCTACAGTTAGTGATTTAGGGGGAGGATGATGTCCTGTAAATGGTGAGTTAGAGACGAGAGGAAGCGACTAACATCTTAACTAAGGTTAGCCAGCATGATGTTAGCCATCGACCTGGTCATTGGGGGAAACTTCAGCGTTAATGAGGTTATGGGGCAAGATGGGAGAACAGATATTTAGTGAGTATGTAGTGCCAGTTGGTACGAGAGGGCTAGAGTTAGGTAATTCCGGGGTGATTTAGGGGGAGGATGATGACAATTGGGAGTTTAAGTATAAATATTAAGAAAATTATAATATCATATTCCTGTAGAGAAGCTTAGCTTCAAGGGCATCGAATAAGTCAGGGTGTACATTTATTCCATCAATACTATGGTAACACTATCAATTAATAATATTCTATAACATAATCTCGCTATTTACAGTCATATAATAACAGTACTGTACCTTTTTTTTAAAACTTTATTTAGCAGGGTCTGCAAGTAAAATGCAATGCACTGCTTATATATATATATAAGGATATATAAGGATTGAAATAAATAGGAGAAATAGGAGGATTGCACTTTCTGTGAGTTCATATGCTCGGGCGAAGAATTACGCACATAGAAAAGCATATGTTCAAAGCAGAGAGAAGGATGGAAGAAGAAGGAAAGACTGAAAGTATTTGACCCAGGCGGGACTTGAACCCACGTATTCTGCTAGTACACAGATGCCTTAACCATCTCGGCCACGGGTCAAGTTCCTGACCAGGCAAATATAGACAGTCTTATTGTGGACAATTAATAGTTTTACTGGAGGAATGGGTAGAGTAGAGGGCATGAAGTATTAGGAGCTTCCATTAAGGAATAAATATAATATTAGGAGAATCCATTAAGGAACTAATTTCCTTCTTCTTCCATCCTTCTCTCTGCTTTAACATATGCTTTTCTATGTGCGTAATTCTTCGCCCGAGCATATGAATTCACATAAAGCGCAATCCTCCTATTTCTCCTATTTATTTCTATCCTTCCTCACTATCCAAGTTTGAATGTGAATTAGGATAGAAATAAATATATATATATTAAAATTAACTTTTAGTCCGGGGACTTTACAGTTGTGATAATAATATAATAACAGTATTTACAATTAAAAAATTAAGCATATAAAACATAAGGTATTTACAATTTGTAAATATTTCACATGTAAACTTATGACCCTTGTCATTGCAAGTTAGAGACGAGAGGAACCGACTAACATATTAACTAAGGTTAGCCCGCATGATGTTAGCCATCGATCTGGTCATTGGGGAAACTTCATGTTAAGGAGGTTATGGGGGAAGATGGGAGTCTGTAGTACCTGGTGGTAGGAGGGGGCTACAGTTCGTTCGTGATTTAGGGGGAAGATGATGTCCCGTAAATGGAGAGTTAGAGACGAGAGGAAGCGACTAACATATTAACTAAGGTTAGCCTGCATGATGTTAGCTATCGATCTGGTCATGGGGGAAACTTCATGTTAGAACAGCGATAAGGAGGTTATGAGATGGAAGTCTGTAGTGCCAGGTGGTAGAAGGGGGGGGGGTAGTGATTTAGGGGGAGGATGATGTCAATTGGGAGTTTAAGTATAAATACTAAGAAAATTTAAATATAATAATAATAATATCATATTCCTGTAGAGAAGCTTAGGTTCAAGGACGTGGAATGACTCAGGGTGTACATTTATTCCATCAATACTATGGTAACACTATCAATTAATAATATTCTCTAACATAATCTCGCTATTTACAGTCATATAATAACAGTACTGTAGTTTTTTTTAAAATAACTTTATTTATCAGAGTCTGCAAGTAAAATGCAATTCACTAACTAACTCCTTGGCTCGACAGCCCATGAAGGGCCTTGGCCTACCGAGACGGCTGCCAGACTGTCATCTTACATGACACATTCTGGATTTAGGAGTGTCGATTCTCCCACAGCCTTAACCCCAGTTTTCTTGACCAGGACGACCACAAACATCCACGCCCATGTCGGGATTCGAACCTGGGACCTCTGTGATGCGAGGCAATGACGCTGGCCAGTACGCCACAGCAATTCACTGCTATGATATAATAAGAAATCATATGGCTAAGAATATTTGGAAGGAGGGTTATGTGAAATATTTCACACCTCTGGCTTATTTACATTGGGTTCAGGTATTTTACAAGTTGACAATTATTTGTGTGTAATTCTTGTGGAAGCATGCGACAAACACACCAACGGAATTCATGCTGACTATTTACATTATAACTTATTTGTACATCTCTGATGTGTGGCCGTGCTGTATTTTCCTAAGTAATTGATTCATCTCATTAGTCCAATTTAATTTATTATTTGTTAGGAGACCTAGGAATTTAATAGATGAAGTTTCATTTATATTATTGGGAAATTCAAATGATCTCCAAAAATGGTTTAACAACCTAAATGACCATAATTTAAAGCATAAATGCTAATAAAATTAAAATATACAATATAACAATAACAAATTTTGTGATAAAACAAATAGAATAAAAATGACACAATAACGAATAAACTTAATATATATATATATATATATATATATATATATATATATATATATATATATATATATACAATATTAGGAGAATCCATTAAGGAACTAATTCACATTCAAACTTGGATAGTGAGGAAGGATAGAAATAAATAGGAGAAATAGGAGGATTGCGCTTTATGTGAATTCATATGCTCGGGCGAAGAATTACGCACATAGAAAAGCATATGTTCAAAGCAGAGAGAAGGATGGAAGAAGAAGGAAAGACTGAAAATATTTGACCCAGGCGGGACTTGAACCCACGTATTCTGCTTAGTAGACAGACACCTTTATTGTGTCAAATATTTTCAGTCTTTCCTTCTTCTTCCATCCTTCTCTCTGCTTTGAACATATGCTTTTCTATGAGCGTAATTCTTCGCCCGAGCATATGAATTCACATAAAGCGCAATCCTCCTATTTCTCCTATTTATTTCTATCCTTCCTCACTATCCAAGTTTGAATGTATATATATATATATATATATATATATATATATATTGTAATAGTGAGAATGTGACATTGTCAAAAATATTGGTATGGAAAGGATAGAGAGATCTCTATCCTTTCCATACCAATATATATATATATATATATATATATATATATATATATATATATATATATATATATATATATGGTGTCGCCATGAGGAACTGAAGGTTGTTCTTTAAATTTTCGGAGGCTCTCAGCCTCCTTCTTCAGGAAGGAGTATTACACCATTCCATGCACCAATGAAACCAACTATGTATTGAATGAGAACTTTTTCTGACTTTGCCAAATTATTTCTGATTAGTTTTAGGTGACATACAGCTGAATCAATGACTAGTTACAAATGATTCATTAAACTGATGTGCAACTTTGTTCTTGATAAAATATATTTTTTAAAAACCAATACCGTAATTAGTGATTTGATAACAAAGAACAAAAACATGTTGTACGTTGTCCTTATGATTTTCAAACACGTTCAATAATTTACATTTTGAAGAACTTATCTGTAATTTAATTTCAAATTTTGTCGTGTGTAACTGTACTGAGTTTATTTATTTTCTCCTTCACAGAGCACTTTCACAGACGTCATTTACCGCAAGGGAGGTAGCAGGTTGAATGCGGAATGGTGGAAGGATCGTGATAACAACTGGCGGGTACTGAGATGGAGTCTGGTGCTGTTGGCAGTCTTGCTTGTTGTTGGACTTGTTGCTTACTTCCTCATAATAGGTGAGCTGTTTTCAATTTTGTTTCATGTATTTTGAGACGTGAATCTGATTTTTTTTGTAGCACTTTCCCCTCTCTCCTTAAGTGTTATACATGACATTTATGTAAGAACAGAATAAGTTTAACTTTTGGGCACATTAATTTAAATTAAATTCTCTACAACTTGGTCTTTGCAGTTATTTGCATTATATCCATTAACTTAGTTTTTTTGCTCAAATTAGAATTAAAATGGCAAAACTAAATTATTAAGTTACCATTTTAAAAAATCTATTATCATTATGTTCTTTTAAAATTTGTATGTCACTTTTATTTCATTATTGCTTTATATGTTATAGCCTTTTTTTCACGTAATACATTTTTATGCCTTATTATGTTTATTTTTAACAATTGTAATACATCGGCCAAGTTTCTATGTTGTAATATGATATTACACGCTGCATTTCTTGTATATATTTTTTTTGTAAATTGTTAAATGTTGCAGTTCAGCGTTATTGAAAGAAGATACAGAATTATTTTGTAAAACTGTATAGTAAATATGGCAATTAGGAGATCATTTACATACTTGTCGAATATTCCATTATCGTGGGGGTTTCTATTATTTGTAATAATTACAAAACAAAGAATTTTGTTCGTGATAAAGAAATGTTCCCATACTTTTACAGATATGCAGTCTACAGCACCAATCCTCACAAATTCAATAGATGACACCACATCAGATCCAATTGTAGCAAGCAAGAAAAAGATACCAGAAGGTCACTGGACAAGTCCAGCAGCAGATGATGTTGTTTCCTTGGATGGTGATGTTATACTGGATCTTGGAGAGGTTACTGACGAATTACAAGTAACTCCAGGAAAGTCTGACAATAACCTTCCACCTGGTGAGAACGTGATTGGTGTATATACATCATAACCAGCTTTACAAATAGTTCATTAATTTTTCCTCTGGGCTAGAAAAGACAATTTCATGATATGCCTGATAAATAGTTTTTAATTAAAAAAATTTCATATTACAAAACAGTAAAATCATTTATGATAATTTGAGAAAAAAAACCTTTTTTTTGGGTGTAGACAGGCTATGTATAGGGTAATCCACATAGCAGCAACTCCCCTCCTATAGCATAGGAAAGGGATTTGAAAGGGAGGATGCGGAAGGGTAGAGGAAGGTAGCCAAGGGTTAACTAGGGCCCCTAGATTGTAGTTTAAGGATCCTACCTGGCATTCGCCTAAAAGTAATGCAGGAAAAACCCTATAAAAACCTGCATCAGGTAGGTCAGGTATTTGGTACTTGTCCCACCCCCTTCCGATGGCAGGAGAGGGGTTTGGTGTGGGGTCGCAGCTTACCCCTCGGCATGCCTTGGCCAGTTTAGGAGGCAGCTGGCCGACTATTCCGATAGGAATAGTGGACAACTCTTACCGTATGCCCAAGGTCTGTGACCCCGGAAACATACACCTCCCTAAACAGGCCGAGGTGCCTCGGCATGTGGGAACCTTAGTTCAAAAAACCAGAGAGTTGTGAAGGCATCCCCAAAGGTAGCGTCCGCCAGAGCTCTCTGGGAAGGTTTACCTGCGAGAGAATCCTCTCGCAGGCTTCCTTCAAAAAACCTTTTCTTATCAATTTAAATATTTATGTGACAAATTTTTAAAAGTTAACTCCCACATGAGATACTACATTTATAGGTTCATTACTTTGAGAATATATTCAAATGTAATGGGAAGCCATCACCAGGTTGTACTGTAAAATTATCAGTTGTGAATTATGATCAGCAAAGCACTTCTTAAAAAACATTTGAAAAAAAACAACAGATCTAGTATCAAATTAAGATTTTAATAACAAGTATAAAATGGCTGAAGAACAATTTGTACCATATAAAACTTGGCATTGAATACATCAAACCTATCTACTATATTGTTTCATTACTAATATACAGTTTATAATTACTATTACTTGAACTATGGTATTTCTTCATGTTTAATGTTAACCGTAAGTATTATGATTAACACACGACTCATAGAACAGTAATAGAGTACACAGACTTCATAAATATTAACAAATGTAAATTATACCCTTTTTTTTAACATTTCTGGAATTGTTTGACATAAAATTGTTGTTTTCTTATCATTATTCTTTTCTTATTGCTACTTCTTCCTTAGATTTTAAACAGTCGAATGTTGAACACGTAACAGTGCCCGTAACAAAATGATAAAAGAATCATTTTAAAAATGATTTTGTATAGACATTTTGAATCTGTTGAATTTTTAAAACCTCAAAAAAATAAATCCTTCCGTCAATATAGAATAGGTCTCTTGAATATTCACATTTATGATCTACATTGCAATTACTAAAAAAATAAAATAAAAATACAATAAAGTTTAAACTGTTGACATGGTCAGGGAATGAAGACAGAGAATCACTGCTTTACCTCAAAGTAAGGGCTTGTGCCTCCAAGTTAGGCAGAAATAAACATTTAAATTGGCGGTGAAAGCCTCCTTCAGGAATTATACGAGGTGTAACAAAACTAGACGGAAATGGATTCCTCATACTGAGGGAAGAATAAAGTGTATTACGACATGGGTGCATAACTATCTTAACTTCCGTATCAGATCAGTTTGTATGAAGTTCAACTGACTAGTTCACATTTATTGAGTTTTGTTACACCCTCTCTCTATATACTGATGATGCAGTAGTATCAGGATTCAGAAACTGGTGGTCAATTTTAGAATTATTATTAAATTGGGAAATATGTCAGAATTGTTTCTGTTGAAACTTGATCACATTAAAATGTTTTATTTCTGTAATATTAAGTAACATAACTATGCATTAGGTAATGTGCGAGTGAAAACTTATGAGAAGCTTCATGTTTCGAAACCTTATTCTAACAATTTACACTAGAAGCCAATAGATTTTTGTGCAGAACAGTATACCACAATACAAACTATAAATATATTTACACTAAAATTTGTTTCACTATTAACTATTGTTCACTACATAGTGAAATCTATTAAAAACTGTGCAAAATATATCATCAAAGCTCATATTATAGTCAACTTTATGGCAGTTTCTAATATATTTTATATTTAAATCTTATTTACTTATTTGAAAGTGTAATTTTATTTACAATATGAAATACCTGTACATTCAATGAAAAAAAAAACATAGTGTGTTTGTGTAAAATGTGGTGGGTACCTGGAAGAATAGTAAATTAATACCACACAACGTTTCTGGGATCCTTGTACCTTTCGTCAGGTGCTAAGAAGAGCCTAGAGCGACACAACTTCTCTGATCAAAAGGCTTTTGAGTGTTTTCAACTTACCAGTGCAGTTGTGTCTCTCTAGGCTCTTATTAGCACCTGACGAAAAGGACAAAGAATCCCAGAAACTTAGTGTTGTATTTATATTACCTTTTTTTGTCAGTATTGGGGCTATCATTCTTATTCATTATTTTCAATCAGACGTAAATTTTTTCAATTGAATAGTAAATTATTTAGTGAAGCTGAAAAGCATACTGCATTTTTTGTTATACTTTAAATCCGAATAAGTATTATAAATTCCACTTAAGAAAATTCATATTATATATTCCCACATGATTGTTTTTACAGCATATGGATCACCAAAGAATGATTCATCCAAACCAGACTTCATAGAAATTGTACCTGCCCCTGATCTGGGCACTTCCACGATCAGTGATGACATCAAAGAGCCTCAAACAGTTTTGGATGTTCATACCACAGTAGCAAGCACAGATGTGGATACAGAATTTCTATTGGCTACATCTCAGCTTCTGAACAAGCTAAAGGTTACACAAACAGCAAATAAGGCAATGAACATCAGCAAGGTAATGTATAGCGCCGACAAGATACTAGACGAGATTCGAAAGCATGCCGCGGCAACTGCAAAGGCTTACAATCATCAATCAACTTTGAGGAGTCCGGTTTTCCCAACGTTACCCACAAGCACCACTGCCCAACCTAAATCAGAGGATGATGTTACAGCAAATTATGGAGAAGAAGGTGAGGAAGCAAATGCCTGATGTCACAAGTGGTTTCTATTTGTAAATGAAGGATGAATAGTCTTCACTTTGAAATCTACAGGAATAAGTATTAAAATATTTGTCTTGAAAATTGATAGCGCCAAAAACTTTTTATATAATTCTAGGTTATGCATTATAATATAAATTGAAGTAATAGCATTGGTCACTATTTATTTCTAACATGTATTATTATCTTAGGTTAATGTTGTGTTGTCCTAAAAGGCTTTCTTAGCCATAGTATTAAACTCGTAGATATTTTTTTCCATAGAATGTTGCCTTTCTAAGAAAATTTCTAAAATGTACTAATGCTTTTTACACATTACACATGTCTGATATAAAGCATTTACTGTTGCCTTGTCAAGCTCTCATTTTTCATTAATGTGCAAGGAAGTGAGGGTGCACTTATGAATATTTTTTATGTTATTTTAAACAGGTCTATGTTTTTCACCAAGACTGGAGATGTGTAGGGGTGTTTTACCTTACGACCTGGCAACTCTGCCGTCTGTGCCAGGCATTAATAGTCTGGCCGAGCTAGACTCAGCTTTACCTTATTTTGAGATGATACTGCAGTCTGGCTGCAGTGAGAGATCTCGTCAATTCATCTGCTCCCTCCTGGAACCAGCCTGTCAACCAATGGGCGACAGCGTACTTCTGCCGTGTCGGAAGGCTTGTAAGGGTATGTATAACTTCTTTGTATTGTTTTCATGAAATAGAGAAGCGAGTATTGTTTGAAAGATGCATTTGATGTGGTGTATTATTAATATTTAAAGACTGGTATATCCAACAGATACTTCAATTAATTTTCATTTACATAATGTAATTATTACAATATAGGCTTTCAACATTGCAATTAAGTGTGACAGGATTGCCAATTGGTGTTAAAATATTTTCAGCAATTTATTTCTCAAAATCAAATTGATTCCAAATTCCTCTGGAAGTGTGATGTGGCTGAAATGTACAAAATTTAGCATTTTTATTTTATTTTGTGTGAGGTATTTGCATTCAAAGAATAAGGAAATATCTATATCTACTGTACTGTTGTCACACCTATGAAATTTATAATCACAAATCTGAAGCAAAACCACGTATGTGTTTAACTTTGTGTTCCACATTGTAAATAATAATCATCAGCATATTTCATGGTGTATCTACTTTACAGCTGTTGCTGAAGAATGTGGTGACTTTGTACTGGCCACACTTGATCTATCTAAGGTTTTCCAGTGTGACGTGTATCCAGATTCTGATGACGCTTCCCAGTGTGTTAACTTTGCCAGAGGTAATTTTGTGTTAATTTTTTACCCAATGTTTCTGTGCACTAGAGAGGTGAAGCCTGTATAATAATTCAATGTAATTAACTTTAATCTCTTAGGTGATGCGTGCCTGAGAGATGAGTTCCACTGCCCCGATGGAAGCTGCATCCCCAGTAGGTGGTTGTGTGACAATGTTGAAGACTGTCCACTGGCAGCAGACGAGTCCAACTGTACACGTTGTGCAAATGACCAATTCAGGTGAGAAAAGTTTATGTTGCTAGTACGACTATGAGACAGAAGTCTAAAATTATATTATTTGTTAGATAAATAATTTTGTTCAGCAGAATTAAAAACTGATAGTATCTTTTGTATTATTTTCAGATGTACAACTGATGGAAAGTGTCTGTCCAACAGTTGGAGGTGCGATGGTTACAAAGACTGTGATGACGGTTCTGATGAAGTTGGATGCAATTCAGCCAAGGGTTTGCCTTTTTGTTTACAAACTTTGTGGTGGTATTGGTATAAAACATGGGTGTTATAAAAATATGAAATTATTTATTTACAAATCATAATTACTTAGATTAATTAATACAGTTTTCTTTTTTTGGAATTAATGTTTTGTAGTGAAAATAATAACCATATCTTAGGTTTTTAAGAAAATTTAATTCTATTCCTTAAGAAATGTAGTGAATGAATAATTGTGGGGGTTGATAATAAGAACGATAGCCAAATACAGACAAAAGAAGTCACGATATAACTACCTCACAAGGTTTCCGGAAACTTGTTCCTGTATTGACAAAACTCAAAGGCTACTGTGTTTTGGTTTTATAAGCAATCGATGAAAGGAAAAAGGTTTCCAAAAATGTTATGTGGTATTTATATCGTCACTTCCTTTTGTCTGTATTTGGCCATTTTTCTTATTATTAATTTTCAAAACAGACGTACATTTTTAATTTTAATTGTGGGGTTTTCTTATAATAACTTTTCACATTATAGTGAAATATTTCCCAATGATTGGTTCCTCCAGGAAAATAGGATGCCGCTTCTATAATCTTTCAGTCCCAAAGTCTACTTCTCGCAGCAGAGCTATGGGACATAAACTTTTGCCCATTTCTCTTGGTTTTACAATGGGTTAACTTAGATGCTGCAAAAACAACGCTAAACTCTCAACATGGCCCAGATGAAGGAAAAGCCCTGTGAACGTTACACTCTTGCTTTTTCTACCTTGTTCTCCCAACTGCAAAATGCCATCTGCTTTATCCCCTGGTATCAATGTTTCTTCCCTTTGTTTAGGGACATCTTCATATTTAAACAAATGTAGTCTGTCTCGGTGTAGAGAAAGAATAAAGTCTTCTCATGCTTCTAACCGAGTAAACAATTGTATTTGCGATGATTCGATGACGTTCACTGCCATCATCTTCTAGCAATAGCGCTATTACTCAGTTACAAGCCCTAGAAGACTATTCATTCTCTATGCTGAGAAAGACTTGTTCATCTTCAGATGTATCTAAAAAATTAATATAAAATATAATATTAAAAAAGCAATAAAAGATTGAATCCCAACTGAAGAGATCTATAAACGAAGGGAAAACATTATGCATGTTAATTAATTGCAAATTTTAATGTTTATAAATGAATTCTGACTTTTGGCTAATTATATTTAAGATAAGTCAGATCGTTTCAATTTTTAATGATATTTACAGATACTGAAATACCTTTAGGTACTAATAATAATGTTCTCAGTCATTGATAACTGATGTGTCTGAGCAGTATGAGATCATGATACGCAAAAAACATGTAACCCTGACATAAATATATATATATATATATATATATATATATATATATATATATACAATATTAGGTGAATCCATTAAGGAACTAATTCACATTCAAACTTGGATAGTGAGGAAGGATAGAAATAAATAGGAGAAATAGGAGGATTGCGCTTTATGTGAATTCATATGCTCGGGCGAAGAATTACGCACATAGAAAAGCATATGTTCAAAGCAGAGAGAAGGATGGAAGAAGAAGGAAAGACTGAAAATATTTGACCCAGGCGGGACTTGAACCCACGTATTCTGCTCAGTACACAGACGCCTTAACCATCTCTACCACCGGGTCAAGTTCCTGACCAAGCAAATATAGACAGTCTTATTGTGGACAATTAATAGTTTTACTGGAGGAATGGATAGAGTAGAGGGAATGAAGTATTAGGAGCTTCCATTAAGGAATAAATACAATATTAGGAGAATCCATTCAGAAACTAATTTCCTTCTTCTTCCATCCTTCTCTCTGCTTTGAACATATGCTTTTCTATGTGCGTAATTCTTCGCCCGAGCATATGAATTCAAATAAAGCGCAATCCTCCTATTTCTCCTATTTATTTCTATCCTTCCTCACTATCCAAGTTTGAATGTGAATTAATTCCTTAAATGGATTCTCCTAATATTGTATTTATTCCTTAATGGAAGCTCCTAATACTTCATTCCCTCTACTCTATCCATTCCTCAACTAAAAAAACTATTAATTGTCCACAATAAGACTGTCTATATTTGCCTGGTCGGGAACTTGACCCGGTGGCCGAGATGGTTAAGGCGTCTGTGTACTAAGCAGAATACATGGGTTCAAGTCCCGCCTGGGTCAAATATTTTCAGTCTTTCCTTCTTCTTCCATCCTTCTCTCTGCTTTGAACATATGCTTTTCTATGTGCGTAATTCTTCGCCCGAGCATATGAATTCAAATAAAGCGCAATCCTCCTATTTCTCCTATTTATTTCTATCCTTCCTCACTATCCAAGTTTGAATGTATATATATATATATATATATATATATATATATATATATATATATATATATATATATATCCTGACTATGGAGACAATGTATAAGTAAACAACAACCAATTTGAAGTCAGAAAAAAGATTTTTTTTTTTACGGAAAATACAACAAAATTTTGATAGTCAGGTCGTTTTCCCTTCACTGCTGTGGCAAAAATTTTGTTGAACTTCAACCTGAAGAGGTTGCACAACGTTAGCGACGAAACGTAGTTTAATTGTCCATAAATAAATATCATTTTTGAGACTTCAAATTTGGATGTTGTTTATTTATAAGTAATACCGACAACTTTGAAGCTTGTCTTCTATAGAGTATCTGTAAAATATGTCATTGTTATTATTATTTACTTCAAGTTGTTCAAGTACATACTTCAAGAAAATTTAAACTTGTTCTCTAAACCACCTTAAGAGGAGGTTACTGAATCAGGTGTTAACATTATTTGCGTCATGTTTGAAGACAAAGTAAAAACAGCTCACACTTTTTCAATATTAAAAAAACAATGGGAAGATTTTGAAATATACATACACTCATTTGTGAATCTTTAGTAATCGAGTAGACCTACATTTTCATGATCAATACGGGCTTATGTTACAGTGCAGCCAAGTGAGCAGCTAAGTGGTACACCCCACACATCCCCTTGTCCTGTTGGTGAATTGCGATGTGTTGATGGGAGGTGTATCACCATACAGCAACTGTGTGACGGCCACGCAGATTGCTCAGACGGTTCTGACGAGGCCAGCTGTGTTTGACCCGCCGTGGCATTTCCTCTGAAATGTGCTGTGTATCTGTTGAACTATTTCCCCCTGTGATCTTTTTATCTGGCGGGTGCTTTTGAACTTGATATCTTTATCTCGTTCAAGTAAATAAGGAGAATATGTTTTAAAAGTATTATAACAGAGCAAAACAAAACATTCTTCAGTATTCATATAGTAAAAATGTGAAACAGTTTCTAATGATTTTAGAGCTCATTCATAACTGTGAGCAACTGTTATAATATATTGAATATGAAGATGTAACATGAAAAAAATTCACTTGCATTTTGAAAATACAATTTTTGTTTATATAAAGGTAAGCAAAGTAATGAAAGCATTACAATTATTTGAAGTGCTTAATAAATATTATGTATTACAACAAAACAGACACATTGTATTTTCTCGTACAAAGACAATAAGGTATTTTAAAACTTATTTTTAAGTTTGTAAAAGCAAATGCACAATATGTAATAATTAACAATGGATTAAAAAGTCTGCTCATATACGTAAACGTTTGACAGTAATTTGATTTTAATAGAAACTCTGTTAGAATACTGGTTTAATATTTGTACATAATGTGTTCATGTTTGTGGCTTTATAAATTGTTAGTGAGCAGTAAAGGTTATATATGTAAATAAAGCTGAAGTTTATATTCACATAACCTAGTTCAATAACTTTGAGATGTTTCCAGTAACAATTAGCTAAGATAATACAGGTAAATGATATACAAATATTAGATATGGATTAATAACTGATAACATTAAAATTATAAAAATTCATTCAGAGTCCAATATAAAAATAATATATCGAATGAAATAAAACCATGCGAATTTAAAGATTCAACCAATAGGAAGTATCAGAAAATGAAAAGTTTTAAATTATTAAATATTTGAAGCTAATTATTGCTAAGAAGTCATAGAATAATATGACGTAAATTATAATATATATATATATATATATATATATATATATATATATATTATGTTAAAGGATAATGAGGTCACGTTGGGCGCCATAATGTAGCCGCTCCGCTACCCTCCTTTCATTTTTTCATTGATTATTCATGTTTGGGCGCCAGGTAATTTTTTGGAGAAAATCATCAAAACAACTTTTTAATCTTTCATAAATTTATTTAATCGAACACGAGATATAATAAACTCCAGGGCGTGGTTTATAAAACTTTTAAATCTAGTTGGACCACGTCCATCCGTGGTCGAGTCCAGTCTGGAACTCACCATTACGCTTCTCCCCTTCGCCGGCCTAAAATAACATTGCATTTCCGGCACCTGCATAAACACAACCACTGCAGTCACCCCCGCCAAGGGCGCTCGACCGTACCTCACAACAATCATGTTACATTATATAAATTATAATATTTATAGGAAATTCCTAGTAATTTTACATTAAGATCGTTTCGATTAAATATAATATTTAAAATTAATAAAGATGACAAAGTAATAAGCAATCGAAATGTAAAAGAACTTACGTGCGCAGTAAATGTTATAGCTGTATTACAATGAATTGTGGCAGACTATTTAAATCTCTTGAAGATGCAGTTGTATTTGATCCAGTACTTATTACAAGTGCAAGCAGCAGTCGTGGAAGCAGTCTGGACTATTTCCAGAATTCACGGTGTACATAATCCTGCACTTCAAAGGTACGTGGATTAAAATTTTATAAATTGTAGCGCTCAGCGTAGCAGCAACGCCGTAACCTATAATTTTGAATTCAGTTTTGTCAGACTCGTATCTCGATTCAACATACTTTAAAATTACAATCTTTAATATTAATGAGTTCTGTACCAACATTTGGACGTCTATTTGCATTGCATTTAATTTATTTTAACTGACAACATATGTTCAATATATACAATTAAACATATAATAAAATGAATTAGATGAATCACCACGTCAATTATTTATGTGGTGGACTGACTGGATTTTAAAGATAAAACTTGAGCTATTCAGTGAGTTCCCCTTTCTTACTCGTGAAGTTGAGCCAGCCTCTGTCTAGTCAAGCAGTTGAGTGTTCCTCATGACAGTCAAACTCTACTAAATTCCCCCAAGTCCTCGATACTGTTGTGTCGGGTCACTCGGCAATAGTAACCAGGTCTAGATCCCAGCAAACCTCTTCATTCAGCCAAAGAATACTCTGTTAGAAATCGCACACATCTAGTCTGTCCAGTGTAAGTTGTAAGTACACGTACCACACTTATAACCTCTCCAAGGTGGTTAATGCCACATTTCATTTTAAGGCTAGAAAGTATAAAAATGTTTCTCTTAAACCAGAAAAAAGTAATTAGTAAACCTCGAGCACAGGCTTCACATACTTGACACCTCTGTTTGTCAAGCTCAGCATTTTTATTTTATTCTTAAAAACTTTTATCTTTGTACAAGTATTGACCACAAATTTGGTAAATAATTCACATGCTGGCTTGTTTAGGTGGAGAGTCCAGTGACTTACCATTCCTTGAGGTCTCGATTTTGTTGTTCTGAGGGGTTTTGGGGTGGAAGATGAGATTACTGTTAGAGAGAGAGAGAATGGAATAAGTGTATCATCATGCAAAGAGGTTATTTATATTGGGGTTGATGGGATGAGGATTAGTCAGGAAGTGCCTAAGTGGTTTCAGGGCTACAAATGTGTTCTATAGACAGATTTTGGTGATTTGGAGCAACTTTTGCTTAGTGACGATATGCATTTGTTGATTACTGTCCTTACGGTAGGGATTTGGAGGTGATTGTGGTGTTTTTTTAGGAACTGTGGAGCAGTGGTATTGGTGTGTAAGATTTTGTTTTAGGTAATTTGGAGCTTTTGTGGGTGGGTCTTGGCAGTGGAGACCCAGATAGGACCAGATGGGTTGGATTAGGGAGAGACAGATTAGTCATTTAGTGTTGATTGAGAATGGGGAGTTTTCGTTTAATCGAGGGTGTGGGGTTTGGGGATGAGGTTGTTAAAATGGGCTTGCCAGGATACGTTTGGGTCAAGGGTGAGGGAATAAGAGTTCCATTGGGGGTGAGAGGGATTTGGGTGGGTGGATTTCTTTTTAGGGTGAAGGGTTTGGACTGTGGGTCTAGGGAATTGAGGGCACTTTGGTAAAGCTATAAAAGGTATAATAGAACATAAGGACAAAACAGTCAACACTGCATGAAACAAAGCTACGGCTACGTGGTGTCTGGTCACAAAAGAGACCAGTTGGAGATAAATATCATGATTTTTCTGCTCACGACTTTAGTGGTTTATATGTACGCAATGTTAATGCAATCCAACATGTCACTTAAAACCCACTTTCCACACTACCTGAGTGAGTGACGTAAAGACAGACATGTAGATGTAGGCGCACACACAATAATTGTATCATTGATTATGTATGCAGGGGGTTGGGGGGGGGGGAAGATTCAAATCGTCAAACAATATTTGACCTTTTCTAGGAAATGGTTATCTGTTATTTTTTATTTCGCCCATGATGACGATTCAATGCAGGTAGTAAGATGAGGATCATTTAAACACTTTTACATGTCTGCAGCCACATGGGGTTGAACTTGCCGCTGAGTGAATAAGCGCCTCCCACGCTTCAGCAGCAGCCAATCAGGGCCCAGTATTTACCTCCCATAAGAAAGTCTTGTCGTGTTCTAAAACAGAAATGTATAATTTCAAATAAATGCCTCTTATTGTTTGTCAATTGAATTTTAATGCTTGTTGTGTGAACGATTTCACCTCGCTCACTGCTATAATTCTACCCTGAAATAAAATATTAACTTTGCTACGCCTCGCCGCTTTCTTCTACTGTAAATAAGTGAACTGTTTGCTTGTGATTAGTCAGTCGAAATGTTAAAAAAACTAAATTATTATCGTTACTCAATTAATAACCTTATTTACACGTTATCCTAATTACAAATCACGTTCTATAGCTTTGGAGTTACCACCAAATGATAATTCAATCCATGTTTCGAGAATGCAATTGAAAATTAATAATGCTTAAGTTGGCACCACTGGATCTTGACAATGACAAAGTTTGAGGTTAGTTTGTGCACAACGTTGGAATTTCCTACGGCGTGGGCGGTTTATCGTAAGTAAATTAATTGTAATGAGACTTGTTTTTGTGTTTTCGACGTTTGAATAATTTTTGTAATGTTACGGAATCTTTATCCCCATAATTACACCCGAGTGTTTCTTGTAATCCTGAATTGGTTGTGTACATAACCTTGGTTAATAGCAACTTAAAAATTAAACATTAAATAATGAGAACTCAGACTGCACAAATTATCTGTAGTTAAAAAAAATATTAAATTTATAAACATAATGTCGAAACAGTCAGTAAGAATAGCTTTAATAATAAAGTAATACAATTAGAACAATACAAAGGGTAGTGTTGTAAGTGTTTTAATTGCGTTTCCAATTATCAAACAATTTTTAACTGTCAGTTATATTTATTTATAGTTTTATATGATGCCAGATAATTTAAAAAATCTTATGGATGATGGAGTAATGTAACATACAATGGCACTTGTTTAGTTTCCATCAAAACCAGGAATTTACTGGAAAAGTTAATTATTATTTTATCACCTAAAAGAAATATAATAATGATTTGAAAACCTTTTCTTTTTAATTCAAGTTTATTAATCAAAATCTCCTAAGAAGATGGTAACACTAAATAACGTAAATGTTAGTTTATTCACTCACATATGACTGTATTTTATTTTCAGACGCAAGGTGGCGAGAACAGAATGACGTTTCCTGTGTCAATAGTGGAAGAACCATGAAGCTTCCTCTGCACCATGAATTATCTTCAGGTAAGATGCTTGAATTAAATATACTAAAATTTTAAAAAGTTTATATTATTACATTTGATTAATTCCTTTAGAGAACTGAATTGTAGGATATTTTTCAGTTTCCTACAGTCCATAAGGATCTATTTTAGTTTGCACTTTTGTGACTTGGTCCACTTTTGTAGAGATTAAAGTGAGGGAAAGGTAGATATGTATATTAAATGTTTTCATATTTTTGCAGGACTCGTGTGCGCCTTCAGCTGCTGACTCGCCTCCAGTCAGGGTGAGTTTGCTTCACTCTTGTCTGTGGTGAAAGTAACGTGGCTTTTGTACGTGTAAAAATTGATGGATATTTATGAGCATTTCTTTCATGATTTGAATTGAAAAGTTAAATTATTTGTAACAATTGCAGATCAATTATTTTTTTAAGTAAAGTTTTGGATCTCCCTACATTAATTTTTTATATATTAATTACAAATTTTAAGAATAGTCCATTTTTTTAAATTTTGGAATATAATTATCAGTAGTAAACAGACAAAAGCTACGTTATCAGTTTACTAGGTGTGGTTTGTGGTGCCTCTGTAGTTTGTTATTTGACGTATTTCTCTCTGATCCTCAATATTTTCAAAAATATATTTAAAATCCTTTTTCTGTTATATTCATTTTCTTTTGTAATTTCCCAATAACTCATTTGACCACATTTCAAACAATTAACTAATCAGGATGCTCGTGTCTGAATGCAAACAGAATTGGCTCTCATTGTAGGTACGTCAACTTTGATCATTTTCTTTTTAGTATTTCCATCTTGATGCCTCGTGCTGGCTGTATACAACACCCTTAATTGTCTATTCTTATCCTCATCTGTATCTACCTCTTCATGTGAAGAAACTCCATTCTTACAATGTTCAGGTACTTCAGCTGCCCTTTCACCCAGATATTGTAACAAGCTGTGAGATGTTTCTTTAGTTCAAATATATTGATAGTTTTGTTACGCCAAAATTATTACCATTTTTGCACACTATTTACAGACAGTTGAGACTATTCTGGGCCACAAACTTCATTGCAAATGTGGTACCTCCTGTCCAGAACACATAGAAAGTTCTCTAGACGCAGACCATTTGGCTCACTGGAATATTATCTACCTTGTTCCTGCAGTAGACAATTCTTATTCAATATTGTTCCATTTCCTGTGTGAAACGTATGTTGTGAGAAGAAATATTTAAAACCATTTTGAAGTTTTTAGCTTTCAAGTTTCAGGATGTGTGATGATGATCACTTGTGCCACTGTTTCTACATTCACAGTCAATGACCTCTGTGTTGTCACACTTTCAGTAATCTTTAATTGAGCTTTACATATCAATGTTCACTTGACTGAATCAGCCTTCTGGTTGGTTTTGCTGCACTCGGGTTGTTTCACAAACAAGTTGACTTGCAGGACTCTTCATTTTTAAAAATTGCTACCAGTGACATGTTTCTTGTGTTCTCAGGCAGCTGTTTTAATGTTCAGATTTTTTTTTAAAAAAAATGGCTTTTCCAAATTGCTTCATCAAAACTTGGAAGCTTTCAGTCTCAATCCTGTTTTCTTGTTTTGAGAAACTCCAAACACAGAGGATAATGTGAAAGAACCCATTTTTGTTTATACAGCACAGCTGTCACTCGCAGTAACTGCGCTCTGTGAGGCCCTCAACTTCTCCCTTGAAGATGAATGGTTTATTAGTAGTTCCAACTTCTCACTTCATTCTGTTTGGCACGATACCAATTTCACTTCAATAAAAGAATAACTCGTAACCTTGGAATATAATTATTTAATTTTTTGTACCTGTTCTGAAAGTCTGCTCGCCTTTCCCAATCCAAAACACTTTTAACAGCTGTTGTTTATCTTTAAGGCAACATTATTTCTTCTCTCGCATTGTAAACTGTCTCTTCAGATGATTGGAATCATAGAATCTTGTTCCTCTGCCAAAATATTCTTTCTCTTTTAAGTTTTGATAACTGTTTGAATGTGTTCCTGGGTACTAAATTCTATTTCTGTAGGGCAATTTTCTTGTTAGTGCCTGGACTTTGTTTAGAGACTCCTTGACCTAAGATACTACGTGACCCATAACTTGGAAACGTTTAATCACTCTTATTTTATGAATAGTTTCAAGTTGTATCATAAAAGGAAATTCCTCATTCTGTGTCAATTTCAGATGAATGGGTCAGTTCAAATAAAAAGAATTAGCTTTGTTAATTATCTGCAATGTTTTAAACTAACTTCCCTTCATTGTCATTTACTTTCATTGCAGTTACATTATTTCTTATCACCCATTGTCTTCAGATGATTGGACTCGCAGCATCTTGTTTTCCTGCCAAAATATTTGTTTGCTTTTAAGCTTTGGTAACTACTTTGATGTGTTCCTAGACACTAATTTTTCTTTCTATAGGGCAGTTTTCTTGAGAGAACCCAGAGTACACATAGTTTAAAATTTTCTGTCATCCAAAAATTGTTTTCAATAACTTGGAAAAGTATCTCGTTTAATCACCCTTATTATATGAACGGTTTCAAGTTCTATATTAAGATTCAATTCGTCATTCTGTGTCAATTTTAGATGAATTTACCGGTTCAAATACAAGTTTTATCTTTGTAATTCTACTTTTTCAATCGATACTCATCTTTTGTGTCATAGCACTATCTTTGACGTGCATAAATCGGTAATGCAAATCTCTTAAATTAAGTGTACTCTCCTCCTACAACGTGTGGAGTTACTCATCTTTCTCTGTCATTGTAGAACTTCTTTCAAAATATTCTCATTACTGTTTCCTGTGGCTTCAGAGTCACAGAAATAACCTATCTCCAAGTACCTTGCCGTTTGAGCCGCCCTGAAATAACCTATCTCCAAGTACTGCTAGAACCTTGCCGTCTTAGCCGTCCAGAAATAACCTATCTCCAAGTTCTGCTAGAACCTACCGTCTTAGTTGCCCTGAAATAACCTATCTCGAAGCACCTTGCCATCTTAGCCGCCCGGAAATAACCTATCTTGAAGCAATGCCAGTACCTTGCCGTCCAGAAATAACCTATCTCCAAGTACCGATAGCACCTTGCCTTTTGAGCCGCCCTGAAATAACCTATCTCCAAGCAACGCTCGTACCTTGCAGCTTTACCAGTCCAGAAATAACCTATCTCCAAGTAATTCTAGTACCTTGCAGTTTTTGCCACCCTGAAATAACCTATCTCGAAGCACCTTGCCATCTTAACCGCCCTGAAATAACCTATCTCCAAGTAATGCTAGTACCTTGCCGTCATAGCCAACCAGAAATAACCTATCTCCAAGTAATGCTAGTACCTTGCCGTCATAGCCACCCTGAAATAACCTATCTCGAAGCACCTTGCCATCTTAGCCATCCAGAAATAACCTATCTCCAAGTTCTGCTAGAACCTACCGTCTTAGTTGCCCTGAAATAACCTATCTCCAAGCACCACTAGCACCTTGCCATATTAGCCGCCCTGAAATAACCTATCTCCAAGCAATGCCATTACCTTGCCATAACCTATCTCCAAGCACCACTAACACCTTGCCATATTAGCCGCCCTGAAATAACCTATCTCCAAGTACTGCTAGAACCTTGCCGTCGTAGCGGTCCAGAAATAACCTATCTTCAAGCACCACTAGCACCTTGCCGTCTTAGCCGCCCTGAAATAACCTATCTCCAAGCAACGCTAGTACCTTGCAGCTTTACCAGTCCAGAAATAACCTATCTCCAAGTAATGCTAGTACCTTGCCGTCATAGCCAACCAGAAATAACCTATCTCGAAGCACCTTGCCATCTTAGCCGCCCTGAAATAACCTATCTCCAAGTACTGCTAGAACCTTGCCATCTTAGCCGCCCTGAAATAACCTATCTCCAAGCAACGCTAGTACCTTGCAGCTTTACCAGTCCAGAAATAACCTATCTCCAAGTAATGCTAGTACCTTGCCGTCATAGCCAACCAGAAATAACCTATCTCGAAGCACCTTGCCATCTTAGCCGCCCTGAAATAACCTATCTCCAAGTAATGCTAGTACCTTGCCGTCATAGCCGCCCTGAAATAACCTATCTCCAAGTACTGCTAGAACCTACCGTCTTAGTTGCCCTGAAATAACCTATCTTTAAGCACCACTAGCACCTTGCCGTCTTAGCCGCCCTGAAATAACCTATCTCGAAGCACCTTGCCATCTTAGCCGCCCTGAAATAACCTATCTCCAAGTAATGCTAGTACCTTGCCGTCATAGCCAACCAGAAATAACCTATCTCCAAGTAATGCTAGTACCTTGCCATCTTAGCCGCCCTGAAATAACCTATCTCCAAGCACCACTAGCACCTTGCCGTCTTAGCCGCCCTGAAATAACCTATCTCGAAGCACCTTGACATCTTAGCCGCCCTGAAATAACCTATGTCCAAGTATTGAGTTACTGTAATGGGAATTTTAGTAATTATTTATTTTTCTGTGTTGTGTATTTGCAGGAATTTTTTTGAGGAGTGTGTAGGCTGGGGGCTTTTTAGCCTTCGGTCCACTCACTTCTCAAAACGCTGGACCGGGAAGCTGTGGAAGCTGAAAAGTTGAAACGCTGGACAGAAAAGCTGTTTTTTTGAGTTGGACTTAGGGTGATTTTTACAGCTGCTCCTGCTGCTCCCCCCAGGCCCACCCACAGCTCATGCTGCCCCAACCACACACCACAGCACATGTAGCTAGCTGAACCAATCATGTATACAAGGAAGGAATGAAAGCAAGGAAAGAGAAGCAGTTGAAAAATTAAAGCAAAGAAATAAATACAAAATAATTATTTACAATTGTCATTTTTATTTTCTAGTTAACCTTCATTTCCTAAAACTTCACTACTTGATTTCAAACAAGGCCAGAAATAAATACAACACTTCATTTCAACCATTTAATAAATTTATTTGTACCACAATATAACATAAAATAAAAATATTCTTCAAACCCCAGAAGAATGGACAAAATCCTGCAACAAAAGAAAAGTATAATTACTACACTTGAAATAAAACAAAAATTTGCAACACTGAACTGAACTCACCAACAAAATGTAGATCCCCAGTCACCTGCAGCACTGAGGAACCCACCTGCAAAAGAAAATAATCAAAGTAAACATTAGTATTTTGCCAACAAGTATTTCCTTAATTTAAATTCTACACTAACAAGCAATCAATCAATCAACATAAAACAATTTAAGATTTCTAAACTCTGATCACAGCCTGCATTTTAAACAGATTCCACATTAGCAGTCAGCAAAAATTTAACTACATTTATACTGGCAATCACATGGCACTGAAGAAGGATGTTCAATTACCCACAAAGAAAACCTCTCATACTTGGAGTAATTAGTCACACACCCTGAGGATCCACAGCAACATTCAAACAAATATTTTAATTAAATCTCTACAATTTAACAGCAATCAAAATAACAAATGACAAACATTGAGCCCTCATTTACTAAACCAGCTTTGTCAATTTAAACAATTGCAGTACTAAATGTTTTCATCAGGCAATTCAAAACCAGTGCTGACTACATACATTTATTAAAACATAACACTGCCTCATGCATGTCAATTGTGCCACACATATTCAAATAAAAAATCAAGTCTGTGAAAGGTCATTAACATGTTGGGGTGGAGAATCCCTCAACTGCCTGTTGGCGTTAGTAAACAAGCACACAAGTTTTTTTTTCCACTAAAAGAGAACATTATTGCTCCAAATTTGTGAAAATAAATGTTACCAACTGCAGCTCCTTGTCTTCCTCTGTCAAATTAAATCCTGTGCCAACAAAAGGATTTGCAATCACCTTGTGAGCAAATTAATTTCCTTTCTTTTCAAGTGTGCTGCCTCCTTGGCTTCTTCAAATCATGTTTTCAGACAGTTATTTGTAATATAGGGTTGCAAACTCTGTAGTGGAGGGACGAGACTAGTGACATCCTTCAAAGATTATATCAAACGCATAACGTAACAGAGAAACCTGAGGGAGGATACATAAAAAATTATACTACAGAAAATTAAAGAGGTCCAGACAAAAGTATAACAGATAATCAGCAGCATCAACTTCAAGAGCATAAATCAAAAGTGGTAGGAGAATTGTCAGAAAACAAAATTAATTGACATTCCAGGGAAATAATAAAACTTGAAGCAGCCTACGATTCCACTAACATTCCTGGTTTTCATGAGAATAACAATTCACTTGTTGATATTAAGGAACAGAGGGCAGAAGTGAGCACAAGGCAAGTGTCGGCAAGGAAAAAACAGTTTCTTATGTTCTTTTCATCCAATTGGACATTAAGGAGCAACTTACTGAATGTGTATCATTGGATTATCAAAAGTCAAGCTCATTTACACAAATGTCATCCATGTGGATTCTCAAACAATTAATTCAAGGCAACATCTTAGAACAAAGGCATCCTCATAGGAAATAATCATCAGTCTTATAAAGAAAGTACCAAGGAAATACAAATATATGTGACAATTATATTAAGAATATGCATGAGAAATGAATGCACTTTCATATATAAAAACTGCGTCCAGTATTCGTATCAAATGGTGATGATAATATAAAAATAATTATCAATTATGAAGATAATTTTGATTGCAACATATTTAAGAGTTCAAATAAATGCTGTTAAGGAAAAAGTAATATTCTTCACATATTTTAAATAATGTCTTTTATGATCATTATCCTTATAACAATGACAAACAAACAAATCAGGAAATCATTGCTCAAAATATGTCCAATTACTTTAATTTAATTAATTAAAAACGTCGTCACCTTTTCAAGACGGTGAAATGGAAAGCTTCATTTACAAGCACTCGGTGGCCGACTGGA
Source organism: Zhengitettix transpicula (assembly GCA_037074705.1). Taxonomy (NCBI): domain Eukaryota; kingdom Metazoa; phylum Arthropoda; class Insecta; order Orthoptera; family Tetrigidae; genus Zhengitettix; species Zhengitettix transpicula. The sequence goes on from CM073596.1 coordinate 67,645,045, forward strand.
AGTTAAAGGAAGAAGAACGCATCAAGTCACACGACAACATTACAGATGGAATAAACTTCAGTAGAGTAACAATGACTCAACTCGTGGACTTGAGTACAGGAGTATAAAAAAACTTTAAATTGTACACAATCAGTATTTGTGGTAAATTGGTTCTTTTCATGTTTTACATAAATTTCAGCTTAACTCACGTGGTGCTGAAAACTTCCCCAAGAGGCCCTGTAACCGTGCATTCAGTTCACATAACATCTATTTACTTTCGCTGTTGTTGTCTGTCACGTTGCGATGGATTGGTACAGAGAATCTGTCAAGTGACTGTGGCAGAGTATCTTTGGTGTTCTTAAAGCACTTTTTTTTCATAAAAAAGGTAATATAATTGCTTTCAAAACAGTGAAAATAAATAAATGTTAGCAACTGCAGCTGATTGTCTTCATCTGTGGAATAAATTACTACACAGGTATGGGAATGAAGTCCAGGTAGAAAGGAAGCCTGCGAGAGGATTTCTCGCAGGTGAACCTTCCCAGAGAGCTCTGGCGGGGGCTACCTTTGGGGATGCTCTCACATCTCTCTGGTTTTTTTGAACTAAGGTTCCCACATGCCGAGGCACCTCGGTCTGTTTTGAGAGGTGTATGTTCCGGGGTCGCAGACCTTGGGCATACGGCAAGAGTTGTCCGCTATTCCTATTGGAATAGTCGGCCAGCTGCCTCCTAAACTGGCCAAGGCATGGCGAGGGGTAAGCTGCGTCCCCACAGCAAACTCCTCTCCCGCTATTGGAAGGGCGTGGGACAAGCACCCAATGCCCGACCTACCCGATGCAGGTTTTTCTAAGGTTTTCCCTGCATTCCTTTAGGCGAATGCCGGGTAGGATCCTTAAAATATAGCCCGGGGGCCCTAGTTAACCCTTGGCTACCTTCCTCTACCCTTCCGCATCCCCCCTTTCAAATCCCTTCCTATGCTATTAAAGGGGAGTTGCCCTAAGTGGATTACCCTCATGTAGCCTGTTGCCCTAAAAAAAAAAAAAAAAAAAGGGAATGAAGTCCACTATCATTATTAACGTCTTGTGTAACAAATAAACCACCGATATAAAATCGACAAAGTCCCCTCTTCAAAACGTTAAGCTACGTGTTCCCCAAGGCTCGGTAACAAGTCCACTACTGTTATTCTAAATGCTAACTCAGTGTATTCCAGTACAAGCTTTTAATGTCTCTTGCACTGTGACAACACTAAAATGTTCATCGTCAAACTCGACAATGGAACACTTCCAATTATTACAGACTGCAAATAAACTCTTAATCACCTTCATATATTTAGATACTGCCAGACATCACGAAAACTCTCTCACAAATTTATGGAAATATTACTTTACTTCCCAATTATTACAAGCACTTCCATATTTTAGGAACAATGTCCAGAGGACTTATGGGATAATCAAATACTGCCACAACTCTTAATTAACAGACAACAAAGAATACCAACAACTATCCTAATCCCTAACAATAGCCGCCTACTACTCACCCCCTGAAAACAAAATAGACTACAACCATGATAACAACTCCTTACCCTCCCCACCAATCATAGGGGGAGAACACAAACGTTGCCTCAAGGATCTGCCCTCCCAGAGGAATCATCAGAAACAACACAAACCTCACCCCAATATTACCAAACAACTCATCCATAACACAACCAAGATCCCACTCCCCCTTAACAACCCAAGAAAAATCAATGCACCAACATCAATCCTAACTTCCGTAATCAGAACAGCAATCAAAGAAGCAACCATCACAACCTACAGTAACAAAATATAAATCCACTTCAATACAAAAAAGAAACTAAGGAATTAATTGATACCAAGTGCAAAAACGTAAAAACTCAATTCAATCAAATCTCTAAAAAGTTACATCTGAAAATTAAAGAAATCATCAAACCAGGTCAACCATCAAAATCTCGCCCTACTCAACACCACCAATAATTCCATCTGGAGAACAACCAGATATTCCTCCACTTTTGCACAACTCAGAATCAAAATCCTCTATCAATTTACGCCCCGTCCACCCACCAGCCCTGCTCTCGACTCTCACATTCAATTAGCTCTTTCCCAGCAAATAATCAAAAACTTCATTTACCTACAAAAACATTGTGACAACCACATCCAAATTAAAAAATAAAATGTCTCCAGGCATTGACCAAATAAACACAAATCACTTAAAAGCTCTACCCAAAAAAGCCCAAATCCTACTAACACAACCTTAACACCTACTAAAAACCTCCAAAATCCCAACCATGATCCTAATTAGCAAACCAAATATACAAAAATCCAATCCCACCAATTACAGACCCGTCAGTGTCCTACCAACACCTGCTAATCTTTAAAAAACTACTTTTACCACAACTAAAAAAATTAATCTCACACTTAATCCCTACACAACAACCACTCATGCCCTCAACTTCTTAACATAGTAACACAATACATTAACACATCCTTTGGATTATGAAGCATTCCACAGGGTTCACCATCCCTCACTGCTCTTCCAATTAAAACCTCACCTATCCACCCCCTACTTTAACCTCCCATCCAACTATCTTACAAACTGCTCTTAACTGGTCAAATATCAAAACCATTTGTCCCCAATACACCCCATTCACTCAGGGGTCCCCTGCAGCAGTGTCCTTTTCCCACTCCTATATTCCATCTATACCCAGGATATCCCCCAAACAAGAACTGCCATACTTTGCTACAAACTGCCATTAGCCATGTAGCCATTTGGGCTAACAATTGGAGAATAACCATAAACCCCAACATCCATCACAGATCCTTATTCTAACATTATCTGTATTAACAATTCTCCCATTCCAAACAAACAAAACCATTAATACCTTGGATTCACAGCTCACGTGGTCCCAACACACCAGCCACATCAAATAAATAATCAACCAGCACTTTAATTCTCCTTTACCCATTCCAATGAAAATATTAGTTTATACATCCCTTATTTCTCCATTATGGAACATTTGGGGTTCCATGGCAAAAACACACAAGACACAAACTTCCCAAAATAAAATCCTTCCTTATATCAGAAACGGTCCTTGGTCCTTCTCCAATTCCCACGTCCATAGCGACCTCAATATTTCATGTATCCACCAAACAATAACCAAATGCATACATCTTCAATATAAAAAAAGACAATTCACCCCAACCCGTTAATATCCAATACAGCTGCCTCTCCTCAAACCTCCGATCAAACATTGCAGTTTAAAAAGAAAGACCAAGTGACCAAATTAATAACCAATACAGGAGGTGAAATAAAATGCTCCACAGGATGCACATAGCATAATATAACACGTACAAATATCACAAGTGTAAAATCATAAGATTGTAAAGTTTCTTCAATAAATATTTTTTAAAAAATTGGACTGAATTAATAGACTGAGGAACTGTTGTAACGTCTGATACAGAGGGAGCGACGCCTCTTCACTGCCATGGTAAGTGGAAAATAATACTTCACCAACCTTGCTCAACTACATTAGCTTGCAGTGTGCAGATCAATCCACTTGCCTCCTCAATTAGAAATATCAAAGTTATACAATGGATTGTGGTTAAAACCTAAATGTTCACTACGTCCACAGTTGCAGGAAATTATCTGAATCATTAGGAAAATATTTCAAATATCCAAAAGGAGGAGGAGGAGGGATTTCCATTGTAATGAAATGTATCTCAAGTCGACCCCTGCATTTATATAATTTCAACATAATAATAATAAAGATAGCCAAATACAGACAAAATAAGAAACTGGGAAATCAAAGACCAACATTCACACATTCAATCCTTAACTGAACAACTTGTTTCGTGCCCGCCAACATCTACAATGATTTTTCTTTCGCCAATCTTCTCCTTTAATTACATATCATTTTCACCCAAGGGCAGCCAAAATTAACGAGTTTCATTTCCTATTTAACTAAACTTTTCCCAAATACTCCACACACAACAATTACGAAGACATCCCATGGTTCAAAAACGTCAGTAACCCCCAGCACTCCTGAGGAAGTTATCCCTGGGAAACAAATTTAGTTTACCCACCACATTAGTCAACAAATCTCAATCCATTCCTCTCATGAAACACATCCAAACTAATACATGACGAGACTTTACTGATTAGTGCAGTTGTCTCTCTCTAGGTTCTCCTCAGCACCTCAAGAAAGGGACAAGGATCCGAGAAACATTGTGTGGTATTTATATTATCACTTCTTTTGTCTCCATTTGGCAATCTTTATTATTATTATTATTGTTTAGTCGGTCAAAGTTTTAGGGAAGAGTTGCCACTTACACTGTTCACATATGATGGAGGTTGCTCCATTCTTCTCTAGAGGGACTCTGCATGCAAGGTTTCAATCCTGAGCAGCTGATTAAATAGGCTCCATCTACGCTTTGTCTGTCTTCTCAATCCACATTTCACCTGAAAAGGAAAACAAAATATGAAACAACTTCAAGAATTAACAAGCAGAACTGTTTTGGTGTGAGTGAAGCAACCTCAGCGTATTAATATGCATTACTAATCCCAGTGCATGGCAAGGAAAAAGTTATCAAGAATCTACAGATGAAAACTAAATACAGCAGGTGAAGGGGAAAAGGGAAATAAAGCAATAAGAAACTTCACATTTAATCAAGATAACGTGACAGGGTTATGGAACCAAATTACCCCAGGTCCTCTGTTCCTTTTCCATCTTAATACGTTAGCAGAAATCAGACCAGTGTAAAGGCAATTGTGACCACTTTATCACAATAGGAAATAATTTTTTTGTAATAGAAATTTTTAGGAATAAATTAATGTTGGCAACCGTGATACAGGTTGTGATGTCACAAATCTTTATCACCTCTCCAATTATGAATGTTTCACCTTAAAACATTTCTTTTAACATTCTTCAAATTATCTATTAGCTCACAATGGTAAAAAGATAGAAATATCCAGTGCTTACGTCACCAAGAACCTACACTCATTCTAAGAACTATTTTTTCTAGGTGGAATTGCATTTAAGCTCCCTCACACCCTGTAAGGAAAATGTACAAAAAAAAACTGTTACCCACCAATTCTATAAATCTTTAAAACACGAAAAAGATGTAAGTGACCATGAACTAGAAACAATTGTTCAACATTTATAATGTGTTTTAGAGTCAGACGGTGTTTGCAGTGAAGTTCTTAATTATTATTGTAAGCAAGGCTAATCTCAGTGTCGGGAATCTGCAAAACAAAGATTCTTGCCACAGATAATGGAGACATCTATCGTGGTTTCCCAAGGTTTAGTGTCGGGATCTCGGGCCTATTAATAATCTCCCAGTGATTGAAAAATGACAGAAACTGTGGTTAATGATACGTTAATGAAATATGTAGAAAATAAAACTTTACTAACTGAACGCCTGTCTAGGTTTAGTGACGACATTACAACTACTTGCTGTAGATTGGAATCAAACAGTAGTAGTTATAGATTATAGAAGAGCATTTGAAACGGTGAACTGAGAGACCTTATTTAAAAAGTTAATACATATATTTCATGGGTGAGGTGTGTCTGGTTGGACAATTACTTCACTAATGGTTTTAAATCAGATGTGAGGGAAGGCAAACGTGGGGTACCACAAGGAAGTGAACTGGAACGTCTACTGTTTATAATCTACATTAATCAACTAACTGAAACAGTAAATTTCAAGTTTGTGAATGATGCACGTATATATCAGTGGAAATGATAATCAAATTGAATAACTAATTAATTCTGGTTGGTGAATGCTTCTACTATGCTTTTATGATAGGTGCAAAAATATTAAGGTAAGTTACAAATGAATTTCAATAAAGGGATGAAAGTTGTATTAAATAAAAGACTTGATGAGCAAGTAAGTAATATGTTGAAAGAACTAGGATATTTAGTTATAAGCTGGAAACGACCAAATTTTTTTAATACGCTCAATGGTGAGGAACTGATCTGCAGATACGAGACCAGGCAAGCAAGTTCCTTTCATGTAAACCATGTCCGTAAAAGTAGGAAGTGAGACTATTTCACAAAGGGTTAACAATGTGCAATAAACTACAACACTATAATTAAAAATCATCAGCAGGACAACTTAAGAGAAGTTTGGGAAATTGGCTCAAGGACAACATTGGGCATGATGTCATAAAAATTACTGCATTGAACGTGACATTTGAAATTTTATGAGAATTTCTATATTATTGGTTGAGATGTTTAATTAATTATCCACGGAATATTTGGTAATAAAAATAGAGCGCTCCATTTTACCGCCCACACACACACACACACACACGTAGTCCTCGTGTACGCAATTTAAATGAAATATATTTTTAAAGGAATTCCCCAACGTATAATAAAGGAGAGTTTGTGAACGCGTGACGTTGCCTGATGATGTATTATTTGGTTCCAGCGCCATTTAAGAAAATCCTAGCAAACTCCTCTGTGCTGGTCAAAACTAAATTCTTCGCTGGAAGCCGCGTTTAGATTATGACAGTGGAGCAATTAAATACAACAAAGGCTCAAGTTAACTTCTCCATCATAAATCCTGAGGCTTGTGTAATAAATTAAAATGTCAAATGTCATGTTCTTGCGATTAAACACGTGTAAGATGAGAAATGTTAACTTTCAACCTACCTCGTGGTGTTCAGGTCGAGCGCCGAGGAGGAAATGAACGTGACAACAACAACACGCCCCACTCCAGCTGCGGGTCACGTGCAGATTCTAATTGCGCGACCTCAAGCTCCAGGCTGGACTCGTGTCAGGTTCTCCTGGCGAATTTTACGCATTTAACAACAAAATAAAAAAATGTTTCACCAGTTAAATAATCTACCAAATTAACTATCTGGAGCTCTACACTAACTTTATTATTATTATTATTATACGCCCAAAAAATTTTGGGATTTAAATTTTGTACGACAATTTTAAATGTTAAGTTCACTGGGAGCAAATAAACATCAATTATGCGTTTTAAACCTTTCAATATTGAAACGTAGACAGTAGAAGTGACCTGGCTAAGGGCAAAGAGTGGAAGTGCCCAACCCGTGTTCATGCAGGTCATTCAGCCATTAATCAAACTATTACAAGCAACTACGCTAAATAAAGATGACGTCAAAATCCTACCGACAACATCACAACAATACAGCACCATTGTTAAAGCACTTCAAAATAAAGGTACCATGTTTCATACGTACAAGAGAGAAACTATAAGAGTAGTCCTCGGAAACCTGCATCTGACTGCTGACTTAAATCAAGTGAGGGACAAACTCGAGGGCGTAAAGTCATGAATATTGCAAATATCTGACAAAGAACCACAAACAACCTCCAGATCTACATCATACACCCTACCGAACAAACAGTCTCAAATACTAGACTTCTTCGTCTGCCACAAAACCTTTCCAGCCCACAAATACTGTACGAATCAGTTCTGATCGCTTACCAGTCGTAGCACGACTAAATCTGTCCCTTCCAACACCAACCACAGGCCCAACAACACATTCACTAACTGGATCCTCAACATCCCACTGAAGACGCCCTCAGACATAGACCTAGCCCTAAATCACCTACAATCCATCATCCTGCCGCCATAACCTCCTACCAAAAAGCACCAAAACCCCACATCAAAATAAAACTGAAAACCTACTCCAAAAGAAAAAAGCTTTGCGAAAACAATGGTGCAATTCCAAAAACCCCATAGTCAATACAGAAAACTACTAAAAGACACCAGCGACTCTAAACATTACACCTACCTTCAACAACTTAACGCAACCGACAAATCACTATGCCTCACAAAAAAGTTACCTGTCATCCCCCCACTTAAAAAAGACCCACAATGTATCACCACCCCTCACAAAAAAGCAAACATATTCGCCAAGCGATTGATCGAACAATTCTCCCCAACTCCTCCTCTTACACCAATCACAACCACACCATAGCAACAAACACCATCAGCCCCTACAACTATCCCCCCTAACTGAACTTTTCACCCCTCCCCAAAACAAAACCACAATAAAAAAAAACAAAGCCTCCACATGACATGACCACATCACCCTACATCTTCAATGCCACCTACTACCCAACCAAATGGAAACATGCCACCATAATCATGTTACCTAGTCATGAAAACAAACTATGGCTCTACAGCTTAAACTACCAGTATGGAATGCTAATGGACTGACAGACCACGGAGATGAATTAACCACATTTCCCACAAATCACTCTATAGATATTACGTTAATATCAGAATCACACTATACAGACAAAAGCTATTTAAAAATTCCAAACTATACTATTTACGCTACACGACACCCAGATGGTACGGCACATGCTGGATCAGAAATTATAGTCAAAACTAGGATAAAGCACAACCCACATCATCTTCAGTCAACCACGATTACAATAGAGGATCGTGAAGGACATCAGCTTACAGCCCTCCTAGACACGGCGTTAAACATAACAAATTCAAAGATTATTTTCATACACTTGGAAACAGGTTTATATCAGGTGGTGAATGCAACAGGAAACTTGATCACACGGGATCAAGAATAACTACTACCAAAGGCAGAGAGCTATTGAAGACAATCGTCAACAACGGATTTCACTGCTTGTCTACAGGCGTACCAACATATTGGCCCTCAGATATGACCAAAACGCCAGATCTATTGGACTTCTGTATTTTTTAAAAGACATTCATCCAAATTAACTCAAAGCAGAATGCTGCCCAGATCTTTCCTCTGATCACTCCCCAATTATAATCACAATAAGTACCCAAGTATTCGATAAACAGTTCTCGCTTCTCACACGGGTATAATATATTTAAACGCAACGTTTCGACGACTGAAAGCTCTGTCGCCTAAGCGAAGAAGATGACGACAGAGCTTTCAGTTGTCAAAACGTTGCATTTATACCCGTGTGAGAACCGAGAACTGTTTATCGATCAATTACACTGGGAAAGACTTCAATATTTGATTGATATTACTCAAAAAGATCCCTCCCTCCCTCCCAGCTTTAGAAACAAGTTCACGAATTGGAATCACTTCAGATAAATAATTGATGAATCTTTAACGCTTGATGTACCTCTGAAGTCCAGTGAACAACTAGTTTCAGCACTGGTAAGAATCAAACAATTCAACAAACGTAAATGTAGCTGGCAAAAAATGTCTACTTTTCAAATAGTTTTCTATAATGAAATCAGGGAATAACGTCATGATTCTCAGACTTCCAGGAAGGGAAATTTTATGTATTTTCTATCAGCCATTCAGACAGTCCATTTATATAAACCTTTTAAAAAAAACTACAGTTGTTGTACCTGAACCAAACTGTATGTAAACTACACAAATTTCTAAGAAATAAGAAAAAAAATGTAATATTGAACTTAACTGGTAGACTCAAACAGGTACATTTTATTTGAATTGCTGAACGTGAGTCCATTTATTTTTACAATTTTCTGTGAAATTCCAGCCCACACTTCACATCTTGGAATGAAGTTTGCACAGCCTGCTGTCGCTCTCTCTCTCTCTCTCCTGTTAACCATTTGGTGAAGGCCCGACGCAGGGTTGACACTTTGTTAGTCTAGTTCCACTAAGACAACTGTTGGGAATGTTGAATTATTTGCTTACTTTTCTCCTAATCATTTAATTTTTCATTAAAAACACAATTAAATTTTAAAAAAACCTTATAGTTTTTCCTTCTTAGTTTTGTTTTTGCCTCTATTAACAATTTCAAGATTGCTTCAATTTTAACCATGACCTTAATTGATATATAATGTTATTAATTATAAAATATGTTAATACTTACATTTATCTCACTACAATATGATTATAAACTCAGCCAAATTATTCCTCTCTAATACAAAGTATATTTTTAAATTAACTTTGGTGCCTTATTGTAATATAACTTACTGGCCTTATATATATATATATTTTTTTCAGCAATAACATTTCCTCACGGAGTAATTCTAGAGTATGATAACTACTATTAAAATTCTCTCTGCTTTGATAACAATACATCACATCTGACAGCTTTGGCCTCTGCATTACTATCGTTGGCCTAAGCATTGTCGCCAAGTCTTGATATAAAAAAACGACCGACGTACATTTTAAATTTTCTTAGTTTTTTTTTATTATGATATACATATTCTGACTATTAAGACAACGTATAAATAAACAAAAGCCAGTTTTTAAGTCAGAAAAATATATATATATTTATTGATAGAAAATTACACTACGTTTCTCCGATAATTTGCGACCTCCTCAGGTCAACAAAACAAATCCAATGAATGATTTTCTTAAAATAATTATTTTAATCATTTGTATTTGGTTTTGTAGTGTTAAAGCTTCATACCTGAAGAAGTCGCAAACCAGCTTGTAATATTCTATAAATAAATATATTTTTTTCTGACTTAAAATTGGTTGTTGTTTATTTATAATATTTCTCAGGTTTTTCCCCCCTCTATTTTAAGATTGCCTGTACGAAGGTAGTTTTAGTATTATTATTTTTAACACATCTTAATTCCTATGCTATAGATATCAAAAACTACATGGATTTATTGTATCCCAACTGTAATCCTATATAGAAAAATAAGTAATCTCAACATAAACTATTTAAAATTAGATGCTTAGAAACCACAATATATAATTTATTTAAGTTTGCCACCTAATCATGTCCCAAAGACAGGATGAAGCATAGTTTTATAGGTTTTTAAAAAAGCTTAACCCACCATTAACAGGCAGACTTGGATAAATAAACAGCCAAATGAAAGGCAGAAATAAGTACTACGTAAATACCACACGTTTGTGCAATCCTTGTTGCTTCTTCCACCAGTTGATTAAAAATAATGCAAGAACTGTAAGAATGACAAACTCAAAATTGGTTTGTGTGGTGCTATTGTATTAATTTTTTTTAATCGCCTGAAAAGAAAAATCAATAAGGAGTGCAGAAACAGTGTGCATTTAAACACTTATGTAATTATTATACTTTTTACACGTACATTTTATATTTCAATTTCAAGAGGCAGAATTTATATACATTAACTATTACTTAACCATCCACATCATAGGGCGATATGCAAATGTATTCTTTACTTACATGACCAACTCTTTGACGCTAAGGTCCTTGGTCTCCTCAAAGCTCTCTTCCAATTGCCTTGGTTCTCCATCTCCTGACTGCTTCCTCCACCTCTACAATCCAACACATTCTTGGTCTACCTCTGGATGCCCCTCCACAACTTACTTTGGTTCTCTTGTATTCTCCATCCGATGTACGTGTCCCTAGCCAACACACTTGAGCAGTTTTTATCAGATATTATATCCTGCTCATTGTACGGGTCTCTAAGCCCTTGATTTGTTCTAATGCACCAGTTCTGTTTCTGTTGGTCCATATAGATCTTCCTCAATACCTTTCTTTCCCATGACATTAACCTTTTTTTTCTCTTCAGATTTATTTAATATCCATGTCTCCGCTCCATATTCTTTACTTACATAGCAGCTCAATTCTTATCCATTGTTTTAAAAAAAATGAATTTAGACCAGCTCACGTATTGTTATTACTCATCTGCATAATGTACTCAACAAGTCTCGGCCAGTTTCTGATGTTTTTGAACAGCACAGGAAACCTCATAATTCAGGAGCTGTGTTTTGTGTTGACGGTAGAAGGAAATTGAAGGTATCGTCAAGGAGAGTTTGGCTACAAAAATAGAATAAAAATATTGCAACAGGTTTTTAATTATTAATCATTAACTGAGTACCATGTACTGATTAATTTATTTTCTTATTAAATATTGTACTAGTAACATTTCTTTATATTCAAGAATCTCACCATGGTAATGAACTATTTACAATCTTTTACATTTTGCAAGAAATATCCACAATTATCTATAATCATCAGTTTTATTGTCAAATCCAAACATTATTTAACGACTATATAAAAAGTGAAATCACTTCAAATGAATTGAGAAAAAATAAAAAATAAAGACACAGAAAAATGTTGTAGTTTGAAATTTTTAAATCCTACAATATTGTAAGCAACTTCTCAAGGCTACCAAACTCCTACACACACATATATATGTATAATATCAAAAGAATGTTCTATATGAATAGTAGTAATTATGACTAATTTTAATAAAAGACTTGGGTGAATAATCACCTCAAACGTAATAGAATACATTATATTCTGTGTAATGCTTAACAAATTCAATGTTTTATGTAAAAACATTGTTTTAATTTATTTTATAATAATTTTAACAATTTCTACCTTATTTTTAAATACAGAATAGGCAGTGATTATTCATACTTTTATCACATGTTTGTATATTATATATGAAGACATAAATATAATGAGTATTTTCTCTGCTCACTAAATGGTAACTTTAAAATCATATGTGGTGATATGTTGTTACCAATTAAACGGTAGGGACCAAGTCTCTTCACGATTACTAATCCTCCAAAGTTCCTCATTTTAGGTGATTATAAACCACTGGGAGGAACGAATAATCTCATTTTCTATTTAACAAAGAAATATGATGGGGTGTATCTGCATGTGTTCGCACGCGTGGAGCAATTTCAACCAGACTCTGTATAGGTCATAAGAAATAGGATGTCATATGAGATCTGTAGAAGAAATAGGGTGGCAGCATTGCCATTAGTGAGAACTCTCCTTCAGGAGACAAGCTCGTGTAATGCTATATCAATCTTTAAAATATTTAATATTACGAACAGGATATACAGACACTGACCATGTCTTTTTACCAAACCCTATACACATCACCTCTTAACATTTATGGACGAGATTTTTGACACTCAAGCTATCCTGAACTGAACATAATATATTGCCTTGAGCCAATATTTTCAGAATAGTTTTGCCGTTAAAAGATAGCTCCTTCCCACTCCCACTACAATACCTTTGTATAGGTTACGAGACCACTGCGCATCGTAGTTTGAGATGAATAGCTATTTCCATCCAGCTGTACACGTTTCTTTCAATTCATAAACAAAAACTGTTGAGACGAGACACCCCCAAAGGTCCAGAATTATTAATTTTATCATTGAATAAATAGTGTTTTGGACTGATGAGATGGAGCAACTCTCATCGCAGTTATTGTTTAATTTCAAACCCTAATAGCATGAGAGGTGAGTGCTCCTAGAGGTGGGAAACATATATAAGCAAATACCCAGGCAACGCCAGGAACTCGCCTAGTCATCAGTTTAACTGAAATAGCAAAATAGTAACTACTTCGTTAAAGTTCAAGTCACTCTCAAGCATTTAGGTTCTTACACAGAAAATCTGGATAAATGAAGTAATTTGAAGCAAAACACACAAAAGTACATTCAAATGAGTTCAATAAAGCAAAGAAATAATATAATAACAAAATTGCTTCCACAGATGAATGACTGTAAGAGAAGTAATTTCAGATATAAAAATTAAATAACTAAGAGTGTCGTCATTTCTATTGGTTGTGAATGTTTTCAAGGATTTATTTTGTAGAAATGAAACTAAATTACTTTTAAAATTGAAAATTTATGAAGATGATTTATTAAGTAGTTGAAGGCAATACAGGTGGAATAATCTAATTGCAGAGTAAAATTTGAGGTAGCCGAAAAAAACCAATGAAGGGTGAATTGTGAGACAAAAATGAAACAAATTATTCAAGTTAATTTTTGCTACAGGTGTCGCACAAATTTGGCCGAAGTAGTAAGTTTTAATTTACAAAAAAGTCTTGTTCATTATTGACCATTAATATTCCAGGAATCAACTGAAATTACATCCAGGGCCATTTATTTTAAAACCAATATTTGGGTCAAAGGATGAATTAAATTAGTATAAAAAATTAAATGCACCGACGCCAGTTTGCGTGCATATTGAGAGATTATCCACTGAAGAATGACTGTATTTATGGTCTGAATCAGTAAGTTGGTCTTACAAAAAATTAGCCCGAGTTCTTCACTATTCTAATATAGTTCATTTCAATTTTGTCAAATTTTTAAAAACTGTTTTTATCAAACTTAAGCCATTATCTATGAAACAAACAAAAAAATAATAATTCACAATTCATTTTCATTGCAAAGATGAAAATTAACTATATTTCAGATTAGAATTATGATTACGAGGAAGACCAAGATTTACTTATTGAACACTAATGGCAATATTAATACTAACAATAATACTTTACTAATAATGTCTCTCAAAAAATAGTACTATAAATTAATTTGAGGCCGTCATTCAGATACTATACTGAGTTTTCTTAGTTATATATTTTGTATAGTACATACGATACTACTGACAGTTTGAATAAATTTATTCACTTATTAGCTGGCAGCAAGACGTTGCCCTAGTTTATCAGAATAATCTATACGGATAGGAAAGTGAGAAACTGAGCTTACAGCTTTCTTGAGACTGAAGATTGGTTTTTATCAAGAAAAAACAGGACAGTTTTCAGATGTGTCATCATCATCCTCCTCCTCCTGCATGTCACTTGACTTTTCAATGTCACACATTTCCTGCCTAACATGAAACCACTAATCGTCAGCCTCAGGTTACCCATATCTTCACTCTCTAACCATATCAATTAATTTCTTTAGATATATTACAAAATAAATTGCAACAGTCTCAGAGTACTTTCAATGTTATGATTTTGTGAGTTACGATGTCCATAAATAATACTGAAACTATGAAATATAATACCTGTGTTTGTGTAAACTCTGTGACTTAAATTTTATAATAGTTTTGGTATTAGAAAAATAAATACAAAAAAACACGGGCATAATTAAGTGCTAAATTAAATATCACCCATTCCTGCAATACTGGTTTCTTTCATCAGGTGATTCAAAAAAACAAGAGACGCTGCACAAGCTAGGCGAAGAACTCACGCATATAGTCCACTCTTTGGATATTTATTTATCTAATACCAAAACTATTATATATATGTAATTACATGTAACTCACAGAGTTTATACCAATGCATATTTAAGGCGTGCATAACTAACTTACTGACCCTGTATTATTTGTGTGAGTCTTCAAGTGTCTAGCTAAATGAGTTGGATTGCAGTAAGCCTTTTCACATTGATTACATTTGTAAACCTTGTCACCTGTATGTGTCCTCAAGTGCCTTGCTAAGTGAGAAGAATTGTTAAATGTCTTTTCACACTCACTACATTTGAAAGGCTTTTCCCCCGTGTGAGTTCTCAGATGCACTGTTAACTTGGAAGCAACACTAAAAGACTTTTCACAAACATCACATTTGTACGGCTTTTCCCCTGTGTGGGTCCTCATGTGTACTGTCAAAGTGGATGAATCACTAAATGATTTATGGCACTCACCACACATAAATGGCTTTTCGCCTGTGTGACTTCTCATGTGTATCCTTAGGTGACTTGACTTCAAAAAGTGTTTTTCACAACAACCACATCTGAAAGATTTTACAGTGTGAGATCTTACGTGTTTAGTTAAGCTGGACAGATCAGCAAAAGATTTTTCACATTCACCACAAATATACGACTCTTCCCCGGTATGTGTCACCCTATGGTACGTAAGACTATCAGAGTTGCTAAAAGTCTTGCCGCACTCCTCACACTCGAACAACTTCTCCCTAGAATGTGTTATCATGTGATAAGTCAAACTATCTGGATTAATGAATACTTTATCACAAATTGTACACTTGAACGATCGTTTTTCTGAATGAGTTCTCATATGATATTTTAAACTGTCTGAATGACGGAATAGTTTATCACACTCCCCACATTTGTAAGATTTTTCCCCTGTATGTGTTTTCATATGCACAGTCAAATTGAATGAGAGACTAAAGGATTTATCACAAGCACCACACTGATAGGGTTTTTCTCCAGTGTGAATTCTCATGTGATATGTCAAGCTCTCTGAGTAACCAAATGACTTGTCACATGCTGCACATTTGTAAGGTTTTTCTCCAGTATGAGTTCTTATATGTTTGGTAAGCTTTGATAATGTTGGAAAACATTTATTGCACACTCCACATTTATAAGGTTTCTCTCCGGTGTGAGTTAAAAGATGTTCCGTAAGTTTACTAGAATCCATAAATGATTGACCACATTCTCCACAATTGCAGGAAACTTCATCAACATGTGTTCGCATATGTATGGTCAAGTGACAAGACTGACTGAAAAATCTTTCACAACCTCCACATTTGTATGGCATCTCTCCTGTATGAGACTTGAGGTGCTCAGTCAGTTTTGAAGAAGTGCTAAAAGAATTGTCACAAGTACCACATTTATATGGCCTTTCTGAATTCGAGGGTTCAGCGTCATCTTTACGGTGTGATGAGTTGACTGATAAGTTTTCATTTGTACCACATTTTTTGGAATCGTCTACATTTTCACTTTTAATTCTGTGACTATTTTCATTCTTAGAACATTCTTTATGACACTTCATATGCTCATTTAAGTCATGAGAATTAGTAACTGATGTTTCACATAGGTCACATTTAATGACTACTCCTACAATATTTTCCTGTGATTTTTCATCATTTGATACTGCAACACTGGCAGTCATTTCTGAATTTCTATCCCAAACACAGCTCTGATTTACCTCCATTTCTTCATTGTGTCCATGTATTGATTTAGCAATACTTTCATCTGTGCTAATTATTTTATACCTCCCATTTGAGCTTTCAGAGATATTGTTCAAACTGACAGACAAGTTTCTCCTTCCTTCACTATTACATTCCATAGGTTCCAATGCACTGTAATATTCATCAATCAAACCTTCACCTTCAGAAGATTTTAGATGTTTTAAAGTACCATTTAATAGTGAATCCAAATGGTCACACACACTAATTGTGGGGGATTCTTTCCTATTCTGTGCACTCATTTTTTAATTTAAGTTGGAAAATACTAAAAGATTTTGAATTTTGATATAAAAATTTCACACTTTTCTGCATATGTGTATCCAACATGTTTCATATCAAACAGGGATATATTATTAATAACTATTTGAGTTAAATGCAAGCTAATTTCAAACAACATGCAAATAAATATAGATTCTATATTTAATTAACTCAACAAGAATTCTTTCCACAATTACTTCTGATCAGATGATACGTATCAGCAGCGATGGCCTGTGGCACAGACTGAGGGAGGGTATCCAGCGCAGAATAAACGTACACGACACAATCACAGACAAGCTCTAGGTGCTTACTGAAGCTGATTGGCAGCACAATCTGTGAGGAAAGGAACTAAACTGGGCTCCCAAGAAATGTCACACAGTCTGTAGACTGCCTGCAGTATTGTGCCAGAAAGAACATATTATGTTGAATCATATTACCATGTAGCTGTCTTTTGCAACACTATATTCCAGTTCCATTGCTAAGATGATTGTCCCAGGTCCATCCAATACTGCTGTCTCCTGGAAAAACAAATTAGCAGGTTGTTTTTATACACATATTTATTTAATGTGGTAATTTATTAACATGTATAATAATACTACTATATTGTAAAAGAAGAAGAGAAAAGGGTATAATCTTTATGGGAGAAGAGAGATGGAGGAGATGGAAAATTGTAATGGATGTTATGTAATGTAATTTAAAGTTAAATAAAGTAAACATTGAATAACGCTAAGAGACTAAATAGATTCTCATGTTCTGCTAAAATATTAATGATAAAATAAAATGATAATTTTCGTTTTTGTTAATTCTTTTTTAAAATTAATTATTAGTTTCCCATTGCTGAGCACACCGGCGGGAGCGGCCAGAAGAGAATCGCCTACCACAATAAATAAATAAATATATACATATATATATTTTAATATAACCTTGTCATATATATATATATATATATAGTCCACAGCCAGCCGGTGCACGGAGTTCAGGTAAGCCACAACCTATCTCTCTTTCCTGTCCATACCAATATTGGAATTATATACATATACATATATAATTATATATATATATATATATATATATATATATATATATATATATATATATATATATATATATTGTAATAGTAAGAATGTGACATTGTCAAAAATATTGGTATAGAAAGGACAGAGAGATAGGTTGTGGCTTACCTGAAAGTGAAGTGCGGTGTCGCCATGAAGAACAACCTTCAGTTCCTCATGGCGACACCGCACTTCACTTTCAGGTAAGCCACAACCTATCTATACCTATATATATATATATATATATATATATATATATATATATATATATATATATATATAGAGAGAGAGAGAGAGAGAGAGAGAGAGAGAGAGAGAGTACTTCAGGAGAAATGTGACAAGGTTATATTAAATAACACATTTGGACAGGAAAGAGAGAAAGGGTAGCCAACTTAACTGAAATCAGCAGTTGGTCCAGTCAAGCTGTGCAGAAATAAAAACGAAATTTTTTATGATCTGAGCCTCCTTTATCAAAATAATAGGTTTGAACTGCATGCCAATTGAAACCTTGGTGCACCAGCCATTAGAAAGCAACAATCAACAAAGACAACTGTTTCTCTCAAAGAACGGCCACGACAATGGAAAAATAACAGAATAATACATATTAGAGTGGAAGGTAAAAAGTGAGTGATAATGAAGAAAGGAACGGGTCAATATAATAATAACCATTATATTATATTAATACAATTATAACATATTACTATAAATACTGCAATAATGATTATTATACTAATATTAGAGGACATTGCCTAGACTGTAAGATGTGCTGGAAGGAGATAACTCAAAGATGGAACCGCTGTTATTTTATATAATAAAAATGGTTGCTTGGGGCATATAAATTAAACTCACACAATCAAATCAATTTTGTAATGTGTTACAAAGAAAGGATGTAAGGAGATGTCAAATTCCTCCATTTGTGGTTAAATACAAGCACATCATACATATGTTATATTATATAAAATGATGGTAACTGAAAATAGTTTGCGCAGCTTCCCTTATATAATCAGAATCTATGCAAGTTATTAACCCAAATTAATTTGATAAATGAACAGACAAACCTGACTCTTTTTTAAATTTCTTCCCCAATGGATATGTTTAGCTACCATAATCTATTTCCCTGTTTACCTTTAATGCATTTTATAAGAGATGACCAAAAGCTTGTTTTTACACAAATATTCAAGCCGTACATAACAAGTAATAGAAAAATTAAGCCAAAGTAAGTTAGTAACTTACAGTGAAAGTCAGTAAACACATTTAAAGTTTTTGAGGAAAAGTGGACACAAATTTGAAATACAATAAGGCTATTGTATAGCTTTTTCTGATTTGACTACGGTGACAAAATAACACACATTATAATATAAACAAAGGAATAAAATTGATGAATTTCTGATGTAGTAAAAAATTATATACTCATGGCTTAAATAAACACAAGTAATACTGTCCACAACTGATTTGACCCTATTTATCAACACGCTATGCAGTTTGATGTGGGATTCTGTTTCTGGTATGTTTTATTATCCAAACTAAGCACTGCGACAAGTAACTCTCAAGGATGTCCTTAAAATGCATTTATCACTAAAGAAAAACCTCTCTACAAAAGTCAATAAAACATCAAATAACACATAAAAATGAAATTGGCAGTCTAGCATAGTTTTTAAATGCGAGATGCCAACTAAAACTTCCAACTACTACAGCACTATAAAATTTCATAAAAATGACTTCCAAAAACAGTTCCTGTTATGAGCCATTGTTTCAATTCAACTTTATAAATACAAAAACACGCTAATCCATTTAAAAATTTATTCCTCGATACCTCTAATGTTGAATTACTAATTTACAATGCGTGCTGTAATTGTTGCAACAAATTTAGCTAGATTAATTTATACAGTCATTGACTTCAACTTTCATAAGTTACAAATAAACACAAAAAATCTCCAGCAAACTACAGTGCAAATGAAAATAAATATTAAAAATCTTTAGGATTCTAAAGAATTTGTAGCTATTTATTTGTGGTTATTGTTTTAAAAAAACTAACAATTTGACTCAAAGGTATGAATTTTAACAACTACGACAACTACCACATAAATTTACTAATGATCAAATAAGCTAATGAGTAAAAAAATATACACGCACACATAATGTTAACCAAATAACAATGTTAATGAACTGTACAAATTAAGTTCAAAGATTGAAGTCTTTCCCGGTGAAGTTGTTCAATAAATAGTTCTCGGAATTCACACGGGTTTTGCATATTGATATTTACACGCAACATTTCGACTCTCACAGTGTGATGATCCGGTTGTGGATATATATATATAACATGAAGTGGAATGTTTCCGGCACCCAAAATTGGATTGAGTAATCATCTTTTGAAAGATACCCCCATGCCCAGAGAGCTCTGGCGGAGGCTTCCTTCGGGGATTCCTTCACATCTCTCTGGATTTTTTGAACTAAGGTTCCCACATGCCGAGGCACCTCGGCCTGTTCTGAGAGGTGAATGTTCCGGGATCGCAGACGTTGGGCATACGGTAATAGTTGTCCGCTATTCCTATTGGAAGTGTCGGGCAGCTGCCTCCTAAACTGGTCGAGACACGGAGAAGGGAATGCTGCAACCCCACAGCAAACTTCTCTCCCGCTACCGGAAGGGCGTGGGACAAGTACCAAATGCCCGACCTACCAGATGCAGGTTTTCTAGGGTTTTTCCCTGCATCACTTTTAGGCGAATTGCCGGGTAGGATCCTTAAACCATAGCCCGGGGGCCCTAGTTAACCCTTGGCTGCCTTCTTCTACCTTACCGCATCCCCCCTTTCAAGTCCCTTCCTATGCTATTAAAGGGGAGTTGCCACAACGTGGATTACCCTCATGTAGCCTATTACCCAAAAAAAAAAAATGGTTCTGGCACTTCGTTTATAAGATGACGACAGTGCTTTCAGTCGTCGAAACGTTGCGTGTAAATATAAATATGCAAAACCCGTGTGAATTCCAAGAACTATTTATTGTACAAATTAAGTTGTAAGGCACTGAAATAACTTGTGGATATTGTATTTTTGCTTGCAAATTTAGTTCATTTTATATAATACAAAAGGTTTTTACACGATTGTTTAATTATGCAGTGAACTTGCCTTTGGAAATTGATTTGAGTTTCTGCCAGGTCTGAAACATAAATCACAATTTACGTACACATTCTGATGCTACGAATACAAATTTCAATGACACAATCAGGATTACAAATGAAATGAAGTATAAAATAGCAAACGGTATGGTTATCTCACAGAGAAACAATTCTGCCCTCCAGTCCACCACTGCCATCAAATAGGAAACTGCACAAAAAAATCCTACTGTGAGAAACCATACAGTAAACAAAATACAAATACAAACAAAATGGTATACCAGAATGTATGCCAGAATGTAAGTTATAACAAATAAAACTAGTATCTGGCAGTATAACTATTTACCATGGTTTGAAAGTAAACTTAAATTGAAGTTTGATTAATGAACTTTCAATTTTTTCTGTGCCTTAATAATCTGTTTATAAACAATATATTTTTATTTACAATTATTATGAATAATAATCATAAGCGACAAGGCGAATGTCAGAAGGAGAAAAATACTTATCTTATTCATAAAGAATCGATAACCTAACTTTTTATACAGCAAGAAATTCACGAAATATCTTCCATTTACATAACTTTCAATGTGAACAGAAAATAATATAAATGGCAGTTTTGGATATAATAGATACAATTTGGTTGAGATTTTTCGTCAGAAAAACTGTACGGAATGCGGATCAGACTCAAAATACATACACGGCAGGTAGAAAAAGTTCCTAAATATATTTAAATAAACATTTACCTGATATTACAGATATATTGTAATGAAGTGTAATCTCTCAACAACACATATATCAATGCGTTCCAGCACGTTGTATATACTTAAAAATACATATATTCTATTCCTGGTTCGAGCAATACTTTGTTTCTTTCAAATTATGAACAGCTTGCAGTCCAACTGTGAATTGAATGAAGTGCCGAATCTCTGATAAGTACACGGGTAAACGATTAACACGTCACACACGTAGTAATAAATATTACAATGTTTTCAGATATTATTTTGAATGAGAATCAATATCTATAAACTTAAATTTTATACAATATATGCGTCATTTAACTTTATGTAGTAAAAGGTTGTATGACGCTTTCCGATGGCAAAGTTCGATTTTTGTTTGTTTCTGTATCGAGATGCTGAACTTAAAATTTCTCATACTGACAGTCGAGTCTTACTCGAAAAATAACAACAAATGATACTTTTGTCTTTCAATTAAAAATCGACATAATTCAGTTAAATTTAAATGTGAACTTTGTTAATTACTGATTAGGCATTTACATAATAAATGTAACCTTAGTACTGTGTGTACATACTCACTATGAACTATAATCGTATTAAGAACTAGCTGGGTGATCGGGTTTTCGTAAATCCATAACCCCCACGATTTGGGTTGCTTTGCGTTATTTGTATGTAACGCACTTCGATCCCTATCCCTAAATGTGCTCACCTCCCATGCCAATAGTGGGCGATTGAACTCGCAGAGTTTAATTGGCCGTACAAACATGTTCGAAAATTTCCACCCCCCCAGCTACCGAGGGTTAAACAAAAAGTTGAATGTCATAATCAAACTCGGAGACATCCATAGCCCTGGATATGACGCCAATATCGGTTCTATTCGCGTTATTTTCTTGTAACCAACCCTATCCATAAGAGTGCTCCTTTGCCCCGCCCCCATAAAAAAAAATCAAGAATTGCTTTTCGTTAGGACGCCAGAAAATTACCAACCTAATCATGCAGCAAGTTAAATGTAAAAAAAATTATTTCGATTTCATCACTTTGGGCTGAACAAATTTACATTCTCAAATGAAATTTTAATCTGTTTGTAACATTCACTCCAATTCAGACCAATTATGAATCTCTGAAATTACTAGGCACTTGAGACAAATTTTTATTCTTAAGAGGGACAAAATAAAACAAACTTTCAACTCTGAAAGGAACACTGCAGATTATGATTTCTTTACATGCATATAATCTGCAGTGTTCCTTTCAGAACTATAAATGAGTTTATCAGTGTGTGTGTGTGTGTGTATATACACACACACGTATAAACTCATTTATAGAGGAGCTGTCCTTAAATCAACAGTTGGTCGTCTAGCTGGGACAACATAGCCGACTGACTCGACATGCAGCCCTACTGTCCTGAAGAAGGGGACTCAGGTCCTCATAAATTTGAAATAATATTTCCCAACAGTTGATTTAAGGTTATTTAGTTCTCTTCCCCATCCAACTGAGTCAATTAGTTTGCCTTTGTTACATTTCCTTATTTGATATATATATATATATATATATATATATATATATATATATATATATATATATATATATATATATGGACTCAACATCCTGTAATTAGTGCCCTTCCTACGTACCATCCCCTCTTTCACGAGACCATGTGAGTATGTATGAGCATGCTCATGTATGTGTAAGTATGCATACATGTGTGTGTGTATGTGCATGTTCATGTGTATTTGTATGTTCAAGCATACATGTATAAATGGGATGCTTTGTATGAATGATCTGTATCCTAACCTTTCCTATGCCACAACCTTCCCCTGAGAGAGAAAGCTAGTGGCTTGGTGGGGGTGTTGATTGTTTATGGGCTACTGGCCGTGCGGCGGTCAAATCTCCGCAGTCCGCAGCCGGCCGGTGCACGGAATGGTGTAACACTCCTTCCTGAAGAAGGAGGCTGAGAGCCTCCGAAAATTTGAAGAACAACCTTCAGTTCCTCATGGCGACACCGCACTTCACTTTCGGGTAAGCCACAACCTATCTCTCTATCCTTTCCAAACCAATATTTTTCACAATGTCACATTCTTACTATTACAATATATATATATATATATATTGTTGTTTTTATTTTAAGTTAAACTGAGATGTTCAAAGTAAAATGGGGTGATACCGTTCAAGGAACCAATATTTCAGATTTTTGAGTGTGTGCACATTAAGATGGACATAATATGCTTTAAATCCATTAACAAAATTATTTGAAGCAAGCTAATTACCGCTCTATGGAAATAATCACTAGAACTAAGTACGACTACACGCTTTAAGCCCCATATCTTGTCTAGTTCAAATTCAAATTCCATTTAAAAAAATCTGTTGTCGCTTTAAAACGTCTAATTTAATTATCCATTGCCACATCCACTTTTTTTTTTTGCAAGCCAGAAGAATGTTTGAAAAAAAAACCAATGTGAATGGATATTGCTTTGTTACACGATAAAAGAACATTAAAACAAAGATTTAAGTTCACAAGTCGACTGGATGAGACGTTTACTGCTTGAAGGATCGGATGCAACGCAGTTGGTAATCTCCTCCTCTGGACGTACACCTGCTAGTAGATTTCCGTTGCATGTTTGTATCACTGGCGAGGATTTAGGTCGGGCCGGAGTTACAAGTGTTTCCGCCTTCCTCCCAAACACTGTGCGCGGAAGCTGGAGCACTCGACTCTAATGGCGGATGCCGAGGTTTTACGATGTTGTCGGAGTCTTGTTTGATCGCAGAGTTGCTGTTGTCGTGGCAAGTTGCCGACTGATCCGCCCACGTCATGTTGAAGGCGCTGGGTGACGGCTGCTCGCTCCTGAGGCTCGCGTCCATGTTCGCAGACTGCTGCTGCTGCTGCACTGGTGGTTGCGGTTGCTGCCCACCACTCATGGAACACGAACAGTTGCATTGATGGACAAACAGCGGGCGGCGACGCCTCGGGCCGCTCTCGACACCGGACTGCATTGTCTGGTTCACACTGGACGCGTTGCTACTGGGATCTGCCGTCGTCCCGGTGTAGTTCCCGTAACTGAGCTGTTGCTGCCAGCCGCGGGGACCCGAAGGCGACGGGCTTCTGCGACTCATGTTCGGGCCGGGACTCGGTGACCGTCGTGAGGTGTCCAAGAACCTTTGCCCGGGACTCGGCATGGGAGGAGCCACATTCTCGGGATAAGTGAACTGTACGCATGGAGACTTCCCGCGACTGGGAGAACAGCTGCGGCCTGATACGTAGCCGGAAGGGCTCGTGTTGAATTGTCTTGGAGGTGAAATTCTTCCCGGCCGCCGAGGCGTCATAAATGAGTTGCTAGAAGCTAATGTCTCACGTCTCGGTGACGCCATGGATAATGGCTGTGGTGTTCTTAAGCTTCCATCAAATTCCATGGAGGGGTTCTGGGTGCTGGAAATGTCCCCTCTGTACACCATGTCGAAGGCATAATCGTATAAGTCGGCTGGACCAGCGCCTATAACACAAAACAAAGAAAAGTCATCAGTCCTTTATTGTTTGTAATGAGAACCCATTATCATTCTTCACATTTTTAGACGATGCGGACACTTTTGTGGCCAGGGAGTCATCCTTGCCAATGATTTACGGCTGTTGTTTCACCTTTGCAAAGTTGATTTGGATCCAAATTTCATCAACATATGTACCATTGAGAAACTCGTCGGGATTAAGACGAAAAACCTCCAAAACAGCCGTTGAATCGACCACAAGATTGCGTTTATTTTCCACTGTGAGCAATCGCAGTATCTATCTTGATATTTTTTAATACACCACTCCTTGTGCAACATTGAAACCACTGTGTCATGGGAACTTAACAAGTCCGTGAAGTTTGACTCATCCGTCATTCTACATCATACCATGAATTCAGTTGATAATTTCTGACGTAGTGGAAGTACCGAACAATGTTTATCACTTGAGCTGTGTCCGACTTGGGTTTAACTCATTGACTCAGTTATAAACATTTTAAACCTGCCGTGAAAAAACTAGGCGTTTTTCTCTTTCAAATGTATTATCGCTGTCCGAATAATTTATTTCCATTGTTTGCAGAAATGCAGTATAAATGGCATTGCAGAATGGATGTAGCTGAAAATTTGATGGCAAAGCATTGAAAGATGGTACTTTTTCTTGTTCATTTTATAAGTCCTTAATTACCAACACAAGTATATTCGATTAAGTGATTGACCGGTCCGTTTGAGCATTTCCTGGAAAATGGGCAGACAGCATTGAAATAGGGACGGGATATACTGTTGAGAAGAAGAAATACATGGATGCGAAGAAGTAGTTTTGTGTGTTTCTCGGTTTTGAATAATGCTTTTTGGCTTTGCAGTATTTTAGATGGGGCAATCGTATCTCATACGTTGTTCAATTCAGATTTAAAGGTGTCTTGTGTGAATTGTTAATCGGTTTTATGGTCCAAGTGCATTAATATTCATTACTCTATTCAATTTTGTTAATGTTAACCCTCATATAACTTACTGTAATAGTTTGAATCTTCCATAGTTTGGTTCCCGTATTCAAACATGGTTTCCATTGCAGGATCTCTCTGTTCCCTGCGTATCGGCCGTGAGACTGGATGAGTTTGCGATAGTGGAGGCGAATTGTATGCATCTGAAATAAATCATTAGAGAGAATGGATGAAAAAATATGGTATGAACAAACATTGGCAATGTCAGCGAGTTCTAGTAGGAGTCAAATAATGTTTATTGTTTCATCAAATAATTGATTCGATTTTACTAGATAGTTTGTATTGTATATATTATTACTACAGGTGGGTATTTGCCCAGTGGCAGTTTAATAAAATAAACGTACAAAGATAAATTACAGAAAAAA
Organism: Zhengitettix transpicula; assembly: GCA_037074705.1. Classification (NCBI taxonomy): domain Eukaryota; kingdom Metazoa; phylum Arthropoda; class Insecta; order Orthoptera; family Tetrigidae; genus Zhengitettix; species Zhengitettix transpicula. Next base: position 67,671,653 of record CM073596.1, read on the forward strand.
TAATTAAAAACACAATTTAAAAATATTGAAATATCCTTGTTTTTTTTTACATTTTCAATGTTTCTTACTTAATTTTTTAAAACCTTAGTATTCTTAAGGAATGCAGGCAAAGGATTCCATTCCCTTACTGCCCTGTTTTTGAAAGAATATTTGCCCACATCCGGCTTTGGCCCCTTTCCTGTATTTTATAATTACGGTCGTTTTTAGAGAAAAATGTGGGTATACTTAAGACGCTCCCTTATTTCTGTCCATGTAAGCCTTGTAGAGTGCACCAAGTCCAGCCTTCTTCCTCCTATCACTGAGTGTGTTTTTTAGTGAAAAACCAGAATAAGAGTCAAAGTTGTTGGTTCAGCGTATGTCTGACAACCACTTCTCGTAAAAATAAGACCTTCTTCAATCCAGTAGATGATCCAGGAAAAGTTATCTGGATTTATATTTCGGTACATGATATATCATCAATAGTTATATTGAAAAGATTACAATGTATAGTTTACAGATTAGAAAGAATATAACACCATTTAGAATATTGTATAATGAAATTCGTGACAAAAGAACTGTGGGAAAGCCAAGGAATAAATGGCTGGATGTAGTGGAGAAGGACATAACTGAAACTGGAGGAGAACTTCTTTGGATAGAATGTCATCGACATCAGGCTTTAGCGCCATAGAAGAAGAATAGAAGAACTCTGCAAGTAGTTTTAATTGTTATTAATTAATTTGAGGAAATATACTGTAATGCAGGGTTTTATGGGTTAAAGGGTTAGCGATCATGCGATACTCGAGTTTTGAAGAGCACACTATTAATTTCAATTTTTACTGGATTGTGATAACTGATCATACCTGAAAGTCAACTTTACATTCTGTCAGTTTATTTATTTTGCTTGTTTTATTACCTACCTAATACTGCCTTATTGTCTGAATTCGTAAATGCCCATCGTGACTTCGGCTGATCAGGATAATAAACTATGGGAAATTCGTTGTAGCGGGGACCAGATTCGTCTGTCCTGAAGAGGGGCACAAAAATTTGAACATAAGTTATCATAATGATTGATATATGTCAAAAGATAATTGTAGGGTAAATATGAAACATGAATAGATATAATAAAAACTCCAGGATTAGTCTCTGCAATATAATTAAAGAAACATGTATAAATCTAAATACAAATGGTCAAGCTAACATAATACTATTATGATGTACATATATTTGATTGATAAACTTATTGGTTTGAACACTTTCTCCAATGCTTCCAGTTGTATTGAATCACAAGCAGACTATTTTGAAAAAAAAAATTATGTAAAATAAAAAGTCTTGTATTTTATTTCACATCAGCGACATTTCCAATAATAACATTATTTACTACAACAGTAATGTTTTGTAGCAAACAGTCGCCATATCAACTTGGTTATCCATCCTTATTCATTTCACCCTTGATATAATCTTAAATAATTTTTTTCCCATCAGAAAATTACACAATGAATAATTACTCTACATGTTATTCTACTCCTATAAACAATTCTGAAATATTACCAATCTGGGGGCCGCCTTGGAGAACTTCGTACAGGAGAGGACACGTATTGAGGGCTGAAGTGAGGAGAAGCTGGTGGTGAGTACACGTAACGCGGTGATTGAGACGACATCTGTGGTGATTGGCAACGAGATTGTGGTGAGTGTCGGGGAGTTTGTGGAGACTGTCGTGACATTTGTTGTTGAAGTCTCTGAGGAGAATAAGTCTGAGGCCGTCCACTCGTCCTTCCTTGTGGCGACGAAGACGGTTCTGAAGCACATTACAATGATTGTAAGTGTTGCAAAGAAGAAGGATTTAATTGCCTGCAACTACATAATCTAATAAATAAAGGAGAATCGAGAGATATCTGCCACAAGGACAGCAAACATTGTGTATGTTACAAAATGCTCTAATTGTAATTTGTGCTACATAGGGCAAACAAAATGATCCCTTAATACCCATATCAAGGTACATGTCTAATATCAAACTTCCCATCATCAAACAATCTGTAACCTCCAAACACGTCATCAATTTGAAACATTCATAGGATTGGCAAAATTTTAGACATCAACACCAGGTAGATCAGAGATGCTTCACATTAAATCAAACATAACAGGAATTATGTACAGAGACTATGAAAGTCAACAATTGGTATGATTACTTATTGTTCACTAACCCCTCTGCTTTCCCATGGTAGTTGCATTTTCTGGCCTTTTGTACAGTTATCTGTCTCTCTAGGATCTTGCATTTTTCAGCTACTGAAGAAAGGAACAAGGCTTCCAGAAATTTTGTGTGGTATTTATACTATTGCTTCTTTTCTCTGTTTTTGGCTATCTTTCTTATTACTAATTTTCAATCAGTCATAAATTTTTCATGTTAAGTGATATATGTTGCTAGAGTAATTGTTAACATATCTGCTATTGAACTGGAAGCATGTAAATCTTGGGATGTTGGTTGTAAAAGTTTTTGTCGACAAACATTTATCGTATGTGACAGAATATTGAGGCAACCATCATACACGTCAGGGACCACAGATAGGATGGTTTTGATGATGCTATTACAGTTAGGATAATGAAATTATTACCATGATAAATATGCAAAATAATGAAAGTTAATTTTTTGGAATTATTACCACATAAATTATAGTTCTCTGTATTCAAACAACCTACGTTGGTGAGATTTTTTGATAGTGGTTACTTCCTATATAATTCACCCTGGAAAAGTCATCAAAATCAGTATATATCAGATTATCTAACTGGAGTATAATACTAAAAAATTTCCTTTGATCAATACAACTTACGTTGTTCACTTCTTTCAAAAGAAAACTGGTCTTCCCAGTTACCTTCCAGTACATCTTCGGCTGGTCGCCATCTCTCTTCAGGAATTCTGAAGCAGAAAAAATATATTGCAAGACAGTCTGTTTCTTTTAATCCCATAATATATATAGTTCAATAAATTACCAAACTAGAATAACATCAATCTGTATTTTTGCATGTTTTTTTTACAAATCATTTGTGAAGAATGTAGGACATATTCAATACTATAAGCAGATCACAAAATTCCTAGCAATATTCCACCATCCTGGGAAAATAGGGCCATAAAAGATGGCACCAGGGTGACGGGGACGTCCAGGAGTGAGGGTGCCAGTCATAGAAACATTACTGATTGCAGGTACAACCCGGTCGGAAACCTGAGACAAATTTACTCCAAACTTCGAACCTGGATAGTGAATCATCATAACATCAGAGGACTTTTTCTGGATGTGGTAAATAGAGAAAATTAGCAATTACAAAAAGGTCCAATGATCTTCAAATGTAAATAACACTGCCCATTCATTGCCTTCAATTTAATTTCATACACATAAGAGCATCAAGGAACTTATGATGATAGTATGTGCACGAATCTCGCATACTTCCAATACTTGAGTCTTCTTGATTGGAGGATACAGATTGGAACATTCTATGGAAAAGGCACAGGAAATAACAAATGAGTAAGACCTATTATAAAAACGAAATTTCTTTATGTTACTAGGTACATACCCAGTATTGACGGCCGCACCACTTTCATTGAAGGACGGAAAGGTCATATTTTGTATTTCATACCCAGCATTGACGGCCGCACCACTTTCATCGAAGGACGGAAAGGTCATATTTTGTGTTTTATCGCCGGGGAACAATTTTTTTTTTGGACGCGGCTTCTTTCTCAGCTGTAAATAGTGGAAGTTCAACCATCTACAGAAAAGATTTACATAATTACAAACAGAAAAATAAGGTTGTAAAAATATTAATCTTAAGAATCATTATAAAAAAATTTTGAAGTCAATTTGATTTAAGAAGGTGATAAAAGATGATAAATTAAGGAATACTGTAACCAGTCCATGCATAAAGTTACTCCTCCTCAGCAAATATATATACACCTTAATACTTATGATTATATAAAAGTCAAAAGACTTCCGAAAATTACAGAAAACTTAACTCGATTAAAATCATAGGACGTTTTTAGTAGAAGTAGTTAATAAACCAATAAAAACTAACACTGGATATCCATTGAACAGCTTATTCTCTCACAGGTAGAACCTTCCTGGAGAGACAGATGCCTTTCCCTCTCTCCATTTATGAATTACGGTTACCACAAGCCGACGCACCTCAGCCTGTTTTGTAAGGTGTATGTTCCGGGGTCACAGACCTTAAGTATATCGTAAGGGATTCCATTGGAAAAGTCGGCCATCTGTCTGCTAAACTGGTCAAGGCATGGAGAGGGGAACACTGCAACCCCACAGAAAACCCCTCTCCCACCATTGGAAAGGCGTGGGATCTCGCTTCTGTAGATTGATTGGTTCCTTAGCAGTGTCCGAGTAATTTATCTTTCCTATTGTGTTCACGAAATCCTAATTCATGATTGAGTAGGTTAAGTTGTTACTCACGGGTCCTGTGTACCCAAGTCGTAGTATTCTTGTCCTGGCACCTCTCGCAACCACGGAAATTCCAGCGGATTAGGACGAGGCGCACTCTGTTGTCCAGTTTCCCGTCCTGCAGAAGGTGAATGACGGTCGCTTTTGCAGCCACATCTCTGAAAATATTTTTTTCCATCAGTAGCTCGACATATACCAGTCACATGTCAACGGTGTAAGCGCAGTGTTTCTAGAACAATTGTCGCTAAATGGCTTCTGTGTCAATTCCTCAAGAGATTTGATATATATATATATATATATATATATATATATATATATATATAAAATCCAACGACAACCTTCAGAGGTTGTTTATGGATACCGTCTAAGTATTTTGACATAGTCTCCAGCAGCTTGTTACGGACTAATAATGTAATTATGATTTATTCAATTTGTAACTACAATCACCCTTGTGTTTTTATGAAAATACCAACACAATAGTGAAGAAGCCTGCAATAACCAAAACGTAATGATATAACACAGTGTAATGCAACAACCCTTGGACGATGAAACAAGTACACTTTTATCATAGTGAGGTCCGTCAGTGTAAAGTATAGCGTATAACAAATACAGAACTGCTGCCTCAAAGATTTTGTCGACAATCAAGGTCACAGCAGAATGTACAGCTACGAGCCATCAACTGTGTACTACTTCTGTGGTTGTGATATATTGTATCAACCAGGTCCATGTGAATATCGACTGGAGTGTCTTAAACTAGGTTCTTTACATACCACCAGAAGAAGTCCTCTGTTGTCATGTCTGGTGACTGAGCTGGTGCACCACAAACGGCTGATTTTGTCCAAACTCTACTTCAATGTGATCCCTAACATTGTGTGCAAAGTGTAATCTGTATTTTGTATTGTATGTTTTGGTTATTGCATATAACAGGCTTCCTCACTGTTGTGAAGAACAAGTGTGATTGCAGTAACAAACAGAATAAGTGATAATTACATTACTACTTTGTAACAAGCCACCGGAGACTGTAAGAAGAGATTCATCTCAAATATAGTATTTAAGAAAATGAAAAACTGGATCAAATACATTCTAAGGAGAAATGTTTACAGCAAGTCATCGAAGGAAGTTCATGTGAATGTAGTTACAGGTCATCATGGAAGAAGAGTGCAGCTGCTAAATGACTTGAAGGGAGAAAGAAGGCCAAAGCTAGGGACAGGTCGAGGAGGAGAAGGAAATTTACAGACCAAGTTCAAGGACCTGCCTGTTAATAATTGGATCGAATTGAGAAAAGTTTAATTACTCGAGCAACATAGTTGACTATCAGAATTGTATGGATGTGAAACGAGGATAATGGCAGAGGATGTTCATTTTTTGTTATTGAAACCTGTAAGTTTCTTAAATATTGAAGAATATCCAAAGTCATTTTTACTCTTTACGTGGACAACTTCTAACTGAATCTATTATTGACATCATTGTAATTACAAGACTTGATATTATTTACCTTCTTTTCCATTTCATTTCCACTGTGCAACATGTAACACAAGATTTCTGTCTCTTCGGGAATGATATTCAAGGGGATTACATTCTTCATTCTGTTCGCATTTCTTAAGTTTGTGTCGCCCGATCCTTGATTCACTGCTGCTAGTGTTGATATGTAATCCTTCATGGTTGCCAGCTACAAATCATTTCAAATGAAACATCCATCAGCAATCCACATTATCTTACATCAAAATTTTAATTTGAGTTCAATTTTATATAGTGCTTTGAAAGTTAGACATTACCGAGACTCCTCCAGGAAAAGCTGGTATCTGAATTTCAACCGGGGGATCATCAGCGAAAATTCCCAGTAATTGGTTCTTCTGCAGGCTGAATACCAGTAATTTGATGTAATCCATTCGCAAATTGGAATTTGCGGACTCCTGCAAGTATTTAAGCCACGCGAATGCACGTGACTTCTCTGTAACACAGGACGAAATTAAACACTCCACACGACAATGTACTTTTCTAAATAATAACACTTAAGTGCAAAAAAAAAATACAATTTAGTTGACTAGCAAAGCATTATTAACATTAATATATTGTTTTGGAGGTGGCTGTGCTTCTATAGGCAGCTCTGCGCCTTCTTTCAGCCCGTATAGTCCTGTAAGCCCTGAGTCTACCTCTCCCGTGGTGTTCCTCGTCTCCTCCTTCCTTCCTACTCCCCACCTTTCCTCGCTACGTGGCGTTGCTAGCTGACCTGTATCACACTATGTCACTTCTTTATACCCCATCTTTCATCCACTCTTATAGGTCAATGAATTCTCCATTAATAAACAAATAATAATAATTTAATATAAAATTTATGTTCTTATTAATTACGGACTCACATTATGTGAGAGACAGCACATGTAAAAATTCATTTACTTGATGAGGTACCAAAGTAGGGGGAAAAAACGTATTTTTTTTATGTTATTTCACGGGATGTAATTCTGTATAACCAATTTTTCCGACTTAATTAGATAATTTGTTTATTTTATTGAAAACTACAAATATTGAAATGAAAAATTTACGTCTGATTGAAAATTAATAATTACAAAGGTAGCCAAATACAAACAGAAAAAGTGATAATATGAATAACACGGAACATTACTGGAAGCCCTTGTTCCTTTCTTCAGGGGCGGAAAATATGTAAGAGCCGAGTCAGTTGACAAAACTAGTTTTTTGCAGTTTTCTCTCTCTCGGCTCTTACATATTTTCTGCACCTGAAGAAACGTTGCTGTTCTCACTTCTTCTGTCCGTATTTGGCTATCTTTCTAAGTATTAACTAGAAATAGTACATATTTTTTTAATTATACTATTAATTTTTCATTTCACGCAAAATAAACGCGACCGAAAGTTATTCTTTAATTCTGGTGTAACATTGTAAACCTTCATCTAAAATCCAATCTAAAGATACGTGGCCCAGTTATCATCATGTAATATTGTTGACGGAGGAGGAACCAACCTGTCGCTGCAGGCAGGGCAGAAGCTAAACGTTTAGCAGTGTCCATGTAACGACTGAACTCATCTTTTCGCTCCATGATGCAGCTTTTACTGTTCCGCAACTCTTTAATTTATTTTAAGACATAGCCGAGAGCGTAAAATCGGAAGGAAGCCGTTGGATTCACCTAGCAACGTGGCATTTGTTGCTGCGAAAAAGTGTATTGTTAATTGCACATGTATATATGTGTGTGGTTTATAGAAATTTCTTAACTTTTTAAAGAGATCAATGTCGATTTAAGACAGTTTCAATGTTACTGACAGAGGAAACCCGTCCTGCGGTTTCTCTGTGAAGCGCAGGAAGACCGTGTCCGAGCAGCCATTTTGTCTCAAGATTGCAGTTTAACCCTTTGCACTCGAGGGCTCCGGAGCGGAGCCATTTAAAATGTGCCTTCAAGCTCCCGGGGGCTCCGCTACGGAGCCCTCGAGTGCAAAGGGTTAACATTGCTAACAATCCTTCTTGCAGCTCTGTGTAACATCGAAATCGATCAAACCGTTTAGTAGTGCGGGGGAGGAGACAGCAATTTAGATTACCTCAGTTTCCGATTCCTTCATGCATTAAACGTACATTAAAGACTCTCGATTCTTAGCAATGTAGAGTCAAAAATATTTTTTTTATTTATGAAGAAGATTCAAGACTTTCCGAAATCTTTAGAACTTGCCAACTCTACCACATAATTGTTATATAGATGGAAAGATATATTAATATTAAAGCAGATCCAAGTCAGTTTAACACAAAAAAATCTATAGAACTATATAATTGAAGTTGATGGGCGTGAAAAGACAGATGCTAATATCTTGAATAAGATTTTTATTAATTGGAATAGTCCTCGGTTGACAAAACAGGATACGTCATTACGTGGCATTAAAAATAATTGCTAGAAACTATGTCATGTTAAACTGGAACACAATATTTTCCCTGGAAGAACATAAATAATAATATAGTATAATATTAATAATTAACAAATGGTGAATAAGAAAGATAGTCAATACAGACAAAAAAAGGGTAATAGAAATACCACACAACGTTTCTGGGATCCTTGTCTCTTTCGTCAGGTGCTAAGAAGAGCCTGGAGAAACACAACTGCACTGGTCAGTTGACAACATTAACATAATCATCTTCTTCCTCTCCAAACACATGAGCAACATAACTATGTCTCTCCACTTTATCCATAGCTTTTGAGTGTTGTCAACTGACAAGTGTAGTTGTGTCGCTCTAGGCTCTTCTTAGCACCTGACGAAAGGGACAAGGATCCCAGAAACGTTGTGTGGTATTTATATAAGACCTTTTTTTTGTCTGTATTGGCTGTCTTTCTTATTCATTATTTTCAATCAGACATAATTTTTTTCATTTTAATTAACTAATGGTATTGATATACAATTGATAATGATAGTTAATAATGATGCCACGTTCTGAAGAAACTGCACAGTAGCCAAGCTTCAATTATGTTTAATGTGCCAGTGTGAACACCTTTTGGTTCATTTTCGTTTAATATGTAAATAATTACACACAAGTGCTACATTTTACAAATTAATTAATTTGTTCTCTTAATTGTGCAAGCTGGCTATATACAATATAATTTCATTTTGAACTAAAAATATGCCAGAGCATAAACTTGGACAGTTGAATAGCTCATGCTATTTATTGTCATATAATATTAGTAAAAACACATGGTGGTGGTGGTGATTAATAGCCCATGCTGACTGTTTACATTTTAACGTAATCCTACGTCTCAGATTCTTCCATAAATTCATTTACTGTATGGAAGGAGTGAAGTTGGCACTTAATTAACTTGGTTATTAGACAACTTAAATTCTTTCTGTCTGTTTGTTAAAGTAGAAATACCTGAATAATGGACACTGTTCTGTGCTATTAACAATTACTTTGATTTACAGCATAGCTTGTACAAAACTTATAATAACTAAAAACCTCACAATGAGTGGACTAAACATCAAGCGAACAAAAATGTAACTGTTCTATTATAATATTATAAACGTATCAGACAGTTTAATTTCTGTTATATCAAAATTGTTACCAAATACGTGCCTATTTGTAATCACATTTAAATAACTAACTACGATGGTACACAGAAAAATGGATTCATCATATAATATTTACAGATCATGCTTCCAAATCATATAAAAGTACAAATAAAACAAACAACTAGAAAAATAAATGTGGCTACTACAAAATAGAATAATGAAAATGAAAATAGTTGGTGAAAATAAAGTTCGAGCTACTGTAGACACGCAGACCATAGACATATATACACTGTACTACAGATTACTCTAATTGATGGTACGAAAGATCCTCACTCCCGAACACAAACATCAAGAAAAGTGACAACTCTTGGCAAATCATTTGAAATTATTACTAAGCATTGCGCCTACTGGCAGGTTCTTGGTCTTGAACTGTATATTTCCTCCTCCACCTTGCCCTGTTCTTAGATTCTTCCTCCTTTCAAGTTGTCTAACAGCTCCACTCTTCTTCTTCTTCTACGATGACCTGGATCCCCATACACGTGTCCTTCCTTCTATGATGTCGTGCAGGAAAAATTTCTCCTTATATCCAGTTTAAAAACTGTAGTTGAGATTGATGGATTCTCACTTACTCATCTTAGCCCCTCTTCACTTTTTACCATTTTGTTTCAAATTCTTCTCCAACACCACATTTCAAAACTTCTTCATAACGTCCATGTTTCTGAACCGTACAAAGCCCTACTTTGTTTTTTTACCAGGTTCTATATTCTATTTGCTAGTCTATAGGGGTCTTTTCTCAGCTATTGCAGTGATGCATGACCTTATTTCCTTCGTGATGCAGACGTCATTTTGTAATCATTTGTTTCCGACAAATATATTTAAGGGTTGTTGTTTTGTTTATATATAAGGGTTGTTGTTTTGTTAATATATTAATCCTCAGTCCCAAACAGAAGCAAATACACATCAACATTAACGAAACTAATCAAACGAGTCCACATTCACTGAGACACAATAAAGCACGGTAGTGTGAACTATACAGTGAAACAGCATTGTTGATATAAATTTGAATCTTAAGAACAGTGGCGCAATTTAAATGTTCCTTGAGACCAAAATTGTTCCATCGGACCCCTACAGATGGCGTACAATCATGTTTTTTTTCTTTCTGACTGGTCCATTTGTGAGAAAGCCAAAGGTCAGCCACACCCAGGCTTAGTATAAAGGTAACAGATATTTCATTGAATCTTTTATTTATTTTTTTAAATCTTAAATATTTGCAATCTATTATGGTGATACGGTAATTACAATTTCAGTGGAAATTTACATGTGGAGTAAACGCCCATTGTCGTTTCTCCTAATGAGTTCTCTTACAGTTTGTGTGTATATCTGTCACTGTTGCAGGAGTTTAAATCAGTAAGGAAGGTCCAGTAGTTAAAAACGTTTCAGTCTCGACAGCTGTTTCAAGTATCGCCAAGCAGAGCCAATGCTAGAGCGTTGGGATGCATTTCCAGTCGCTGAAGGTATTTGCCACTGCACTTTACTACTTCTTCTTTAAAAACTGTTTTAAGTTTTCTCATATTTCTTTATCAGGGACGTTGCCTGTGATGCGAAGAGTCTTCGATTGGAAACGTTCAAGGATCTCGATATTGGAGTTTGATGCAGAGCGCCAGAGCTGAATCCTGTAGGTCCACATTGGTTTTATATATATCAGAATTTGATTTGATTTATTTTATTCCATTAGTCCTCATATGAGGAAATAGGACACGTCACTACATAAAATTAAGTAGTTTTTATTAGACAACAATAGCTTCGAATTTCGGCCAAGCAACCAATAATAATTCTTAACTTTATTGTACTATTTTTATACATTTTGTGTCAGTAAAGACAATTTACTGATGGTCTGCGGGTATTTTGTACGTCCAATATTTTTTTAAATAAATGTATTTGTAGAGAATCTTCCAAATGACGAAATACGTTGAATCATACGTCCATACCTTTGTTTATCCTCCCCCCCCCCCCCTCGCCAACAAACGAATCTGGTTGCTGAGCAACTTACGAACAACCATTTCGAAGCAGCAGAATTTGATTTCGAATCCTAGTCTAAATTTCTGGCCTCCAGAGTTGTCGTCGTTTATTTTTTAAAGAAAAAATTCCCAGGTGCGGGATGGCGGCGTTCCAGGATCAGTTCGACTTCTACGTGACGCTGGCGAAACCCTTGGCTCTTTCTCTCACCAACACCGGCTGTAAGTCACTGATCAACAAATATGTAATAGAAATTTCATTTAGATTTATTTTCCTTAAAAAAAAACAACGAGCGGAAGTAAAAGTGAAAGGATACGGCATTTTAAAAATATTCGAAAACTCGTTTTACGGGACAAAATGATCAACCTCGATGTCCACGACGCTATACGTCAGCCATTGAAATGGAAAAATTACGTCTGATTGAAAATTAATAATAAGAAAGACAGCCAAATAGAGACAAAAGAAGTGATGATATAAATACCACAGCGATCCTTGTTCCTTTCTCCAGGTGCTAAGATGAGCCTGGGGCGACACAACTGCGCTGTTTCGAGTTTTGTCAACTGACCATTTCAGTTCAGCCGCGGAAAACTGGAACCTGTGAGAGAGCCTGTTCTCTCGCAGGCAGAACCTTCCCATAGAGCTCTGGAGGAGGCTCACCGTTGGGGATACCTCCTCCTCCTCTCTCCAGTATTTTTTTTTAACTAAAGTCCCCACAAGCCAAGGCCTGTTTTGAGAAGTGTATGTTCCGGGGTCGCAGACACGTTGGAACAGTCGGCCAGCTGCCTCCTAAACTGGTCCAAGCACGGAGAAGGGACAGCAAACCACCTCTCCCGCCATCGGAACGCACCCAAGAGTCCTACCTACCTCATGCAGATTTTTCTAGGGGGTTTGCCCTGCATCACTTTTCGGCGAATGTCGGGTATGATCCTTATACTACAGCCCGGGGGCCCTAGTTAGCCCTTGTCTACCTTCCTCTACCCTGCCGCATTCCCCCTTTCAGTCCCTTTCCTATGCTATAAGAGGGGAGCTGCCACTATGTGGATTACCCTACTGTCTTCTTGTCCTGTCAACGAAAGGAGGGGGTGGGGGGGAACAGTCCACAGCTACCGCATTGCTCAGTTCGCCTGCTTAACAGGAACGCACAAAAGAATAATTCAATTCCTTGACAGACAAACCTCGTGTGTGTGTGTGTACATGTACATGCATGTGTGCGAGGAGAATAATGTGCCTCTGTTTGGCAGGTAGAGCTCGGGCATGCGCATGGCTAAAGCACCTCCTGGATTGCGAGGACTCGCAGCTCAAAGTCGACTACATCAAGCTGCTGCTGTTCGTCATGCAGAAGAACAACCTCCTTGGGCCATTCTCTGAGGTTCCGCCTACCGACGACACTCTACCACCTTTCCCCGATAACATCTCGGTAAAATAAAAATATATATTATTTCTCTCTGGGCCCCGTTTATCCCCCCCCCCACCCCCGTTTTTTAAGCACTGGGGCAGAACTGACTCCTATAAACTCGCTCTTGGTGTGTTTCGTCACCTCCCCCCCCCCCCGACTATTGAACCGTCCCTCGTCTGAACGTATTGTTGCAGCTAACAGGACCCACACCTACTCACATCAACATTCGTTGATATTCTGAATCTCTTCTACTACGTGCAGGCCTCCGTAACATGTTTCGCCGGGTTTTTAATTTAACGTCTGTGTTTTTGAATTAATAATAAAACAACAACTCGATGACCTCGTACAGACACTTTACTATTTCATATATTCAGCGTTACGACGTTTCGATACGTGCTCGTATCTTCTTCAGGTGTTATCCAAATTATTATAACAAATTAGTGATACAAACAATTAATACCTGAAGAAGATACGAACACGTATCGAAACGTCGTGACGATGCTATAAATAAAAAAAAGATAGCGACTGAAAAAGGTCAGTAACTGATTTATTAATTTAATTATATGAACTTGTATCCTTACAGGTATCAGACTTCTGCCCTACTTGGTTCTTATTATTAATTTTCAATCCGACATAATTTTTTTTTTCATTTTAATAATACGCGTGTTGAAACTCTACACAACATCACTTTTGATAGCCATCACAGTCCTTTTATAAAGAATTCTTTAAAACCAATCGACCACACTGGTTTTTTGAACTTTCTATTGGAATAGTCGGCCAGCTGCCTCCTAAATCGGTCAAGGTACGGCGAGGGGGAAAGCTGCGTCCCCACAGCAACCCCCCCCCCTCCCTCTCCCGCCATCCAGGGAAGGGCGTGGAACAACTATCCAAGAGCCCGACCTACCTGATGCAGGTTTTTCTAGGGTTTTCCCTGCATCACTTTAAGGCGAATTGCCGGGTAGGATCCTTAAACCATAGCCCGGGGGCCCCCTAGTTAACCCCTGGCTACCTTCCTCTACCCTTCCGCATCCCCCCTTTAAAATCCCTTCCTATGCTTTTAAAGGGGAGTTGCCACCATGTGGATTACCCTCGTGTAGCCTCCTGTTACCCTAAAAAAAACGGCCTGTTCTGAGAGGTGTATGTTCCGGGGTCACAGACCTTGGGGCATACGGTAATAGTTGTCTGCTATTCCCATTGGAATAGTCGGCCAGCTGCCTCCTAAACTGGTCGAGGCACGAAGAAGGGAATTCTGCGTCCCCACAGCAAACTCCTCTCCCGCTATTGGAAGGGCGTGGGTCACGTACCAAATGCCCCACCTACCTAATGCAGGTTTTTCAAGGATTTGCCCTGCACTACTTTTAGGGGAATGCCGGGTAGGATCCTTAAACCATAGCCCGGGGGCCCCTAGTTAACCCTTGGCTACCTTCCTCTACCCTTCCGCATTCCCCCGTTTAAAATCCCTTTCCTATGCTGTAAGAGGGGAGTTGCCCTGTACACCTTCTTCTTCCTTCATGTTTCTAAATGCCGAACAACCTGTCCCCAGCTGACGGAGATGATGGTGCGAGTGACTGAGGCGGCACCTGGAGAGGTTGGCGCAGGTGACAGCAAGCCGCGCGTGTCGGAATTCGTTTCGACGGACTTGAAGCAATTCGTAGCTCTGCAAACTCTTCCAGGAGAGCGAGGCATCCAGTGTTATATGGCCGTGGGCTCAGACGAGATGAACAAATGGGAGCAGGTAACATCACAACTCAGTGTTGCGGGACTACAGACACAGACGCGTCATTGAATTGTCCTGTAACTCGGATAATTCTAACGTTTTATAAATTAAAATTGGAGGTTACTTTGAGGATTTTTCGCGATCCCTTGTATGCAGTCCTAGCCGAGTGCCCGGCGTTGTCCATAACCCCCGATCTGACTCCATTTCGGTTGCATTTGCGCTCCCCCTCCCATGCCGAAAAAGGTTGAAATTATACACACACAACGTGCAGAGAAATTACTACCGAAATATATTTATTCGACGAAAAAAACGGCCGGTTAATATAATTGAAAGTTTTTACCCCCACCCACCCCCGCGAGTTGCCTGTGTTGTCTTAAATAAACTCAGCGACATCCATAACCATGATCTGACTCTAATCTCGGTTGTTTTTTAGGTTAATTGTATGAAACGCCCCCTCCCCTTAAGCGTGGTCCCCCTCCCGTGCCGAAAGGGGTTGAAATTATACACAAACAACATCGATAGAAAAACCATCGATGCCAATGACTCCGACAAATATTTATTCTACGCAAATATAGACAGTTCACCATATTTGAAAATTTCCACCCCCGACCACTCCCCGCTTGGAGGAGTAAAACAGCAAGTTGAATGTCATAATCAAACTCAGAGACATCCATAACCCTATATTTGACTCCAACCACGGTTGTATTCTCGTTATTTTCTTGTAACACCCCTCCAGCCCCACCCCTAAAGGGTACTCCTTTCCCATGCTGTAAGGGGTTCACATTATACACAGCCAACGTCGGTAGAAAGACTGACAATCTCCGACTCAAATATCGGTCGTTTTAGTATGTTTGAATATTTCCACCCCCGCTCCTGGGGAAGGTAGGCGTGTCTCCCCCCCCCCCACAGTGTTTGTTTCCAAGTCGCAAGGAACACGTGCACGAAAATTGGTGAAATTTTTTCCACGGGTGTAGATTTGTATAAGGAACATGCACACATACATACAGACAAACAAACACTCAGCTTTATTTATTAGAAGATGGATTAAATAATAACTTGTCTTTTTACACGTGGTAGAAAATAACTAAATAATTTTACTTTGCGCATTTAGACGACATCTTCAAGTTGCTCGTGCAACAACCTGTCCAACAACGCCGACCAGTTTCCGGCGCCGACGAACCAACACCTGCAGCCGGCGGCCTACAGCGGCGCCTTCCCCGCGCGCTACTCGCCCATGATCCGGTACCAGAGGGAGCGACGGAGGCGGGACCAGATGCCGTCGTTGCCTCCTCAGGACCCCGGCTACCAACCTCTGTGGGTACCTCTACGTCACACAATACATCCCCTGCAAATTGTCGTTCCATAGATTTTTTTTTGGATTTTTTTAGGGCAACAGGCTACACGAGGGTGATCCCCTTTAATAGCATAGGAAGGGATTAGAAAGGGGGGATGCGGAAGGGTAGAGGAAGGTAGCCAAGGGTTAACTAGGGGCCCCGGACTATATTTTAAGGATCCTACCCGGCATTCGCCTAAAAGAAATGCAGGACAAACCCTAGAAAAACCTGCATCAGGTAGGTCGGGCTTTGGGTACTTGTCCCACGCCCTTCCGATAGCGGGAGAGGAGTTTTCTCTGGGGACGCAGCATTCCCTTCTCCGTGCCTCGACCAGTTTAGGAGGCAGCTGGCCGACTATTCCAATGGGAATAGCGGACAACTCTTACCGTATGCCCAAGGTCTTTGACCCCGGAACATACACCTCTCAAAACAGGCTGAGGTGCCTCGGCTTGTGAGAACCTTAGTTAAAAAACGGAGAGGAAAAGGAATCACCAAAGGTAGCCCCTTCGTATCTCTCCTACAAGGTTCTGCCTGCGAGAGAATAGCCCTCGCAGACTGACCAGTTTAGGACTCACGGACTTGGGTCAAAGTAAATGTTGATTCAGAACACAACTGTGAGCAAATATTTACTCACAGATATCGAATATGCTACAGAGAAAATTTTCATTACGCAGAGGGTGAGTCCTTTAGACCAGAACGCTTTTCATCGCGTACTTCTTCCTTTCTACAGTCAGTCAGCCAACAGTGGAGTTCCCGCGAGGATCTTGAGATAAACATCTGGGCTTAACAGTACCTCAAAAATGCAGTACAACACTTCGTCGTCGAATTACTTGGCAACAGTGTTTACGTACCCATTTATTTATTTTTTGAATTTCAGATCGTTGGAACCTACTTGGCTGCCCACGAAGGAAGAGGTCTATTGGCTCAAACGAATGAATAAAATGATTAAAAGGCCAGGTGGACCTGATACTAACTTCATGAGGGACGTCAAGAGATATTACGAGTAAGTTGTGTGGTACTATCGAGTACCTCAGAAAAGTACAAAGTAGACTTAAAACCAGGTGCAAAGTGACCACCATCGTAATCCCTCAAAATAAAGTTTTCTTGAAATAATCAAAGACCGGTAACAGAGTGGAGGATTTCTCGGCAAACTGGCGAACAACAACTTAGAATTTAAAGACCGTTAGCTATGATTTAACTTATACAAAAGGTAAAATTGTCTCTCAATTTGAAATTAGCATTTGGTAAGTTTGGTGCTTTCCTTAGAAAGTAAAGATTGGAGTAATATAAACTCATAAGAGTATTGTTTACTATTATTTTTAAAAAAATTATCCTGAGTATATTAGTTGGTTACAGATTGTTTACAGTATTTACAATTTAAATGATGTACATAGTTAACATAAGAACTTGGTAATTAGGTTATTCCAGTAATTAACCTTTTGAGACGGCGCTGTCTCTCTTTCCTACCCTAATAAATATATATATATATATATATATATATATATATATATATTACTGTATATTACCCAAAGTAGTCTCAAAATTGTGGATTAAACTTTCAACTGATATGATGTGTTGTCTGACATATTGGTTGTTGTTTAATTATTGATTTTCTATATAATTTAACAAGCATTTACATGAGTGGTCTTGTAACGATCGGGATAAAACTCAATAAGTTTGAATTAAATTCATACGTTGTAATAAGAAAGATAGCGAAATACAGTCAAAATAGTGATAATATAATATTGAGTTTTGTCAACCGATGAGTGCAGTTGTGTCTCTCTAGGGTCTTATTAGCACCTGAAGAAAGGGACAAGGATTCCAGAAACATTGTGTGGCATTTATATTATCACCATTTTGTCTGTATTTGGCAATCTTTTTTATTATTAATTTTTAATCAGACGTGAAATTTTTCATTTTGCAATTGGAGAAAAATGTTGTTTCAGACATGCAGATCGTTCACAAACCACTGATGAAGATTGGGATCCGTTTCAGTCTCAAGAAGAAGGTGCACAAGGTTCGACCAACAAATTAATCACTTTACAACATAATATAATTCAGATTGTTTAAGCAATATGCCTAATATATCATCGTCAGGCTCTCTCTTGCACGTTTACACACAATGTAAGTATGTATACAAGCCCCGAACCACCCGGAGATCTGTTTTAAGGATCTGTTCTGGGAAAATAGTTTGTGATTTACTGAGTCACGTTATGTTGTACACATCTACTAACGTAAAAGTATAGTAAAACACAAGTGCAGACATATAATGACATACAATGCTGTGATTGATATTATTTTCCTCACAATAAAATCAACCAAAACATTTCGCAGAATATTCTCAAGATATGATGCCTCCGCCAGTCATCGACCCGCAATACGCTGCGAATACAGGCGAATTTGTCGAAGACTTGTCTCAAGTTCCCTCACTAGACGTTTTGAGATTTTACCCACCGCCAACAATGCCCATGAGTCAAAAATCAGAGCAAATGGCAGGCCATTGGGTGAAAAATGATTACCAGAACACTAACATCAGGTCAGTGTAAACAAATAAACTTGAATTTATATTAATACGTTAACTTCTATGCCAGACTTTTTAACAGTGAAAGTGTACAGTAAAGGAATGTAACAAATGGCATTCAGAGAAAAGATTTAAGTAATTGGAATTTTATATGTTGGATTTGTAAAGAGGAATCATAAAGTAAAATTGGACTGATATAATTTAACAACAAGTACTTGGACTGGTCACATGAAACAATCCCTAATAATATTAAGTGGATTTGTTTTAAGATGTCCAACTTATTACTTCAAAATAATAAGTTGTAAAATTCCATCATTTTAGTATTTTCACAAAACTACGGAATCCTCAATGTCAATTTTTTAACATTAAATATGAAATAATAGTTTCAACAATATTTTTATTGATTTTTCAGCTATGAACCCGGGGCCGTGCCTTACATGGGTGGGCGTTCACCACCAATGCAGCGAGGCTTTCCTCCACCCGCCTACGACACCTCACAGTTGTAAGTTATCAATAATAGAACAAATGTAAAATCTAACAATAATATAGAATAAATTAAAATAGGTCAACTACCCTACATTGAATGTTTGAGGATAATTTTTCAAAACTTTTATTAACTTTATAGTATTATTTTGTGTAAGTAACATGTTTTTAGTAGTTAATTTCCTGGAGGTCTGCTGTTCATTCACGGGATTTTGTTGTTCTTTTACTGGATATATGGCACTTTTTTAAAAATTTATTTGTACCGAATCTTCAAAATGATACAAACATTTTATGCCTAAGAAAATATCTGGGGATACAAAAGCAATAAATTACAAAAGAGTACTCAGACGAAGAAAATGATTCTTTAAAAACAAATCTGCGAATCTGAATGCAAGTGGAACTTCAACCTACCTAAACAAATATGCCATAAAAGTCAATAAAACATTTCGTCTCCAGGACAATCTAAATTATATATGCTACATTTGTAGCAGCTGTAAATGGTGACGAGGGTAAACCATAAATGATACGCTAACTTAAGCCCTGACACATCTTCCACAAAACAATTAACAGACTTCATTCTAACACAATGATTTGGTATAATCCTTTTTACAGCCGCAATGA
Organism: Zhengitettix transpicula; assembly: GCA_037074705.1. Classification (NCBI taxonomy): domain Eukaryota; kingdom Metazoa; phylum Arthropoda; class Insecta; order Orthoptera; family Tetrigidae; genus Zhengitettix; species Zhengitettix transpicula. Next base: position 67,691,151 of record CM073596.1, read on the forward strand.
AAATAATATGATGGGACCCACCGGAATGCGCCCTTGTAGCCCAGTAAAGACAAAGCCCAGGTGGGCAAAGAAGACTATGGACCTTGACTTTAGTGGTAAATATTCCTATAGATATATAACAAATAAAGATAATCTGTCAGGGTCAAAACAATTTATATTTATTTGCATTTACTGCTTCCCTGCGATCAACGGCCAGTGTCGCCATGTCAGACAGGAAACAGGATATGTTCAACCTCCTTCCCCAAGGGACCAACAGACTACACACCGTTTACTGAGTCTAACTTTAATAGCCAGAATCTTATGTCACAATATAAAGATAATTTGTGTTTTTGCTCATTTTATTCTAGGAACAATTAAATATTTTTCAGATGTGAGTGACAATTTCTATCATTTGTCAATGGAAAGTCCTCCGCCGCATTTCCATTATGATATGGACAGGAGCACTTTCAATGATTCAGACTTTTCACGTAAGTAAGGGACCAACGGACTACACACCGTTTACTGAGTCTAACTTTAATAGCCAGCATCTTATGTCACAATATAAAGATAATTTGTGTTTTTGCTCATTTTATTCTAGGAACAATTAAATTATTTTCAGATGTGAGCGACAATTTCTATCATTTGTCAATGGAAAGTCCTCCGCCGCATCTCCATTACGATGTGGACAAGAGCACTTTCAATGATTCAGACTATTCACGTAAGTTGACTCAAGAAACTGGGTAACCAATAAGGTTGGAATTTTGTCCATGTAAAAAATCACATTGGAAATGTATTATGTTGTGGTATGGTTTCTTGAAATTCTGGGAAATACGAGCATTGAAGTGACATCACAGCCTACACATCCAAGCAATGAGAATCCACTAAGTCGACAGCATGTATATTTAAAAATATATTACTCTCGCAATACAGTTATCAAAAAATCAATTACAAACTTACTGATTCATTACACTCTCACATTTTACACTGCTTCCCTTTTAGGCTCCCTTGCTTGCTCTCTTTCTGTACCCCCCCCTCTTATATTACTTGAACGAGTCACCACGAAAAAAAGCTTGCTCAGAGGCAAGTGTCAGTGAAGCATCACTTAAGGTTTTCCTTTTTATGCTTTAGTGTAACTCAACTAAACTTATACTAATCTAAATTAATAATACGAGAGATATTGAAATATACAGACAAAAGAAGTGATAATATAAATACCACGATAGGCTTTTGAATTTTGTCAACTGACTAGTGCAATTGTGTCGGTTTAGGCTCTTGCGTGTTTTCTGCACCTGAAGAAAGGAACAATGCTTTCAGAAATGTTATGAGGTATTTATATTATCACTTCTTTTGTGGGCTGTATTTATTGGATGATGCCATGTTCACTGATGAATCAAGAAATAATCATATATAATTTATAGTTTCAGTCCTAACAAGACAAGAGACAACACACCTCTTACTTTTTTATTTAAGTTACTAAAAATTTAACAAGTATTTAACTAGAGAATGTTTAGAATTGAGAATAGTAATGAGTTAATCTATTTAAATATGTGTTCAGAATCTCACCCTTCTTCGAATTACAACTGTGGGCGTGGCAAAGCCTTCCCTGGAAACATGTCCGGTGCTTCTCCCCAAGGACTACCTCCATTTCCCGCCACCAGCAGCAGACGCCCTCAAAGTCCAGGGATGTTTCCTCAGCCGCCTCAAAGGCCAGTTTCACCTGGGTCAGACCTGGAGGAGGACCCTTCTCGTATTGTGGTCTTCCACTGCCAGTGCGCTTGCAAGAAATAGATTGAAAAATTAATGTCACGCACTACTCAATGTAAACTATATATTGTTAATCGAGTCTGCATACAACCATAATGTTTAACGAGATCCACTTAATTTCGAATTCCAGACGTAATACAAAGAAAAATCTTATCTGCCTGTTTTACAAGTAATTTTATTCACAAAGATTTATAAGTGAAACTGATGTGCTGACACTGTTCATATTACAGAATAAATAATAATTAATTTGACAACTCCAACGGGCAAGCGTTAATCTAATTTTTAAGGACAGTCACTATTGCACTTACACAGTTTCAAGGTAAGTAGATGTGTTTACTTACAAGCCACAGATCCATAAAAACTTTCATCCCAAAAGTTGTATCCATCGACACATAACATTTGGCTGGAAACCTAAATTCAAATAAGTCTATCCGCCAGAGATCAACCTTCATAATTTCCGACAAAAATATCAAGACCTTCAACTTCCCTTTTCCCCACAATGCTAGTGCTGTCACATCCCACAGCAGTTGCAATTGACGGTATTAAGTAGAGAAAAAAATCCTCTCAGAAAAGACAAAATAGTAATAATAATAAAACGCCTGTGTCAATCATGTCTCCTATAAAACTATGCGGCCTTCATTCAGCTACAAATTATTTATCTAATAACAAAAAAAGCATCCATCCTTAAACCTATGCTGAAGAGGGCCTCTAGCCCTAAACTGACAAAGGGCTTGTGTAATTATAACAATGACCTACTACATATTTATGAATCCACACAAAATGTAGTTTGAACTATTTTATCTTATGAGCACACATAAATTAAGTTCGGTGTTAAATGCAAACAAAGCAGAAAGTATGAAAAAATCAGAAATACAATTGTAATTACTCTTTCTGTCATAAATAAACAACAGCCAATTTTATATTAAAAAACTTATTTACAGAAAATTACACTATGTTTCATCACTAATTTCCTATGAATATGAAAAATTTATGTCTGAAAATTAATAGTTTTGTCAACTGAGCATTGCAGTTTTGACTGTCTGGGCTCTTACATATTTTCTGCACCAGACGAAAGGAACAAGAATTCCAGGAAAGTTATGTGGTTGTGTAGAAGGCTATCTTCTTTATTATTAAAAAATGAAACTAACAATTTGAACAGAATGTAGGATACTTTGCTTTTGTATTATTTAATTTATATATTTTTATAATTTTAAATTCTAAATTGTTAAACAAACACACTTAGTTTTTACTGGTCGTTCTTGTTTAAATTGTGTTTTTCGGGAACGTCAGCCAAGGGAGGACGACCCTGACTACAAAAAATTTGTAAGTCCACCAAAATTTATATTGTTTGCTATCTGCCAAATTTTTGTTAAAAATTTTATTTTAATCATTGTATTTGTTTAGTTTGGTTTATGTAGTGTTGAACGTCATACCTCAAGAGGTCACAAATTAGGCGATGAAATGTAGTGTAATTTATATAAAGAAATAAACATCAGCCAATTTTATGTCAGAAAATAATAATTTATTAAATTAACAAAATTGTTTGTTAGTCTAACACAATTTATATTTTTTATCTGCCAAATAGTTTCTTAAAAATGTTATTCTAATCATTGTATTTGTTTTGTTCTCTTTGTAGTTTTAAACTTGAACCTGACGAGGTCGCAAATTAAGTGATGAAACGTTGTTAATTTAATAAATTCTTTTTTCTGACTTAAAATTGGCTGATGTTTAAATATATATATATATATATATATATATATATATATATATATATATATTATATTTAGAAATATATATTAATTTAGAATTTAAAATTATAAAACTATATAAATTAAATAATACAAAAGCAAATTATCCTACATTCTGTTCAAATTGTTAGTTTCATTTTTTAATATATATATATATATATATATTAAAAAATGAAACTAACAATATATATACATATATATATATATATATATATATATATATATATATTCTAATTCAAATTGGCCATTGTTTATTTATAAGTTGCCTAATAGTCAGAATTATCTTTCTCTTCTTTGTCCTCCCTGATTTATGACTCACAGGAGGTGTGTTCAAGTGATGGCAACACTGCGGCGCAGTTCCGGGGTGCCCATTATTGGTGTTGGGGGAATTCCAGAATTTTCAGATTCGTCATTTCCGATCTCTCTTTAATAGTGACCCATCCCATTCCTCTTTTGCAAACAAACTGTTCCTCGAGTGCCGTATTTTTCGTCAGAGCTGAAACGATCCCCTCCGCTCGCTGCGTTGTCCGCCAACCTTTCGCTCCTTGTGATGGCAGCGTACACGATGGCCAACTGCTGTGATTTCTTTCCCACGCGTGGACTGGCGAGATTTACTTCTTACCAGTCACCGTCCCGCTGACTCAGTATTGACGCAATCCCCGCCGCACTCGCGTCCGTGTGAATAATCTATCCTCCATCACGGATAATCTGCCTTAAAGAATCCTCATACTTTCGCCACAATTGCCACATTTTCACATTTAGTTTAACAACTCGTTTAGCGGCGCGACCAAATCGGAGTATCACTACACGAACTTCTTACAGAAGGTACAGGAACCAGCTGCTGTTTTACATTTTTTTTTCGGACTAGGATATTCTTCAATCTTTTCGAGGCGGAAAAACCTAACATAGTACTAAGAGTAAAAAAAGCGTACGCTTAAATGGCTAGGACACGAAAGATACTAGCCTTTTCACAGCCAGAAGGACTCTGGGGGAGGCTGCCTCCTCCTCTCTCCGTTCTTGAACTAAGGTTCCCACAAGCCGAGGCCTGTTTTTGAGAGCTGTATGTTCTGGGGGTCGTGGACCTTGCGGATACGGTAAGAGATGTCCGTTATTCCCATCGGAATAGTCGGCCAGCTGCCTCTTAAACAGATCACGGCACGGAGAGGGAAATGCTGAGTCCCCACAGCAAACCCCGTCGGAAGGGCGTGGGACAAGTACCTAATGCTCGACCTACGTGATGCAGATTTTTCTATGGTTTGTCCTGCATTCACTTTTAGGCGAATGCCGGGTAGGATCCTTAAACCACAGCCCGGGGACCGTAGTTAACCCTTGGCTACCTTCCTTTACCCTTCCACATCCCTTCTTCCTATGTTATTAAAGGGAAGTTGCCACCACGTGGATTATCCTCATGTAGCCTGTTCCTCTAAAAAAAACGTAAGAATAGAAACACTGGAAATAAAAGCGTGGATGGAGACTCAAAATAAGGCATAGATGGAAAGCTAAGGCTCAAGACGTGCATCGGTCTCAGCTCAGGCGTAGAAACCTTCGTCCCGGTCTTTTACAAAATGAGGTATTTACGAGACAGCGAGAGACCAACACCTGGCGACTGGTCTTCAGTCCGAATGGTGGCCAACTATACACGGTCCTCCACGAATGACGTCAATTACCGCGATCCGGGATCCAACTCGATTCCACCTCAACTCATGGTCCATCAGGGTTGGGTATGTGATGCCATTAAATGAACTTTGGAAGTGTCTGCACTGCCCGGAGACGCTGTACTGATGGTGCGACATCTACTTGTTTGGCGAACAGGAGGACGATTCACCACTTATCCGAATTTACCTTTCGGACTAACCTCGCGCGCCTTATCGATTTCTTATCTCCTAATTAACTGGAGGATTGTCCCCATCTGGCCAACATTTCAAACTGCAGACAGCCAATTTCTTACTGGGTCACAAGATGATGAAGTGGTGTTTGTCAGGAAGGCTACTCACGTCGGTGACTAAGCCATTAGCTGGTGAAAGACCGGACGTCCTGCAGCTTCCGGACGGCTGTCTCCTAGGTGCTGCAGCGGTATCTGAGTGAGTGAGTGAGTGTGTGTGTGTGTGCCCCCACCCCACCACTCTGCATCCTTGATCGAGCAGCTGCTCGTCGTGCTTATAAGCAATGGTTCTGCGACGTGCCTTTTTTGCCGTTCGCCTCCGTATGAGAAGCGTGCAGTCTTCGCCATGACCATCGGCTGCATCCTTGCTTGGATTTCTCTCCTCTACGCTGGCTCCGGTGCGGCTCCTTTGGACATTCCTTCACTGGAAACGGTAAGCAGAACGTCAATACCACACTCAAACCTTTACCAATTGTTTCGGGAGGAAAACGACGCAAACACTAATCGTGACATCGCCGTTGAGGTATTCGAAGTACACAACCTCTTTGCGTGTATCCTCAAGTTCTCCCTTTCATTAACCTTATTTAGCACTGCAAACATGCCTGGAACACAAACTGGATCTACTGAAATACATTAAATTCATGCAATATTTACAGAAAGTTCTGCAGTCACTTGTCTCTTTTTTTACATTGAAATGAGAAAAAAAATTAGGTCTGATTGAAAATTAATAATGAAAAAATACTGACAAAATAAGGTAATGTAAATACCACACAACGCTTCCTTGTGCCTTTCTTCAGGTGCTAAGAAGAGCCTAGAGCGACACAACTGCACTAGCTTTTGAGTGTTGTCAACTGACCAGTGCGGTTGTGTCGCTCTAGGTGCTCTTATCCGCACCTGAAGAAAGGAACAAGGAAGCGTTGTGTGGTATTTACATTACCTTATTTTGTCTGTATTTTTTTATTATTAATTTTCAATAATTTTGGACGTAAATTTTTCTTCTTTCTTATTATTAACTTTTATTGCAGTTTGGGCATAAAAAGCACCAGTTCAGACAAGCATACTTAAGAGCTGAAGGGTTTTTCCACCCCTGGGCACAACAGTCTCGTCGACCAACAGCTCTGTCACCTTCCACAGCAACTACACCCTCGATCTTTGATTTTTTTTTTTGGCCTTTTTGTGCACCTGCAGAAAATTAGTTTCAATACAGAGCTTTAGTTCCCTTCCATCCTCACTCTTCAGGATTTTTTGGGGGCGGGTGAGGCACCTAGCCAAAGGCTGGACCTGATGGAATTATCCTCGCTTACTAAATCCATGGTCTCATCTTCGCAGCCAAGGACAAAGATCTGTTGACTATCAGGGATCCTGCGTCCACGTTTTTTGCTTGAATGTCGTTTCCTGCTGATGACAGAAATTTTATAACACAATAACAGTTAATTTCACGGCGCCATCGTGGTTTAACCGGACAAAACAAAACTAAAACACACAACAAAAAAATATGTACGAAATTTTCTTCTGTTTCATTGCATAACTACTCAACTTATAAATAAATATTTTGGGTGGAAAAAAGTGAAAATAATGTTTATTTACGCTTTAAAATAATAATAAAAAAAACGAGTGTTAAAAATTATATTAAAACGTCCTTTATAACAGACAATTTTTTTAAAAAAATAATTATATAATTTAAATCTAAAACGAAAAATGTTAAGTCTGATTGAAAATAATGAATAAAAAAGATAGACAAAAAGAAGGGTAATATAAATACCACAAAGCAAGGTTTCAGGGGACCCTTGTACCTTTCGTCAGGTGCTAAGAAGAACCTTTTTGAGTGTTTGTCAACTGACCAGTGCAGTTGTCGCTCTAGGCTCACCTTAGCACCTGACGAAAGGAACAAGGGTCCCAGAAACCTTGCTTTGTGGTATTTATATTACCCCTTTTTTTGTCTGTATTTGTCTGTCTTCCTTATTCATTAAATTGAAAGCTGCCGGACTTTTCGACGCGGAGTATGTTTTTTCTAACGTCGAATAAATTAAGACTGTAGTTGAACGACAAATTAAAATCACACATAAAAACTAAGAGTCAAAGAACTTACAACAAAATATTATATAATTAAATTAAAGTCTTTTAAATTATTTACGCTTTGTTGGAGGAAAATTTCTTGTGCGGGAAGAATTTGCGTTGACAAACCTGAATTTCGGTTTCAGCAGCACATAAAAAAAAACGGAAAATGAAAAACCCCCTCTAAACGTTCCTCTATTTTCCCCATTTTGAACACAGTTTGACTGCAATTTAAGGATAGAGAAGAGAATGGATACGCAAGGATTCTCCTGCAACGGAAAGGATATACTTCTTTGGTTGTAAGGAACAAGTCATCCAAAAATCGCGGTATAGCGTCTATTAGACTGGTTTAGGGTCATTCTACGTTAAGATTCATTAAACTATTTGCTCACATAAATATAAAGGGTTTACTACTCGGATGAAGTCCAATTACATTCAGGTAAATTTTAAGCCATTTCTTAGAGTATCATGCAAAGACTGCCCAATATTAATTAAATTATTTTACAATGATAAAATGGAAAATTTTAAATGAAAAATTTTCGCTGATTGAAAATAAAGAATAAGGAAGACAGACAAACAAAAATATAATATAATATAAATACCACACAACGTTTCTGAGATCCTTGTTCTTTTTCTCAGGTGTCAGAGTGACACAACTGCACTGGTCAGTTGACAACACTCAAAAGCCAGAAACGTTGTGAGGTATTTATATTACCTGGTTTTTGTTGGTCTGTATTGGCTATTTTTCTTATTCATTAAATTATTTTACACTTAAATGTCACTTAATTGAGCCACATGCAACATCCACCCATTTACCCTTAACTAAAGCTCTCACGTTAGTGTCCTTCAGATAAATCTTGAAATTTACTCATATTTCATTAATATTTAACATAAAAAAAAATCTCAAAAATGTTTTGGTTTGTCTTTGAACATGTCAAAAAAAAACTATATTATTTCAGCTACAATTTAAAGTGTTTTATATTATGCATACCTATTCACAGTTAAAATACATGCAAAGATTTGGATACTTAGAAAGTGGAAACTTGGACACAGAAGCACTGTACAAAGATGAAGCCATACACGAGGCTATCAGAACAATGCAAAAATTTGGTGCCGTTAGTCAAACTGGAATTCTGGACAAACCAACTTTGGAGGTCAGTGTTAATAAATTTTTACAATATATATATATATATATATATATATATATATATATATATATATATACAGACACACATACATACATATGTCTGATGGAAAATAATGAATAAGAAAGATATACATATACTCACATATATACACTATATGTATAGACTCATATATACATATATATATATATATACACAGACACAGACACACACACACACACACACATATATATATATATATATATATATATATATATATATATATATATATATATACAAACACTATATTCGGCCAGAAATTACAAGCAAAATTTGCTTTACAATATAGTTATTAACAAGAAACAAAAACGACCTTCTGACAGACAAACTTAACATAAACAAACACTGAGAAAATCCTAATTTAAAATGCCGGACGTTTCGACGCGAATTGGCGTCTTTTTTCCCCCTTTTTCTCTCAGAAAAAGACGCCAATCCGCGTCGAAACGTCCGGCACTGCAGTTCGGAAAATAACAGAAGTCTCTGAAATGTGAAGCTAAATAAGAATTGCAGAAAGTCAGCTGCGTACATTGAGTCTCAAATCAGGAAGTCTCGGATAGAATTGGTGTGGAGAGAAACAAGGGTCACACTTAGTAAACACGAAGGGCTCGTCAAATTATTTTTCGAGGATAGTGCGTTGGGCAAATCAGCGTCGATGTAGGCTGCAATAATTATGTTACAACAAGGAAATTACAGAAAAAAATAATATTCAGTATGCAACTCGCGATTATGAGCGATCCACATCAATTGATGATGTTCTACAATGATTTAAACGAGTCCAACGGTCGACGGTAACCTTTCTTAACCAATTGGCATATTGGCAAGTCGTCATTCATCCCAATTACCAAAAGTATACAGGATTTTAATAGTTAAAAAATTAGATAATGACGAATTGTAATTTTTTTAAAAAAAAATTATACAAACATAACAAAAATTTATTATACAATTACGTAAATAAATAAAAATTACTCACAATTTCTTTCCCGTAATACTATGCTCTTGAAATAAAGAATCAAATTTGAAATGAAATTCCCAAATAGATGTTCCTTAATCAATACCAAATTTGGCATCCGACGAAGTTCCGACAAAACCAGAACGAAAAGTCGTGTGACTTTGCATTACACAGTTTGACGTAATGACTATTTTACTTATTTATTACACAAGGTTTTTATACGGAGGTTACCAATACAATTCCCGTTTCGATTGAAAAAAAAATTAATGAGATAAATTGATGTTATTTTTCTAAACGAAAAAAATAATTTCTAACGTTCTAAATTGTGAAAATATTGTTTGATGATCCTAGAATGAGAGCGAGCATTCTCCTCGACTTATACAAAACGGTTATTTAAACCAAAATTTTCTTAAATCCTGAGAAGACTCGTTTCTCGCATCACGAAATTCCATTTTCGGGCAATGTTATATCTATTAACGGGTTTAAAATGAGTGTCGATAACTTAACATCAGTAAATGCAATTCCTTCAGAAAAATTCTACGGTAAATATTACGAAACTGTGATTAATATACTAGATTTTGTCCTAACTGTTGGTCGTCCATTGTAGGTATTGTTAAAAGAAAACCCGAACTTGACGACGGACGCCTACGCAACGAGAAATCATGCAATGAAATGAAATATCAATTACATAAAATTCAGCGAAAGATTCAACCTTCAAACACCATTCAAGTTACCTTGTATGAAGTTAAACAAGCACGTTCCACACCAAATATCTAAAACTGAACGCAAAGCATCGAACAATGAAAAATACCGCACCAAAGAATACAAGATTAAAAAAATAATAATCGATAGTATGAAAAATTAGTCTGTCACAACAATAGAGCCGCGCAAGCTTGTAAACACTAGTTTCCTTTACGGACGTGGTAAACAAGTCTATACGTTGCTCTCTAAAATCACCGTTCTCTAAATTTAACTCAGCTGTCAAGACCCACTCCAGAATAAAAGATTTACTCCCCAAGTGTCGCACCAACCACAACTCAGGAACAAGACGAGTTTGGTAGCACTACTTGGCATACAACCCTGAAACCGAAAATTTCAGGTAAGCCTTCAAATATTCATTGCTTTTCTTTAGTGTTGTTCAAGAATTGTAATTGTGCTTCGGCGCCTCACTATTATCAGTTACGAACTGTTCCGGCATTTGCCAGTACTTATGCTGTGACGTCACCGTTCAGCATGACGTATGTGTTGATCGACAGAACTCTTCTCTAGCGACACAATTCCCTCGCCGCCTTGGTCGTTGATAATGCTACAATCGTACGCAGCTGGTTTGACCAGGGATCAGCCAGCACCTGCGTTGAGCGGAGTCACGGATCCGTTGAGCTCACGTCATCGGTGAAGCCCGCGTCGGATTACGCGCCCTGGCATTTGTAAAGAATTCCTCTTACGTACCTCGTTATACGCTTAACTGTCTGTGAGTGTTGGGTTTCCCGTTCCTGTCGCCGTACTTTAATACATTAAATGTCCACAGTGGGTCAACAAAGAGACATACTTCACATAATTTCATATTATTGCGCAGACGCAGTGCTAACATAATGTAACTTATCCGCATTGAACGAGCGAGAATTCTTGATAGTTAAGATAACTGGTTCACAAATATTTCATCTTTATGAGACTGTCCAATGTCCCAGTCAACTTTGATGTGAACATCCGACATAAACAGCCAGTTTTATTACTTGCGTTATTTTACGTATGGATCTGCTAAATTGAATTTATCTTACCTTTAGTTCCAACACCCGTGGAGATTTCCATATAAGTCGACATCAAACCGCAGCCATATGCGTTTTATTCTTGAGTCCGACCACAAAATCATCCTTAGTTTGCCACTCCGACGCCTGGCTTAGCATTAGGACATTTTCGCCAAATCACTGTCAAAGATATACAACATTTTTGGATAAAATAAAATCGGCTATATATATACATACACACACACACACATGCATAGCATTCATATTACATACAGCAACTAAATAATGGATATTTATTTAAATTTTCTGTTTAGCTGATGGAGAAACCTAGGTGTGGTGTCTCGGATATAAAAAAGAAGAGATCAAAGAGATACATTGTTGGAGCTGAAGGATGGAGGAACAGAAAAATTACTTACTTGTAAGAAAATTTATTTTAACATTATCAAAAAGGTATAGTGGGTAACTAACCTGAAATTAAAGCAAGAATTGATACTTTAGATGAAAAAGTAGTCAGTTAACAGACAACGTACAGTGAAAAAAAAAATAAAACCACAAGATGTTTCGGCAGTCCTCACTTTCATCAGGTGATATAAAAAGCAAAATAGCCGCAACGGCGACACAACATTAAATCTACGGGACAATTGACAGTTAGACCACCCTTTCTTCAGGGTGGCGCCACCTTCCTTGATTTTCTGGCACATTTAATTTCACTTTACAGACTCAACGTAACAAATTTAAAACTATTTGACTAGCCTATATTGGTCCTCTAAACCATGGGCAACTCCACAAATACAGTAATTTTGTAAATATGATAACTCCTATTACAGTACAGGAAATTATTAAAGGGCAGAAGTAGGGTGAGAAAAACACTGAAATACTATCAGTAGAAAACATAATTTAGAATCAGAGCTGGGCACCCAAGTTAGAACTCTCCCTACAGAAGTAAGTCTTCTCTACATATTTGGCTATCAAGGCCATTGCAACAACAAATAAAGAATGCTATTTCCTCTGAACTTTTAAACTCAGGACAATGAAATTAGCAAATACATAATAAAGTAACAAATCAACTGACAATGTTATGTTATAAAATGAATACAACACATTTCTGGAAACATGGTTGCTTTCATTAGGTGGTATTTACTCTTGTCTTCTTATTGTCTGTTCTGTGCCTACTTCATTAACTATTTGTTAATTTTAAACTAATACAAACACTTTTATATTTTTGAACACTAATTAATGGTGCCAGTCAGCAACCAATATAAACAAAGGCTGACGTAACCATGTTTCTTGATACAACTAAAAAGGATTAACCTCAGAGAAACAGTGAATATCTAATTTACATTTAGTAAACTAATATGCCATAATCTCACTGCTAAAACTAGATTACAATAAACTGATCACAAAATTATTTATAATATTTAGTATAGCCAATTGGTCTCCTAAATTAGGAGAAGATGTGGTGGTTCAAGATATCCAGAGGGCTTTTAAATCTTGGAGTGGTTACGCACGACTTAATTTTACTATGGTACAAGATCCTTCGGCAGATATCATAATTGCTTTTGGAAGAGGTCCTCATGGAGATCCGTAAGTAAAACTGATATTTATTAAAAACTACAGGTTGTCGATATAATTGCAACTATAAATTATGTACAGTAATTGCCGATCTGATAAACTCAATAAAATTATCAAATTTGAAGAAGTTATACATAATTAATGAATCCCACTATGATTTTTCAGGTACCCATTTGACGGACCGGGACATATTTTAGCTCATGCATACTATCCATACGAAATGGATAGCTATGGAGGTGATATCCATTTTGATGAAGATGAGGATTGGAAAACAAAACTGTCTGGTCCATATGATGATGGTAAATACTTTGATTAAGATTACGCTGGATTCATTTTCCAGAGGCACTTTCAGGAAGGAAGACTCCAAGAATGTTGAATATTGAAATTAGAATAATTATATAATATCAAAATAAATTTTACTTATTTAATGCTTAGCGTAAAAATCATTTCAATAAAATTATAAATCTAGAAAATATAATATTGAATTGGTAAAAATAGGACACTCCAAGACAGGCTGGCATATGGGATGTGGTTTACTTTTTCCTTGAAGAAGTTGCTCTTTCCTTTCCATACCAGTTGTTTTAATTATTCCGAGATTGTCACATCTTTATTCATGTATATCATTTCAATTATTGGTATGGAAAGGAAAGAGAGATAGTTACCTGAAATTGAAGCAGTGTGTAGCCTCATAGGACCAAAGGAAGTTCTTCAAATTTTCGAGGACCTGAGCCCCATTTGTCAGGAGAGAATGTCTGAACTGTGTGCCAACCGGGCATGAACTGTTGTCTGAAATTGCCTCTGAAAAAATATATATAAAATATTATGGCTAATTTTCTTCTGTTGCAGGTGTTGACTTCTATTCAGTTGCAGTACATGAAATAGGCCACAGTTTAGGATTAGCTCATTCACATATTTCATCCTCCATCATGTTCCCGTACTACAAAGGTTACCAACAAGGAGATTTCCAGTTGGATTATGATGATATATTGGGCATGTATGAACTCTACAGTAAGTATGACTATCAGCTTGTTTAATACAGTATTACACTGCCTGTTGGCCTGTCTGTCAGTCAGTTAATCCTTCCATCTGCCCATTGACCGTCTGTCTGTCTTTCACTGTATTCTGTCTGCCTGCATGTTCACCCATTCAATCATCTGTCTGTACTAACGTCCAACTATCCATTCATTGATCCACCTGTCTGTCCGTTACACCATCCTTCCACAATACAAAAGGAGGTGGAAATCTTCATGAATAGGTTGTGGAGATGGTACTCCAGAATGTGTGGGAATTTTATCTTTTAAAAACTATCCCATTGGACCATCATATATTTTAATAGCTTTAAAATTCTTTGAGTCCCACTAATTTGTTTCTTGTCTATATATAAATTGTTATTATTCCTTCTTTTGCATTATTTTCTTAAATTTTCTCTGTTCATCTTGAACATTCTAATGTAGTAAATCTCCTGGTATGTTCATTTTTTTATTTTCAATTTATTGCAGTTTCAATGTCACCTAATCATATAATTTTATAAATTCATCTACAATCATGATTCCAATTGGAAATAACAGTCTTTTATTGAAGAATTCTTTCTCCTCTTCTCAGTTTAAAATACTTATTATATGCTGTCATTATTTACCCAATCTTTTTTCTTCAAATTAAAGAAACCTTTTAAATTTTCTACCATGTATAAGCCTATTTTTATTAATAGACTTCTTAATAATAAATTGGATTCACAGTATTATAAAATTCAATTTCATTTTGTAAAATTTAATGTTTGGAAATTTTATAAACACATTGCACTGTTCTCGAATAGTATCAAGAAGACTAGATGATGACGACGACAATACCAGAAATGTAGATGACAATTACGATGATGTAACTGAAAGTGATGATGAGAGTTCCAGAAGTGATAATGGAGGAGACTGTGATGGAGACAGTTGTAATGATGAGAGTTCCAGAAGTGATAATGGAGCAGACTGTGATGGAGGCAGTTGTAATGATGACAGTAGCACCGTTACAGAAGTGTCGCCATTTGTTCCTTCCAGTACAGAATACACGTTCATAGGTGATGACGAATCAGTAGACGATCACAAGTCCCATCAACCAACTGATCACAAACCCACCACACCGACAAAGAATGAAAACATTTGCCAAGGAGATTTTGATGCTATTGCAGTATTACGGCAGGAACTGTTTTTATTTAAAGGAAAGGTGAGTAAAATCATAACACAATAATGTTTTTATTATTAAGGAGGACTTGACGATATGTTATTTATGTATCAAATAAGCTATTGGAATCAATCAAGACTGAAATTGAATTGCAGAAAGTGACATTCAACTTATTATAATTTTCTTTTCCCATTTAATTACACCTTTAGAATTATTTTGAAAACATTATAAATAATCTTCCTTAATTATTAATATTCTTTACTACACCCTGCTCTCAATCAACACTAAACGGCTGATCTATCTCTCCCTAATTCAACCCATCTGGTCCTACACCTGCCCTTATCTGGGGCTCCACCACCAAGACCCACTCACTCACAAAAGCTACAAATTACCCCCCAAAAAAATCCTACAATCCATTACCAATGCTCATTCGTTTCTAAGAAAATCCACAAAGACATCCAAATCCGTACCATCAACAAATCCATGTCCTCACCAATCAAAAGTTCTGTAAATAACCCAAATCCGACTATAGAACATGTTCATAACCAAGGCCGCCCTCAAACTGCCATTCAAAACAAAAACTCACAATAGGTCTCATTCTGCCCTGCCAACACTCTGGCACTTCCTGACAAATTCTCTTCCCATCAACCCCAATATAACCTCCCTGCCTGATAACCCACTTATTCCATTCTCTCTCCAACACCCCAAATCTTTACAGTAATCATCAAACACCCATCTCATCTTTACAGTAATCATCAAACACCCATCTCATCTTCCACCCCAAACCCCTCAAGAACAACAAAATCAAGATCTCAAGGGCTGTAAAGTTACTGAACTCTCCACCTACACAATATATTGTAAATATATTAACACAACTGTAAAATACTAGAATAAAAGTTTCTGAGAATAAATAAAATAATAATATTATTATTAGCCTTGATTAAATTTTCTGACAGAGAATTAGTTATTTATCTGTAATATTTAAACCTCTTGCTATCAACAATAGTTTCATAACAAGTCACCATTGCGTAATTACAGACTATCATACAATTTAAATGGATTCTACACATAATTTAAATATTATTATGGCCTTATTGTTCAAAGCTACTGTGGAGGTTTGGTGACAGAGGTCACATTCTACCTGGGTATCCAGTTCCAATTCGGCACTTCTTCTGGAAGTTACCCGAATCTGTTACAAATATAGATGCAGCGTATGAAAGACACACTGATGGCAGCATAATATTCTTTTCTGGTAACTAAAATTTATCTCTGTAAAGAATTTATAGAAAACTGATTATCTTGTGAAATCGGTAGTTAATTCCCAACCAAAAACCATTTACAAGTATTTTTTGTTTGTTTTGTGTTAACAGGGAAGAGTTTCTGGATTTTCAATGGAGAATCTTTTATAGAAGATTCACCACAACCTCTCACGAAACTTGGTTTGCCTAAGGATCTGGATAAAGTTGACGCTGCTTTTGTATGGGGTAAAAATGGGAAAACATTTTTCTTCAGGTACACATTTACATATTTCTAAAGAAAATAATATACTAGTTTAAAAGGAAACATTCAATGCACAACTAGGATCTAATGAATTTGAAAAATCTAAGAACAAAGCAACTAACATATTTAAAGTTATGATTCACCTTAAGTAAACTGTAATAATCATCAAATTCATATGGTAGATAGCATTATACAGAGGGGTTAATAAAAATGTATCCACTGGTTAACAGTCCATAACTTGCAAACTAATTGACGTAGTTGTCTCATTTTTGGTAGTGTAATAGTTTGTAGTTCTGGCAATCTCAATGAAAATCTACCAGGAAGATGGATGGGCCGTAGAGGTGCTGTAGGGTATCAGCCACACTCCCCAGACTTGACTCCTCTGGACTTTTACCTGTGGGGAACACTAAAGGACGTCGTTTATCGACAAAAGCCACGCACATTGGATGAACTTCGAGAATCCATCGTACATTCATGTGCAAATATCCAACTGAACATGATCAAAGATTGAAGCCTTTCCCGGTGCAGTTGTTCAATATATTGTTCTCGGAGTTCAACCGGGTTTTGCATAATTGTAGAACTAAAAGCCTAGAAGATGACGACAGAGCTTTTAGTCGTCGAAACGTTGCGTTCTACAATTTATGCAAAACCCGGTTGAACTCCAAGAACAATATATTGAATCCAACTGAACACGTTGCAGTCAGTAGTTCATGCTGCAGTTCGGCGACAACATCGTTTGTGTGTGGATGTTAGTTGTGACCATTTTGAACACCTACAGTGATATATTTAAGTTGGACTTTTAAGAGCTACACTTTCACCAAAAATGAGACAAATCCATCAATTAGTTTGCAAGTTATGGACTGTTAAGCAGTGGATACATTTTTTTGGGCCCCTCTGTATTTATAAAGCTTTACATGAATTTTTGAAACATACAGGAAAAATGAGTAAATGCTGTAAAGAAATATTTAGATAAATCACCATTTTATATTTTATTGGAAATTTCATTCTTCTAAATAGGAAATATTTAAAGAAAGAAGTAAACATTGTATTGTTCATATAAAAGTTTCACCAAACTGAGTTACCGTTCATATAATCTGGGAGAACAAAATATCGAAAAGGAGAATTTAGGAAAGGAAAAAATTAGGGTTTGTGAATGCTTGGCACTAGGCTCAGAAACATGAAAATGTAGAACACAACACTTTAAGTACAAAGATAAGATTGAATGAAGATGGAAAGACCATCTTGGTCGAGCGTCTCAATTCAATTTCTTATTGCTTTACGAGGAGGGGAAATTCCCTCAAGATATCAAACCCAAAGTGGGAAACCAATAGTAATTAAGAAATGGCTGTCAAAAGCTAAAGCATAGTCAGGTTTTTCTGTCGCCTTGCATTCTTATGCCAGAGGCAAAATGTAAGAAGACATTATTACTTGCGATTTCAGATAAAGTACGGCACACCTGACATATTTCTATGCTTCACACGGTGTGATCTTAAACTCATCCTCACCGAAGAAATACACATTTACAACAAGAATTTACTAATGATCTCAAAATATCATTACATTAGATATAATTTCAGCAAGTTTAATTAATTTTTGCAATATTTTCAAATCAACAGTGGAAATCTGTATTGGAGGTACAACGAAACTACAGCCAAAATGGACACTGGGTACCCAAAGGATTTTAGCAGGTGGCGTGGTATTCCCCCAAACATTAACACTGCTATGACTTGGACTGACGGTGAGATCTTTAGTTTATATTATTATATTTACCATGAACTATTAGATGATTAAACTACAGTTTTTCAGTTGGTTATAAAAGGTTAATTGATCAGAATAAACTATTACTCTAAATTAAAAATTATGTAATGTGCAAGAAATAAGCTTATTATTTAACTTCCTCCCTAAGACACATATATTTTGTGTGTATTTGCCTATCTTTCTTATTATCAAGTTTCAAAACAGACGTAAATTTTCCACTTTAATTATGGGCATTAATTATGGTCTCTCACGATTGTTCCCTTGGTGGCAAATAACAGTGAAGAGTGTAGCCTCACATAGTTACGTCATCAGATTCCCTTAGAACAATTCAGATATTGTCTTGCTCCTTCATCATTCAATGGTTTTCAGCCACAGTTGTCGTCAGTTAAAAGTAAAATTTAGTTATTTTTCTTTTGCTTCTTAACACCAGCCTATTTGAAAATTCATTAAAAAAAGTGCAAGTCAGTAACACACATTAATACGGGGCATTCTTAGAGAAATAACCTTGAAATGTAATATTTTGATGTATAATTTTTTGTTTTTAATAGGAGCGACGTATTTCTTCAAAGACGATTTATTCTGGAGGTTCAATAATGTTCTCATCAAGGCTGATGATGAATATCCTCAACCAGCTCCTGAGGTTTGGATTGGATGTGATTCTGGCTGATTTATTTATTACAAACTACTTGTTAAATTGTTAATTTAATTATATTGAATTTTTTAAAAATAAATATCATTAATATTTATATTTTGTATAACTACATAATAAAGTATAATCCCAAACTTGTATTTTACTTCTACTTTTAACACATTTTCATAAAAATGAACAATAATTTTTATGATACTCCAATTTATATATCTTTTGAGCAGTATGTACTGTTTTTAGAAATGTACCCAGTACTATATTGTAGTGAATAACATCGGTACATGGTCGCCCTTTGTCCGCAGGCCTTGAAAAGGAATTAATTAAATGTGCACGTGTGCCCAAGAGGCCCCAAGAAGCTGAGGGTACGCGTCCTTTTTTTTTGCATCGTTTGGGGAGGGGGAGGGGCGGAGTAAGAATATATATTCCAAACCTGGGTGAAAGTGGTCAGACAGACAGAGAGGAGGACTGAAAGTGAAGTGAGAGAGGTGAGAGGGTGGAAAATTTGGCGAGCTGTAATGAACAAACATTTTTGGAGAGGCATCCATCGTGGGAGGCTGAAGAAGGAGGTCATGAGCTGCTACAAGACCAATGATCCGCTGTAAGTCGGCTGACACCATAAGTTAAAGTAAGGGTCACCATTAATGTAAACTGCCTTCAGAAGTTAAAGATTTATTTTACGGAACTAAGCTCTGTTTGTGAATAGAAACCCAGCCGCCCACATTACCTGGTAGAGAAGGAGGATTTCATTAACAAAGCCGGAGCTAATTATTAATTTTTTGCAGACTATATGTGTAGCTGCTGGCGCCCAATCAATTTTTTTATGTAATAAAGTTTTTTTATATATGGCAATGAGTCTAATCATTACAATGTGTGTCCCACCCTTGTCCTATTTATTTCTATCTTTCCTCACTATCCACAACCCAATTAAGTTCCTAAAATTTTATATAAATCAAATTAATTAATTATGTTAAAAACCAGAATATCTTTATTTACAGAAATATTGTTACAAAAGTTTGAATGCTTTAAAGTTCATAATCAATTAACAATAAATAGGAAACTTTTCATTTTTGCACAAGATAACTATATACATTAGCTTAAGATTCTGTACAGAGTCCTTTATGAGAATGCAAAGGAATGAATAATGTCTTAATAATATTTAACATTAACTGCAGCAGCTCTGTGGTGTTGGGTCTAAGCCAGATCGCTTGGTAATGTGCACCCTGGTAAATTCTTCGGCTAATGTTGGATGAATCCCAACAGTGCTATTTAATTCTTCCATTGTTAAGCCACATCTATGGAAATATACAAATGTATGTATATATATATATATATATATATACACGTGCGGGTAAATGCAATACATATTAAACTATAAAATTATCCCTTTTTTTTAATTGAGAAACACCAAAATAAATTGTTGGTTTCACTGTGAAATTAAATGTCACAAGTGATTAAATATTAACATAAATCTATGTACAGGTAAGTGATACAGACAACACTTACTTCATAGCTGCAGAAAATCCTTGAATTACTTCACCAGCTTGAGGTCCAACAAAATGCATTCCCAAAACTTTTTGTTTGCCCTCTCGTAAAGCCACAACTTTTACGTAACAATGTGAGTAACTTTTTTGTGGTATTGAAAATTCTGTTGGTTTATAGAAGGCATGATAAACTTCTATTTTATCGTTTCCATACTTTTCTACAGCTTTTTCTTCACTCAGACCTGCCGTACCATATTCCAGAGGAGTAAAGATTGTGGTTGCTACATTGTCATAATCCATTTTTGTGGAGCTTCCTTTGTAAAGCCTCTGTGCTAGGAATTTACCGGCTTGAATGGCAACAGGCGTTAGCTCAGGGTGTTCCTGTGGGATACAAATTCTCCATATAGTCTTAACATCAATTATCAACCTTTAAATATCATTTGTGCTGTTTAACATCAGTTCATCTACAACCCATGTTTGACAAAGACCCGCAGGCAGGTCAAAACATAAAAACATTGAATTTCAAAAAATGATCAATAGTCTACAATAAAGATCAAAGTTCTTACAAAATTAATTTTTTACCTCCTTTTTTTTATAAATTTCTAGATGTTTTGAAACCTTTCTAACCTGCCCGATTTCCCTGCTATGACTATAAATATATTTAGTAAATACGAGGGTCCACAAAATGGTTACTCACATGTAAGACGTCTCCAACAGCATATATATGAGGAACATTGGTTTGCTCATCTTGTACAAAAATTTTGCCAGTTTCTGGATGAGTTTTTACACCAGCTGAAAGTACAGACAATTCTTCTGTCAGAGCTCTGCGACCCACAGCAAACAGGACAGTATCAAACACGTCACTAAAATCTGCTTTGTTTTCCAGATTGACCCAACGAACTACAATTTGGCCATTCTTCTGCTTTTCAACCGATTTTGGCACACATTTGTGCAAGAACTTGACACCCCTTTGTTCCATTTCAGAAGAAACCAATCCAGCCATCTGCTGGTCAAATCCACGCAATACCGTAGAACGCACCATGACAGTGGATTCAAACCCAAGGCCGTTCAAAAAACCTGCACACTCCAAGCCAATATCTGCATTTATTAAGGAACTATATAAATAAGTTATTGGTATGCTTATAATTGAACAAATTTGGAACAAAGGTGGATTTTATAAAACTGTACCAGATAAAATTAAGTTCGACAGTTCTTAATATTTTATTCGTAGTATATTCAGAAACATAATTATGTACTTCAGGGAAAGGATACATCCTGCTCCTACAATAAGAGTTTTTCCCGGGGGGTTTTGAAGACTGAAGATATCATCACTTGTTATGCCAAATTCACTAGCACCAGGGATGTCTGGATACCTTGGTCTTCCTCCTACTGCAATAACTATCTTTTCGGCTTTCATTTCCTTTTCGTTACCATTTCGATCCACAGCTTTGACTGTGTGGTTATCAACAAAGTACCCACGTGCGTTTACGTAAGTAATTTTTCTGAAACGAGTTATGTCACAATTACAGGAGGAAATTTGAATACATCAGTTTAAAAATTAATAGAAATAGAAAAGTAATATATTTGTGTGTATCGAATGGTCGTGAATTTAACTTAATTGCAATGAAACAAAATTTACAGATAAGTTGAATCCTTCAATTACAACACTATTTTGTCCTAATTTGTGCAGTAAAAATACACTTTGAATCATTCATGTTGTGACATGGAAGATTCATGTGGCAATCAACTTAATTTGAAGCAGTTTTAACATTGGACCTGCCTCTCAATAGCAAATTCAGATTGCAAGCTTTCAACACAAACAATTGGAACACAATCAAAGATTGAAGCCTTTCCCGGTGCAGTTGTTCAATATATTGTTCTCGGAGCTCAACCGGCTTTTGCATAATTGTAGAACGCAACGTTTCGACGACTAAAAGCTCTAGAAGATGACGACAGAGCTTTTAGTCGTCGAAACGTTGCGTTCTACAATTATGCAAAACCCGGTTGAGCTCCGAGAACAATATATTGAATTGGAACACAGAATTAAGATCAATAAATTTAACGTGAATCAAAAAATAAATAGTGCAAAAATAACCTAGGAATTTAGGTCATGAATGAGAAACTAAAAATCAGTTAACTTTTTTAATTCAGGCAAAAGAAAAATCTTTCTCTGGAGGAACAAAGTTTTACGAGTCAAAGACATACAATTTAAAATGAGTAAAACAAAAATCTGGTCCGAATTCAAAGAAAACGTTGAAATTGAATATTCCTGTAAATCAGTGTCATATTCACAGTAATAACACAAATCTAAAATAATGACAGAAATTTAAGAGACTTTCACAAAAATACTAGTCGGAACAAGACAACACTGACAAGTTCATGCAAGTTGTTCAATGGAAACAGACCTCTTATCTATTCTTCTTTGTGGTTCTTTCCAACCCTTATCGAATGCATCAGGACCAGTTCTGCAATACCAGATGGAACCACTTTCTTTCACTCACCAAATGTAAGGACTATCGTAAGTGTGCGACTTTGAAAACTTAAATAACAAAATGTACAACAACAAAAATTACTCACTTGTCTCTCAATTCTACACGAGTCACCCAATTTGCACCTTTAATATGGTCCTGCACAGCTGTTCGCAATACATCCCACTCATTTCTTATAACATCAGTCTCTGGAACTTGCCAACCATAAAACTTAGCATCCTGAAATAGAATTTTGTGGTGATTATGAGTCTGATACTACAAATATGCAACTAATTTTTAAGTAAAAAATTAACTTTACAAATATAACTATTACAATGTGCATAAACAAAAAAAAACATAAAAAATATGTCCGAATTTTCTGTACAAGAAATACATTTGTAACATTTAAATAGGAGCAGAAAATTCCATTCAATTTTTATTTCACAAGCACATCTTAAATTCTTAAAATAACTTGCAGGATACAGACAATTATCCAACCAAAATCAAAGGTTAAAAGTTGAGCATAATATTTTATAATCATAAAATAAATATATTTATTGCGTCTATTATAAGTAGTACTTACATAGGATGTTAAGCACTTGAACATAAAATTTGAAATTCATAAAACTGCTATTTCAGCACAAAATATGACCACCAAAACAAAATGTAGAGTAAGAAATGAAAACTTTTAAATTACGTTATGATCATTTCAATTCTGTTTCAGTATAATACATTAAGGATAAACTTGTGAAAATATATGTTTGTTCATAAGGTTATCAAGGGTTCATATTAACCTATACTCTTGTAAGTTTCTACTGTCCCATCCCAAAAAAAGATATAGAAATGCACTTTACCAACTTTTAATACCAATAGTAACTAATAAAAAATATACACAGAAAAAATTTACTGTATAAGTATTATTTATTTGAATAGGCTACGGTGTATAAACTTAAACACTTCTAAATGAACATAAGTTATTCTTCATATGGTTACAGTGTTTACATTAATTACTTTAAAAATTTAAAAATCACCGTACAGTCCACTGTGCAATGTCGAAACCAGAAAAGTTGCTTGCTTGTTTTAAAGTTATATAACAAGGATCCCTATTTCTCGTCTAGTAACTACGTACTTATGTTTCCAAGCAATATTAGACAAATACTTTGGTAGCAACCTTTTCTCAAATTTGAAACTATAATCACAATAAATTTGTGTCACAACTTCTAAAACAAATATTTCTCATGTCCCATAAAATACCTTATCTTTTATTTATTATGGACACCTAAGAACTGCACAGGGCTTGGTTGCGAACCTTTTACAGTATCCACAAACACATATTTCATTATCACCCATTAGCACCTTTATTAATACTACTCTTAATTAAAGAATATTTAGTACGATTCTCCCTCAACATTCAAAACAAATCCCAACAGTACAAAAGTACACCAAATTAGGGACATCATGCAAGGAATGATTCTACTGAACAAAAGTATTTTAACTTTCTGAATTGATAATCAAACCCATCCCAATCGACTACTAGAGCAGTTACTACAACCAACTGACAACCGAAGACTGAAGAGATGCTGGCCGATAGACTGCAATAGAAACTGAGGTGGCGTTGTTGGACCCTCACCTCTCCACGACATCAGTACAAGACACTTTTATTAAATTGTACATGCTATCAAACTAGGTTAAAGACCGTATGTAATCTGATTGCTAATAAGAATGTATTTAAAAATAATAATAATTTACACAAACTTACGTTAATTGCTTCTCCAAGCAATGATGCATGGTGCATCAATTTTTTACGTACTTATGTTTCCAAGCAATATTAGACAAATACTTTGGTAGCAACCTTTTCTCAAATTTGAAACTAAAATCACAATAAATTTGTGTCACAACTTCTAAAACAAATATTTCTCATGCCCCCATAAAATACCTTATCTTTTATTTATTATCGACACCCAAGAACTGCACAGGGGTTGGTTGCGAACCCTTTACAGGATCCACAAACACAAATTTCATTATCACCCATTAGCACCTTTATTAATACTACTCTTAATTAAAGAATATTTAGTACGATTCTCCCTCAACAATCAAAACCAATCCCAACAGCACAAAAGTACACCAAATTAGGGACATCATGTTAGGAATGATTCTACTGAACAAAAGTATTTTAACTTTCTGAATTGATAATCAAACCCATCACAATCGACTACTAGAGCAGTTACTACAACCAACTGACAACCGAAGACTGAAGAGATGCTGGCCGATAGACTGCAATAGAAACTGAGGTGGCGTTGTTGGACCCTCACCTCTCCACGACATCAGTACAAGACACTTTTACTAAATTGTACATGCTATCAAACTAGGTTAAAGACCGTATGTAATCTGATTGCTAATAAGAATGTATTTAAAAATAATAATAATTTACACAAACTTACGTTAATTGCTTCTCCAAGCAATGATGCATGGTGCATCAATTTTTTACGTACTTATGTTTCCAAGCAATATTAGACAAATACTTTGGTAGCAACCTTTTCTCAAATTTGAAACTAAAATCACAATAAATTTGTGTCACAACTTCTAAAACAAATATTTCTCATGCCCCCATAAAATACCTTATCTTTTATTTATTATCAACACCTAAGAACTGCACAGGGGTTGGTTGCGAACCCTTTACAGGCTCCACAAACACAAATTTCATTATCACCCATTAGCACCATTATTAATACTACTCTTAATTAAAGAATATTTAGTACGATTCTCCCTCAACATTCAAAACCAATCCCAACAGTACACCAAATTAGGTACATCATGCAAGGAATGATTCTACTGAACAAAAGTATTTTAATTTTCTGAATTGATAATCAAACCCATCCCAATCGACTACTAGAGCAGTTACTACAACCAACTGACAACCGAAGACTGAAGAAATGCTGGCCGATAGACTGAGGTGGCGTTGTTGGACCCTCACCTCTCCACGACATCAGTACAAGACACTTTTACTAAATTGTATATGCTATCAAATTAGGTTAAAGACCGTATGTAATCTGATTGCTAATAAGAATGTATTTAAAAATAATAATAATTTACACAAACTTACGTTAATTGCTTCGCCAAGCAATGATGCATGGTGCATCAATTTTTTGGGTATACAGCCTACGTTGACACAAGTTCCCCCGAGACCCCATTTGGAACCTTTCGGTGACGGAGTAACGTAATCCAGTACAGCTACATCGACACCGTACTGCACAGCTTCCTTCGCACACGCTAATCCACCAGATCCCCCGCCTATTACAATCAGGTCGTAATCGTAATCCTTTCTTGCTGCAAACAAAAATAATAACCTCTGTAATTTATACAAGCACAGAATCTACACGGTACAAAAAAAAATAAAGACAACTTCCGATGATTACCACAACTGAACGCTCTCTGAGAATTAAACTTCACTTCTCTCAGTTGTAAATTATTTCTGAATATTGCGGAATTTACTAGCAACACGTTTTTCCCAGACGCTATTCTGGCGTAAATTCCAAAGCCCGCCATAACCAAACCACGACGGTCTCGCGTCAGGAATAGAAGCGCCGAGGTCACGAGTACATGGAGCTTTGAATCACTCAAACTCGCCGAGAACATGAAATCTGTGTTAATAACCGGCTGTAACAGAGGGATCGGCCTCGGCTTGGTCAGGTATATTTTACAGAAAAACTATTCGGAAAACTTGATTGCAACCTGTCGAAATTTGAAAAAGGCAGAGGTAAGCGACTTCAACTTTGAACAATTAATGATCTTTGAATTTCTACCTTACATCATTTGGCAAACGACTACGTTACATAATAATCGGAAATATCCGACTAACCCTGTTTTAACCTTTTAATCTCTCTTCTATTGAGGTTAATGTAATCAACGCCGTTATTTAAACTATTTACTGACTGAGTAGCCCCCCTTTCTTCTTGAGCTATTTACTGTCTACTGTCATTATACATAGGTTACCTTTTTTTTCTTTCTTTTTAACGAGAAATGTTTTCTTAAAAAACATTATCATTATGAATTTGTCTGTTCAACATACATCTAAAATATATCACAGCATTTTTCAAACTTCTACGTTTCCCTTCTTCAGGGTTCAGATTTTTGGTTGGTCCTTTTTTTCTTTCGATAAAGAAGTATCCAATTAACTGTCGAAATTAAGTGATGAAATATATATATATATATATATATATATATATATATATATATATATATATATATATATATTGTAACATGATTGTTACATTGCGAGGTACGGTCGAGACCCTAAAGGGGACCCTTGTGTTTATGCAGGTGCCGGAAAGGCGAAGTGCGGAATCGGAGTGTGAACGCACGTGTAGGACCCCGATGTTGTTTTAGGCGAAAGCCGAGGGGAGAAACGTAGGGGCAGTTCCAGGCTGGACTCGACCAAAGATGGACGTGCTACCACGCCCTGAAAGTGACCTACGTCTCATGTTCGATTAAATAAAATTATGAAATATTAAAAAGTTGTTTTGGTGATTTTCTCCAAAAAATTACCTGGCGCCCAAACATGAAGAATCAACGAAAAAACGCAAGGAGGGTAGCGGAGCGGCTACAATATATATATATATATATATATATATATATATATATATATATATATATATATCCTTGAGGCTTTCGTCAGATGAATCAGAATCGCAAGAACGTCGCCTGGGTTTGTGCGGAAACCTTAGTTTGGATCATTTTACATCTCAGGTGGTCGAGCGACGCTCAGATGGTCAGAAAAGGCCAATCATGTCGATTCCGTTGAATTAACTTTATCCAGTTATGCTTAATTCGGCTGGGATGACAGAACCCGTCAGCGGAAAATGGTACGTCGTTGGAATGCGTTTAAAAAAAACGGACTTCCCCGAGTGTGAGGCCATTTTATAATCTACCACGGCTTCTGAGGTTTGCTTCGTTTAGTTGAAGACTGCAAAGCATTGAGGGAGACTACGCTGTATCCCCCCCAGGCTGGAGTTAAGTGGTGTCGGCATATTGAAACGAGCGGGATCTCTTAAGTGACTCTGCAAGTCGGTGGAGAGTCATCGGCCACCAGTTTCGCATTACAACGTCGGGTTCCGCTAGACTCATCATCGATGGCTAACCGACTTGGTCTCTCACACACAAGACAAGTAGTTGTCGCCTGGTCGATTTCGGTGTGAGGCAGGTGGTCAAAATCCTGCTGATAGTCGCCTCGTGCCCACCGAACTATTAAAACATTTGTCATGGCTTGAAAGGTCCGTCGTGGTCTGTGTGTAAGTTCCGAATTATGACAAAAACATTATCTTTTTTAAAAATTTTAAATTTATAACAACAGGGTCACCACCGACTTATACATTGTCTTGAGAAACTGAAATACGATCATCCTTCTATGAGCTATTATTTCATAAGCTAACATAGTCCCAACACAACAGTGACATTAAAAAAAATCATCAATCACCACTTCAAAATCATAAAACCATCACTTAATTTCTCCATTGTGGAAGTACGACTGTAACATTTAGAGTTCCACAGCCGAAACACATATATCGTGAAATAAAATCCATTCTTATATCACAAACTGTCCCTGGTACTCCAATTTCTGCATCCACAGTGACCTCAATATTCCATACATCCACCAAACAATAACCAAATACATACTTCTTCAATATATATATTAAGTATATTTCTCAAAAGTTAAAAAAAAAAAATTCTTATTTTTTCCACAGGTAGGGACCTGTCTGAATCCGAATGGGCTATTTTTAACGCTGTATCTCTTACGGTTTAGGAGTTACAAGCGTTTTTATGTATTTTTCTTAAATTATAAAAAAAAAATGACATACTTCTTCAATATATATATATATATATTGAAGAAGTATGTATTTGGTTATTGTTTGGTGGATGTATGGAATATTGAGGTCACAATAACCAAATACATACTTCTTCAATATATATATATATATATATTGTAATAGTGAGAATGTGACATTGTCAAAAATATTGGTATGGAAAGGATAGAGAGATAGGTTGTGGCTTACCTGAAAGTGAAGTACGGTGTCGCCATGAGGAACTGAAGGTTGTTCTTCAAATTTTCGGAGGCTCTCAGCCTCCTTCTTCAGGAAGGAGTGTTACACCATTCCGTGCACCGGCCGGCTGCGGACTGCGGAGATTTGACCGCCGCACGGCCAGTAGCCCATAAACAATCAACACCCCCACCAAGCCACTAACTTTCTCTCTCAAGGGGAGGTTGTGGCATAGGAAAGGTTAGGATACAGATCATTCATACAAAGCATCCCATGTATACATGTATGCTTGAACATACATACAAATACACATGAACATGCACACACACACACACACACATGTATGCATACTTACACATACATGAGCATGCTCATACATACTCACATGGTCTCGTGAAAGAGGAGATGGTATGTAGGAAGGGCACTAATTACAGGATGTTGAGTCCAGGGCTTTGCCTGGACTGCAAGACATGTTGGAAAGATAGTTCCCATAGATGGAGTTCTGCTTCTGATGAATCGGGGGGTAGAGCTTTAAGGATGGTGAGTGTGAAGCATTGGTCGAAATTGTTTATGTTGTGGTTTTGGGCGTGAGCAGCTACTGGGAATTGGATTTTAGATAGTTTGACAGTGCTGCGGTGGTTGGCTATTCGTTCAGGGAGGGGTCTTTTGGTTTGGCCTATATAGAAGGCAGGGCAGAGTCTGCAGTTAATTTGGTAGATGGTGTGGGAGGAGAGGCAGGTGATATTTTCTCTGATTTTGAAGGTTTTTGTCTGATTATGAAAGGTTGTGGTGGGCTGTAAGATAGGGCAAACATGGCATCTGCTCCTACCACAAGGTTTGCAACCCGGCAGGGGTGGGCGGGTGGTGGTGTGGGTTTTGCAAGGGTGTACAAGTAAATTTCGGAGGTTGGGTGGGCGTCTGAAGGCAACCCTTGGGCAGGTGGGGAGTATAGTGGGGAGGATGGTTTTTAATTCAGGGTTGGATTGCAGTCCAGTGTAAGCTAGGCGGAGAATGGAATTGATTTTTTGTAGTCCTGGGAAGTAGGTTGTCGTGAGGGGTGGACTACTTTTTTTGTTTTGGACAAGAGTGGGTGTGGTTGTTTGGAGGTTTGATAGGGCCCGGGTTATCTGTTTTTGGAGGAGGTTGCTGGGATAGTTTCTGTTGATGAAGGCATTAAGGATCCGGTTGGTGTAAGAGGCGAGGCTGTTCCAGGTGGAGCAAATACGTGCTCCCCTGAGGGCTAGACTGTATGGGAGGGAGCATTTTGTGTGGTGTGGGTGGCAACTGGTGAAGTGCAAATATTGAAGTGTGTTTGTAGGTTTGATGTGGACAGATGTGTTGATCGTGCCCGAGCTCAGGTGTACGTCAACGTCTAGGAAGGTGACTTTGGTTGGGGAGTGGTTCCAGGTGAATTTAACGGGGTGTTTGGTGTTCAGGGTGTGGAGAAATTCGGATAGGGAGTCTGGTCCGTGAGTCCATAGCATGAAGATGTCATCTATGAACCTGAACCAGGCCAGGGGTTTTAATGGGGAGGAATTTAGGTGGGCCTGTTCCAGGCGTCCCATGAACAGGTTGGCGTAGGAGGGGGCCATCCGGGTGCCCATAGCTGTGCCACTGGTTTGATGGTAAATGTTGTCCTGGAAGGAGAAGTAATTTCTGGTGAGGACAAACTGGGTGAGAGAAACCAGAAAACTGGTGGTGGGGAGAGAATTTTGTGGCCTGCGGGACAAGAAGTGTTCAAGTGCCGCTAGTCCATTGGTATGGGGAATATTGGTGTAAAGTGACACTACATCTATAGTGACCAAAAGGGTGTCAGGTGGAAGAGGTTTTGGTAATCCAACATCGCCAATCAAAAAGAAAGAGACCCATAGACCAAATTAATAATCAACAAAATACACGAGTTCAGGAGGTGAAACAAAGTGCTCCTCCACTGGATACGGATGGTGCAATACAACATGCACATATATCACAATTATAAAATCTTTAGATTGTAAAGATTCCAGCAAACCTTAACAATACCCGCCGGATACAGACAGGTGTCGAACACGTGACAACCCGCATCAGAAGCATAATTTATTATAATAGATACACCAACAGCTGTGGATTTGACACTTATATAGGCCACTTAGGACCATTATATCCTCACACGGCCCAACCATGTTGATTGTTGGTTGACCATTATGCGTTATTTATTTTATCACTTAATTTTGTTGTCCGTTTATTGGCTACTAAATTATTTTATTAATTTTCAACTAATTCAGTCATTTTATATTTTCAATATATTTTTTGGGTATATGTTTGACTGATGGAGTTGAGACCATTTTTGATAAAATTATTTTACAACATGAGGAGGGAGTTTTGCCAAGTCAGGTTTCATGTTCTTAAAATGAATTAAAAGAAGGCAATGGGCCATGGAATTGTTTCATAACATTAAATATAATTGGCAAAAAACGTTTGATACACATAAAAGCTTAATTAATTTATACAACAAACACATTTTTATTCATTAAAAATTTTATTAACATAATGTTTAAATTGCAGGAATTAAACGAACTTTCACTGAAATACAAAAACCTTCGTATACTAGAACATGGTAAGTGCTTATAATTAATGTCTATTACATACTTATGGTTTTTTTTAAGATATTCTGACTATGAGTCAACTTATAAATAAACAACAGTCAATTTGAAATCAAACTATTAAAAGGGAAATATGTCTTTTATTATGTTTTTAATACCTGTTTGAGCCTCTCATCCTTTCTACAGGTTTTGGGAATACTCGTTTAATATTAGTCCATCTTAGTCTTCAGATCGGCGCTCACATTAAGTTGGTTTCTGAATTTTGGGTTTTATTTATACAAGATATTTGTTGAAGTACAACATTTTAAAACACTTCTGAACTTCCCACTACGGGTGGCATCTAGAATTGAGAAAAAGTAAACCTGGAGTAATATGAATTCATCGTGCACCGTGTGAGCAGCAGAGTCTCAGACAGACAGGAAATACTATAATTCACCTTTTCATATAATGGTTTAGAAATATGTATTTTAAAATTATACTTTTATTCAATTGGCGTAAAACACAGCCAATCGACAAAGGAATGCTCGACTTTATTACATAAAGCTATAGTGCATATTTTAATTAATTAATTTTTCTTCTCGTTTTGCCGATCCAGAATCATAGTTAGGTCGATGAACTGCAACTCACTTTCAAAATAATTTTGCGGACACAAGAAGTGAAGGTCATTGATTTATTTTTTTGTTGAATGAGATGTTTTTTAATTATTCTAGAACTGAAAATGATGTCTCATACCCATAGTGATTTTTATGAGCTTTGAAGAAAGTTTGGTTGAAATTGGTCCACACTTAAATTTATGTACAGTACATGTTTGTTTGTTATATATTTAAATATGTATTTGTTATACTAACCCCAAGAAGGAATTAATTCCACACTAACTTTTTGGTAAACATTTACTTTAACTGTTATCAGACGAATAACTTTATTGGACCATTTATCCCTTAATGTCCCCTTCCCAACCTATGATTATTACCGGTATAGGTTTCATTATCTTAAGATAATCAAAACATATTCCTAGTCACAAATATGCCCTACACCTTAGGCAACCTAAAACTACACTCAGTACCTTATGGGAGTCTAAAATTATCCAAGTACCTTAAGTGAGTAAAATATACTCCCAGTATTATAATGGAGTAAAAAATACAGGTTAAAACTTGAGAGTGACTGTATTTATCTCAGCAACTTTGTATACTATTTATTCGACGCTTATATCAGCCACTTTTCCTTAATTTCCCACCCACATTCAAACCCACCCCCAGGCATGTATTACCCACACAGTGTTTGTTCCTGGATCATAAGTAATGTGTGTACAAAGTTTGGTTTAAAATTTCTTCATATGTTTAAATTTGTATGTGAAACATACGCATATATACACAAGCACATCCATGTTTTTTTTTAGAAGATGGATATATAATGGATTAATAAATAATTTTGAAAATTGTTGACAATGATTTGATGATACTTGTAAGGACGTTTTTGTTTTACATTGTCTGTAACATTGATTTGAAAGATGGAAAATAGTAATCAGCTGAGCAAGGGGACAAGAAACGGCGTGCATGTCACTGACTCGCAAGTGGTATACACTTAATGTAGTAAGATCTTCCTGTATAATAAAATGAATATGAAAGACTGTGTTGACTAATTGTGGAATTTGATTGTATTCAATAGTTTTACTAAAAATACCAACATTGTTTAATTTGTTTGTCTCTAGTAAAGATAATTTATTTTTAATCCACAGATTTAACTAATTTTGATAATTATGTTAACCTTGCTAAACAAGTGGAATCCATTGTGAAGGACAAAGGACTCAACGTCTTGATTAATAATGCTGGAGTCTCTTCCAAGTTCACTCGAGTCAACTTAGTAAAAGTGGAGCAAATGACAGAAAATTTTACTGTAAACACAGTGGCACCATTAATGCTAACAAAGGTAAGATGTTACAATTCTTTTTATCTGTGTAAGTTAATCTAAATTCGCAATCGGAAAATAAATTTTAATCATATGTATGTGTATCACTTGCAGATTTGTTTCTATGATTAGATTTCTGTTACTCTAAACTTAGAAAAATGTGTTACTCTATAAATGTGATCATGCCCCCCCCCCCCCCCCGATTGTTAATTTTAATCTTGTTTTGAAATGTATTAATTTAATTACAGTAACACACATTTAATTTTCTATATTTCAGACACTACTACCTCTTCTCACACAGGCCGCTACTCTGAATCCCCAGAACCCATTAGGAGTCAATAAGGCAGCAGTGATTAACATGAGTTCTGTTTTGGGATCAATAGAAGAAAATAATCAAGGAGGCTTCTATCCCTATCGCACAAGCAAGGTAAATTATTGCAATTGGCATGTTTAAAAAATATTGTAATGAAATTAGTTCATCCTCTTAGTTATGAGTTGACACGATACCCCAAAACGCCTGAATAAATACTTAAATTAACAAAATATTTAACATGTTTTGCATTAATTTTAATTGTAAGCTTATCTGAGAAAATTGACGACTTTAAGAATATAACCTCTGTATACTAAACAAAAACACAAAAATGTTAACCCATGACCATAAACACACTGAAAACACATACACAAACCACACTTAAAAAAAGACAGACACCATAAAACACTAACAAAAAAAAAACACCCCATAGCATGATCCTAAACATATCTAACCGTGAATAAACTCAATAAATATATATGTATATAACACAATTGGATGGGAAAGAGAGCCAGTGTAGCTGACTTACCTGAAATGAACAGTCGAGTTAAAAACAAATTTTCGAGGACCTCACCTTCCTTCATCAGGATGGCAGGTTTGAACTGTGCGCTACAAAATGAGAGATAAAATAGTCAGTCAAATTTTAGAAATAACACACTTTATGGTGGTATTTTATTACTGTACCAAAGAAATATCAAGTTAACTACAGTATAAAAGCCAACAAAATATTAGAAAATGTTATAAATTTTATTATGCTAATTTATAATTTTAATTGTTTTAAATTCAAAATTGAATTAATTCCAAAATAGAAAAAATAAAGGATTTAAAATGAGGTACTAAATTAATCCTGTAATATTACTGAGCAAAATGATATGAAATTACATAAAAAGTCATTAATAAATCTAATGTATAAAAAAGGATGGGTAATTATTTATATATTTGTTAGGTTCTTTACAAAAATGAAGGTACTGGGGACATTCTTGATTCCGTTTAAGTACATACGAGTTTGTCTGACTGGGTTAAGTTAATTAAATAAAAAGTCATTAATAAATCTAATGTATAAAAAAGGATGGGTAATTATTTATATATTTGTTAGGTTCTTTACAAAAATGAAGGTACTGGGGACATTCTTGATTCCGTTTAAGTACATACGAGTTTGTCTGACTGGGTTAAGTTAATTAAATAAAAAGTCATTAATAAATCTAATGTATAAAAAAGGATGGGTAATTATTTATATATTTGTTAGGTTCATTACAAAAATGAAGGTACTGGGGATATTCTTGGTTCCGTTTAAGTACATACGAGTATGTCTGACTGGGTTAAGTTATTGGGAATCATCATGCCGGCTAATTTGAAGTTAATCCAACATCTGGATAGGTGTGGGTGTAATGTGCAAAACTGTGAAGCTACTGATGTCACTTAAATCATATGTTGATAAAGAGGATAGTGTTTATAAATAATTACCCAGACAATCAGTTAGTATGTACTATTTTGATAACTAAGGAATTTTTCTTATTATGTTGAATAAGAACTTTTTATTCAATATTGAACAAATTGAAATGAATATATAATTTATCACCGGTAACAATCACTGTATATTTCAGGAGAGTTTGTAGCTGTATGACGTTACCACCGTCACATATTTATGTTATTGAAACAAATTGTATTGTAATCAATATTTGTACAGTTATTCTCTTTTGTCTCAGGCTGGCCTAAATGCTGTTACACGATCTCTCAGTGTGGACCTACAAGGTCATGGCATTCTCGTGGTTAGTTTACACCCTGGTTGGGTGAAAACTGATATGGGGGGTAAAAATGCTCCCTTGTGTGTAGAGGAAAGTGTTTCTGCTATCATTGACAGTCTCCTTGCTCTCAGCGAATCTCAGAATGGACAATTTATACAATATGATGGCAAAGCAATTCCTTGGTAGTTTTCATTGTGTTGTGATGCTTATAATTTGTTAATATGGCTCTGATTATATTTTCAACCATCGTGTTCACAGTCTATGTGTTAATACCACTCACCAACATGCCATTTGGTTCAAATTGTGTTTCAGCTTTCGATTGTAAACAGTTCACAGCTTGATATTTGAAGAAAAAATAAATTATAAGCTAATTTTTGTTATAAATAAATAAACTGCCTTGAGTCAAAAAAATCGATTATTAAGACAAAATTAAACATACCATCATTTTTCCCTTGTTTTAGGACCTCTTCAGGTTTAGTAATTTGAAATGATAATTAACACAAATTATAATTAGTTTAAAATATAATTTGGGACACCGTAACCTTAACATTGTGAAAATATATCTCAATAGAACAAAACCTAAAAACTGCTACACTGATTGTGCAAGTTTTACGGGACCCAGATGACTCATTAAAAATTTTGGCCGACTGAGCAGACCACCACATTTGAAGTGAATTTGTCCACAGTGATGCCATCGGTAAACGTATTGGGAAATGACATAAAGTTAAAAAAATTTATTTGCCTGTATCTCCTGCAACAATTTCGAGTTGATAAAAAAATAATTTGCATTTATTTTGAAGTGTGTATCAAGCGCAGATCCACTGGAGGAGCTTGTGAGAGCTGTTCTCTTGCAGGCAGAACTTTGTGGATGCTGTTTGCACTCTCCGTTTTTAAACTACGGTTACCACAATCCAACAAAACATGGCCTGTTTTGAGAGGTGAATATTCTGGGGTCACAGACCTTGGGCATACGGTAAGATTTGTTCACTGTTCCTTTTGGAACAGTCGGGCCAGCTGCCTCCTAAACTGGTTGAGGCACAGAGGAGGGAGCGCTGCGTCCCCACAGCAAACTCCTCTCCCGCTATCCAGGGAAGGCTGTGGGACAAGTACCCAAGAGCCCGACCTACCTGATGCAGGTTTTTCTAGGGTTTTCCCTGCATTACTTTTAGGTGAATGCCAGGTAGGATCCTTAAACCACAGCCTGGGGGCCCCTAGTTAACCCTTGGCTACCTTCCTCTACCCTTCCGCATCCCCTCTTTCAAATCCCTTCCTATGCTATTAAAGGGGAGTTGCCACCACGTGGATTACCCTCATGTAGCCTGTTACCTAAAACAAAAATAATATAAAAAAATTAAGTAGCAAACATCTCTCTGAGTTTTTTGAACTAAGGTTCCCACATGCCGTGGCACCTCGGCCTGTTTTTTAGAGGTGTATGTTCCAGGGTCACAGACCTTGGTCATACAGTAATAGTTTTCTGTTCCCATTGGAACAGTCAGCCAGCTGCCACCTAAACTGGTTGAGGCACAGAGAAGGGAATGCTGCGTCCCCACAGCAAACTCCTCTCCTGCCATCCAGGGAAGGGCGTGGGACAAGTACCCAAGAGCTCGACCTACGTGATGCAGGCTTTCTACGGTTTGTCCTGCATCACTTTTGCCGAGTAGGATCCTTAAACCACAGCCCGGGGCCCCCTAGTTAACCCTTGGCTACCTTCCTCTACCCTTCCGCATCCCCCCTTTCAAATCCCTTCCTATGCTATTAAAGGGAAGTTGCCACCGTGTGGATTACCCTCATGTTACTCTTAAAAAAAAGGATATATCAAAGTATGGTTATCAAATTCTTTACGCTTGCCAGCGTTCTGTGGATTAATGAACGGGTGATGGTACCTTGATGGGTTTGCAAAGAATAACCCTACATTTATAATTATTAATCTGTTGCAACTGTGAACAAATCACAAAATATCATGCATAGAAACAATATAGAAATTTGCAACAACAACAAATATATACATATATAGAATACTTTCATTTATAAATAAACCGGCCAACGTCAGAAACAACTTAATAGATTTTTTTAAAAAAATAACACAACGTTTCGATCGTGTTTTTATTTAATCTTCAAGTATGAATATCTAAAAATTTAAAGAAACTTTTCTTAAATATAAACATCATATAAAAAAAAATTATAAAATTACGTGAATATATTTTTATAATAAACAATTTGTTTCTGTTGTAGGGGAAAATTAATGTCAGGTTAGAGAATTTAACATCCCCTTCGAACAACCTAAATTAGGGGCGAAACGTAGTGTTACGTTATTCTAACCTATTCATTTCAGCGTCAACCTTTTGTGGCTGCTCCCCCCCATAATCTTGATATTGATATACTTCACCCCTTTCGAGGGTGCTTACTGTCACTGTTAATTATTTGACCGTGATAAACATTGCTAAAAACCATTGTCCGTTTTCGTAAACCTGCGTGAATTTTTAATTTGCGTATCACGCGTCTGCCTCCAGTACCCGGGTTAAATAAAAATTATTTTCCTAGTTAAACTACGAAAAAATTTCCCCGTTCCTCGACTTTACATGCTATTTATCGAACGGATTGACACGTCACGTCGTTAAATTGTACCACCGACGGTGTTTGTAGATTCCAGGAATCGTGCTGTCATTCTGGTTCTGGCAACAGCAAGGAAACGGACATTGCTTCTGAAGCACAGGGAATAATAGTTTTGCCAGGCGCGGTTAGCTGACTAATACTCGATGAAGTCTATTCTGATTACAGGTTGCAATAGAGGCATAGGCCTAGAAATAGTTAAACAATTGTCTCAACACAAGGATGCCCCTGAAATAATTCTGGGAACTTGCAGAAATCCTTCAGAAGCAAATGTAAGTTTTATTTATTGTTTTCCAAGGATTTTTATGTTTGCCTTAGGATAGAGAGAAAAATACTAATATTAATCTTATTCACTTACTTCCATCAGGATTTGCAGAAGTTGTCAGAACTGAACAAAACCATCCACATATTAAAATTGGGTAAGTTGTTAAGATAGTTTGACCTAACCTATACTTAACAGTCAGACAGTTTATAGTAAGCATGGGGTTTCACAGCTCAACAAATTATTTAAAATTAATATAACAGTTTTTTTTCTTATGGAACTTATGTTATTAATCCCTGCGAGAGATTGAATTGGCCTATTGTGATTATTTCACCCAATTATACCTTACTGAAGTTGTATTTACTATTTTTTGAATCAAACTAGAACTTTACATTCACTCTGAACAACATTAATATATCTGTTTGTGAATCACCTAGACAATGAAAACTATCTTCAGGTTCCATACTTATTTTAATGGTGCTGTGGATACACAGTTTGATTTTTCAATGGCCACCTTTTTTTATATATATATAATAAATTACGCACATAGAAAAGCATATGTTCAAAGCGGAGAGAAGGATGGAAGAAGAAGGAAAGACTGAAAATATTTGACCCAGGCGGGACTTGAACCCACGTATTCTGCTTAGTACACAGACGCCTTAACCATCTCGGCCATCGGGTCAAGTTCCCGACCAGGCAAATATAGACAGTCTTATTGTGGACATTCCTCCACTAAAACTATTAATTGTCTCTCCGCTTTGAACATATGCTTTTCTATGTGCGTAATTATTCGCCCGAGCATATGAATTCAAATAAAGCGCAATCCTCCTATTTATTTCTATCCTTCCTCACTATCCAAGTTTGAATGTGAATTAGTTCCTTAAATGGATTCTCCTAATATTGTATATAATAAATTAAATATAAATTACCTCCTATAGATATCAATAGTAAAAAAAAATATTCTGGCCTATATCTATGGAAGCACTCATTCTTTGCCAAGATTGTGGAATGCTTTAGAAGTCCATTTAACAGAGGAAATGAGTTTTTACTTATTCCAAGGGAAGATTTTTCTATTGTAAATTAATTGTACTTGGTAAATTTTTTTTTATCGAAACCCAATCCTGTCAAAATTAGATTCATACCATATATATATATATATATATATTTTCTATTTTTATGCAGATGTTAGCGACGTAGAGAGCTTCGAATCATTCGCACAAACTGTTCAAAATATTGTTGGAGTCAGAGGACTGAATGTCCTGGTCAACAACGCAGGAATGTCTGGCGGTGGTAAGATAAAAGGTTTTCTGGACATCAAGGCAGATCTGTACACAGAGATGTACAAAACAAATACAATTGCGCCAATTTTTTTGATAAAGGTAATTATGTGAACATTGTGAAATCATATCTGACTTACGGTCAGTTTATTTATTGTAATATCTAAGTAACACCTTGACAGTTCAAATAAGTTGAAATTATTCAGATCAAAGGATGTGCCTTTGCAGATAATTATGATTTTATAAATATGCCGTTTATGTAATTTCACTTAAGCATCTGGTGATTGAATTAAGTATGTTGCTTCACAGGCTTTGTATCCACTTTTAAAAAAAGCTGCAGATGATGACTGTCAATCATTGGGAACAACAAGAGCTACTGTTGTGAACATCAGTTCTATTTTTGGATCTGTCTCAGAAAACACATTTGGCGGAAGTTTTGGTTACAGGGAGAGTAAAGTAAATAATTTGTTATTGAAATTGCAATTTATCTGTAATGTAGATATAACCTTATATTGTTGATGATTTCAACACCATTTCATCATCTATACAGATTTGATGATAACTTCTTTAGTATAAATTTAATTATCAGTATTTTATTTAATAGCCCCATGTTGATGACAGCCAATTTTGTGATAACTTATTTTGTTCCGACCATTGGATGCCAACGTAATACTTATTTTCTTAACATTAATTCTCTTTCATCTGCCCTTAAAAAAAAATTTGCTGAACTTTTCAATTGACAAAACACCTTACCATGATTACCTAAGGCTATGTTAATATATTGCCATAAAATACCTAAGTACTATTTCTCTTTTAAGGTCTTGTGGGCAATCAAACGGTTAGTGAACTACAGGGCCTTTTATCTAACCTTGCACCTCATGTGAATCCGAAATTATTTTACATAATAAATTGGTTTTATCTTACTGTTCTGGAAATCGCCACTGGCCAACCTTTGCCGCTGCTGCCCACGACACAGCCAGTCTTCGGGCTGCAACACACGTTTGTCCCCATGTCAGACCCCACATAGCTATGGACCACAGTTCAGTTACACCACCAGTTCTTTGGTGCTTGCAACACAATTGTTCCAAGTCCAAACTGAAACTCTGCACACTTTCTCTTAAAAATATACTAACATGACGATGTCTCAGAGCACAGAGTCCCCCCCGTCTACATGATATTCCTGACGATCACAAATTCCCTCTTATAGAAGCACATCAAACATGAGTAAATTGTAATTCACATATCAGTTTGCATCGACCTCTATCCTCACTCTTAACAATAGCATCCTCTCTATAGCTTAGCTCTCGACAATCCTAAGAATGGCAAGCTAAAATGTCCACCGCTACAGATAATGACATAAATTAATATTAAAATAAATATAACTAAATGATAACATTACAATTTAATCATTTTTATAGAGATATTAAGCAACAATGAATCAATGATAAAAATTAATTTTTTTTATTAAATTTCCAGGCTGCTTTGAACACTGCTACACGATCTATAAGCTATGAACTCAAAAAAGAAGGCATTCTAGTTGTTGCTGTTCATCCCGGATGGGTGAAAACTGATATGGGTGGGGAAAATGCTGAAATAACGGTGGAATTTAGTGTCCGCAACATTATAAACACCTTGTTTTCTCTGAATGATCAACACAGTGGTGCATTTCTGCAGTATGATGGAAAAGTTCTTCCGTGGTAAAAAAAAAACACTAGGATAAAAAAAAAAGCAAATCAACATGGTGCCATTTATATTTAAAAATATATTTTGTATTGAATTTTCATTGTTGCATTGAATATAAACAATATTTTGTATTCAATCCCTTTTTTTGAATAAAATATTGAATTGCTATGAATATGTACTTCACCCAACACTTAAATTGCCTTGTGTAAACAGCAGAATTAGTAGACAAAGTGTGAAACCTTGTATGAATGAATGCATTTACTATTATAAATTCAAGATTGTATTTAATAGCTAAATTGGCACCGCTGGAAAGTGCAAAGATAAAGAAGCAGGAGAATGTGAATGTGATTTGTAGTGATTCTGCATAATACAAAAGAAAATAAATATGTATTATTAATCATTGAAGAAACAAAAAATTCATACAAGATTTATCTATTCTTTTGGAAATGAAACGATAAAATGCTGCACCAGGTCACATTGAAAATAATTGATGATATTTCATATTAAGGATTGTGGAGGACCAGAGACTTCAGAAAGAAATACTATTGTAGTCTAATCTGCAACAGTAAATTTATTCATACATATTTTCAGACTACACTCAACACAGCTACCCCGTCAATCAGCTATATATACAAAAAATAGCATATTAACTTTTGCGATACACACTCGTAAGTTAAAAATCATATATGGGTTATTCAAACGCTGACCAAATAATATAATGTTGTCTGGAAGAAAGACATAATGGGTCATTTTTTTTCAATACAGGAAAATATTAACATGGGAGGACAAATTATTGAAAAAACCATAACTTTTGTACATATAATTAATAAAAATGTTATGTTTATTTATTGTGCACATTCATACCTCAATTAGCAGGCATAGTTACCATATTTATGACATGTGTTGTACCTATTCTTCTATTAACTTTAATACCAAGATTCTGTAATTAATTTAACCTTATTTATTACTTGTTATAGTAAAAGTATTATTATTAAGTTGACATTTTATTCAGTCTTTGGTCTGCTTGGAGCATTATTCTTTGATGAAGAGATGTTAAGTAATTTAAACATGTGAAAACGTCTAGACTGATGCCTGGCTATTTGCCGCAATGTAACGAATCCTGAAAATATCTGCACTGTTAGTAGTACCAACATAATACACTGCACCGACAGTTCCAGAGGTTGGGGAAATGTATTCTTATTGAGTAATAAAAATAACTGCATTGGAAGTTGAAGTAAAGTAGAAAGCATCCAAAATGCTGCCAGTTCAGGAATCTATCAAAATAAACAGAAATTGTAGTAATTCCTCATTTAAAGTGGACCCTTGGGTTACAAACTTAATTCACTCCAGGACTCTGGTACCATCCCAAATTGTTTGTAACCCAAATCTATTTTTCCCAGTGAAATAAATGTAAACACAATCTATTTGTAATTAGATAAAACAGCCAAATGAAACGTTGAGTGTATTTATATCATCACTTCATCTTGTCTGTAATTTGACTATTTGATATAATTATTATATTTTAAAACAGACTATTATTTTCATTTCAATCTATTTGTGTCTCGGAACCACAAATACAAACTTTCGTCCCCTGACCATCATAAACAACCTTTCCCATACCGCAACCTCTGTGATGCTGACTGCTACCGAGACAGCAGGTCAGCCCTCGATCATATTAAGTCCTAAATTTTTTTTATGATACAAGGAGGCAAAAATAGGGCTGTTAGTAGGTGGGGGAAAAAATACTGTGAGAGTTGTGTTTGTAACCCAAGTAAAATTTGTTTACAAATGTTGTTTATAACC
Source organism: Zhengitettix transpicula (assembly GCA_037074705.1). Lineage (NCBI taxonomy): Eukaryota > Metazoa > Arthropoda > Insecta > Orthoptera > Tetrigidae > Zhengitettix > Zhengitettix transpicula. The sequence continues at coordinate 67,734,260 of CM073596.1, forward strand.
TGAGGATCCACTGTATTAGTTACAAATAAAAAAGTTACGATGGTAAAACACAGAAATCATTGAGTTGTAAAAGAAAAAGTATATTAGTACCCACGTGAAAATAAGTGTTATTCAACTTAAACTTATTTATACAAATATTAAATTGACCTTGTCTGTCAAATTTCCCAAGTATCCTAAGTACAGCCGGAGGCATTCATTCCCGACTACTGCAGTGAGGAATGTAATCACTATAAAACGGTAAAGTGAAGTCAGGCACCTGTACTGAAACAATATGATAAATTGGTCTAGTAATCAATTAACAGAAGATGTGTATCCTATTTTTAATTAATTAATAGATCTTATTCATAAAATAAGGAGAATTCAACCAAGGTAAAATAATTTAGCAAGCTGATATAACTTTCACCACTGAATCAAGATACATTTAAAACTATGAACATTTATTTACATATACTTATTAAACATAATTTAAATACTATTTACCTTCACGTCTAACATAGTTGTCATAGTTATTAGCCAAAATGGGCACAGAATAACATTAAAGTAAAGTGACATCTGTAATAATAAACTTGATGTATTATCACTACCTGAAAAATGTATCAAAATTTTTAAGAAGTCAGTGTCAAGAATTTATACATTTTTCAGATGATCATTTTCTTATTATAGTTAATTAAAATGAATGGGGTATAATAAAATCTGACAGTAATTACAGTTCAATATGACACACAAGTGTTCAACATACAAAAGTGGAATTTATTTTATTTAATTAATGTTAGCCGGTCGTTAATAATGTTTTTGAATGATAATAATTAAGATGGTGATACTTAACCTATTTGAGGTATTACAACGTTAGTCGGTCGTTCATAATGTGCCAGACCAGGAAAAATCTTATCGGATACTTGTTTTACTGTCTTTTTCCACGTTTCCGACATCCTTCAACATTAATATTTTCTTTACACCTGTCAAATCGTAGAATTTGTTTACATCAAAGAGTGTATTAACAAAGACTTTCCAGTCGAAATGAGCAAAGAAAATAAAATTTATCGAATTGTTTAGTTTACGGCGCAGCTACAACTACTATTAATAATAATAATATTTAAAAAAAATATATAATAGACGGCCCTTAAGGCATAAAAGTATTCAATTTATCAATAAGAAATATTAATTTAACGACGTTTAGTCCTCTTTTTGGACCTCATTAGGTTAGACAGTCTTTAATCAACAATTTAGAAATTAATAATTTTAAGAATAATTACAAGAACTTTACCCATTAATTTTTGGTATTATAAATAGTCAAATATTTTTTATCATCAATACTAACCTTTATTTTCCTGAATTGTTCATTGTAATATTGATAAACGTCTGTGGTAATTTTTTTTATTATTATTTTCTGGGGCTGATCTCCATCAACACGAGCGACTAGATGATACTTTCGGTGCATCTGCTGTTTAATTACCGTAGATTTTCCATGTTACTTTTCGGGTGTCGTTGATTAAACGTTTCGCCTGGCTAAGTGCCAAATCTTGTTCTATTCTTGGTTGGGGCGACCCTCTAGTAGGCACTCAATTGACCTCTTCATTAAGACTGACCTTCTCCATTAAACGATTCAACTTACTCACCCAAAACTTTAAAGTATTTATAAAATATAAAACATGGGTGTTAGAAGTATACCAATTAGTCTAACCTGTTACTTAATTAGTATACTTTAAAGTCGTTCCCCACGCTCCCTGATCTCAGCGTCTTGTTCCAAGCAAGAACAAAGTGATCGAGCGTACTGAAAAAATATACATTTTAAAAAGTAACACTTTTATTCACATTTTCTTAAGCTATACAAAAAGATCAAAATAATTCAATTGCCCAGCAATTGAGTGATACTGGTAAATACAATACAAATGTACAAAGGCACACTTGGTTTCAGTCATACACTTTGAAGAAAATTTATTTTCTGTCCATACTTAAAATAAAAACTATAAGAACCACTTTTTCTTTACTTTTTTTTCTTCATATGGTTCTGTGTCGTCTACGTCTTTGTCGGCATCTAGTTTACTACATTTGTTAGATTTTTTACTGGACTTCTTCAATTTCTTCTCCTTCTTTACAGATTTGGAATATTCTTTACTTCCTTTCTTTGTACTGGATATTCTATTCTTTTCTACGAAATAAATTAAAAAGTGGAAATGAGAAACAAAGTTATAACAAAAATAATATTGCATTTGAACAAATAAAATATTTGACATTTAAATCAAATGATACAAAACATTTACTCCCAGTTATAATGTATTTATTAACTTACTGTGGTAAAATCAACAACATGTATGTATTAAGACATTGTCTTTGTGAGATACAGAAAATCCACATGGCACATACAAAAGTTATTCACAGATCACACCGTCTTAACAATGTTATAGCTGGGTCCGGAGCTCTACTGTGGGCGGGGATGCCGGGGGGGTAATGTACCTCGGCACGTGGCCGGACTTTTGACTGATGCCGACATGGCTGAGACGGACTGTTGACTGATCGTTTTTGGCTCTCACAGTGTGATGATCCGGTTGAGGATACATATAATATATAATATGAAATAGAATGGTTCCGGCACTTCGCCAAGAAGATGACGACAGTGCTTTCAGTCGTCGAAACGTCGCGTCTTAATATAAATATGCACAACCCGTGTGAATTCCTGGAACTATTTATTGAACAACATCACCGGGAAAGACTTCGATCTTTGATCAAGTTTATAAATATTTCAAAATTATTAATGGATGATAAAAAATGGATATTATAATACACAGCTTAAATGCCACAGCCATATTAGGTTCTCAGATCAAGAATAATAAATAACAAAAAGTGTATCAAACCTTAGTGAAATGAACGCACCTGCAAAGAGACCCAACTGTGTATGAATGCTGTAGTCCTCTTCTGCCTCTCTAATGCGATCCATTTCAAGACATTCCACAATTTCGTTTCTCCTTTCCACTACCTCAACAAGCCTTAGAATTAATTCTTCCTCTCTCGCTTTGTCAAGGTCTGTCTTCATATGTTCTGGACAATCCATGAGACAACGAATTTGATATTCTAAATCTGCGTGCTCTTCTTCCAGTCTGTGTTGGCGCCTCCTTCAAGGTTTGAAGAAAATTATATAATAATGTTAGAATTTAAAGCATTCAGATTTATCGACCATTCCAGTAGGAAACCATAATTGAATTTTATAAATAAATAATAAATAAAGTCAGAAAAAAGGGGTGGGAATTAAACCAGATGAATTTACTCTGTACACAAACACTCTGTCAACTCAGCTACCCTGCTGGTCGCAGCTCTAGAAATATAGCCAGTCTTATTACAGGTGTAGAGGGTGGAATGGATGAAATAATTAAAACAAATTTGCTAACAAAAACATTCATAAGCAGGGAATGTAATTCAAGATCACGGATGAAAAATGTGAGGTTGCCTTTTCTTAAAAGTTAACCAAACCATTTAAATACTTACAAGTACATTAATTCAGCCTGCCTTCGGAAGAGTTCATTCTTTTCATTTACAAGCTCAAAAAGCTGAAGTACAAAATCTTCAACATCAGGTGACATATTTGCTTCTTCTTCAGCAAACTTTTCCCTTATAGTACTTTCTAAATTGACGCCTTGTCTTTCAAGTTCTTGTTGCTTAACTTCGATATCATCTAATTCTTGCTTTACCTCATTCATGGGCATTTGTTTTATCTGTAACAGAAAACCAAAATTATTTTTTTTCCCCCATACTTAAACTGAAGATAAAATTGCATTAAAGTAATTGAATTTACCAGGGCGCTAAAAAAAGCTCAATTTCAACATTTACTTGATATTTACAGAGAGAAATGTCAAACCTTACTTATTCCTGCTATAAGACACTCTAAGGTTAAGATGAAAAAAAATAAGTATCATAAACAAGAAGAGTGAATAAGGCATTCTTTGAGAGAAACCTACTAGATTTCAACTTAATTACAATTGTTTACAAGGTTCGAGCATGGATAAATATAGAATTATAAATGTGGAAGTGTGTCAAATTTATTGCAGAATATTATTGAACGTTTAATGGGTAAACACAAATTAAGGAATGATGTGAGGAATATTTGGACCACAATTAAACTCCATCAAACCAATTATAAGATTTGTATAAAGGTATATACTAAATGCCCGCCCCTATCAAAGTTGATAAACGTTTTATCCTCAAGGACAGGTCAGAATATAATAAAAATTGGTAAAACCCTGGATAAATTGATGAAAATGTAACAGTGGGGAAAGTGAAGAAAGAATAAATTTGAAGACATACTTACATATTACGTACTCATGTGTACAAGTACACTAACAGGAAAAAATACATAGAATATAACCAACTAAGGAATTATGACATTCATAAAATAGGAGATGATAGAGAGAGGGTCAAGCGAGCGCCAGAATCATCTGGAAGAAAATATTTAAAATGTTCTGAGATGCCATACCTGCCGTCTCTGAGGAACTGGCAGAGGAGGGGCAGGTCCCTTTTTCCTCTTCCACTGGCCAAAAGTGCTCTTGTTGGGTGTTGTAGGAGGCACATCTACAATGCAACATGTAATATAAATAAGGATATCACTTAAATAACAATGTACACACAATATTCAACTTTTAAAATCTTACCAACACGTACAGAATTTTTAAAAAAAATTATGATTTAGGAAATTGCTATTTGTAACAACTAAATTATTAAGGAACATAGGTTTTCCCATTGTAGTTGCTGGATGAAGTTTTTTCTGAATTCCAACTGGGTAGCGTAGTTTTGAAAAACAACATTTCGATGGCTTGCACCGCCATCGAAACGTTGTGTTTACAAAAATACGCTACCCGGTTGGAATCCCGAGAAAACTTCATCCGACTAAATTATTGTTCACACATCTTTATATCATGTATTGATTGTGCAAAATGAATACAGAGTTCAATGAAGCAATGCAATTTTAAAATAACTTGAAAGACTAAATGTAAATGTATTTGGTAAATAAAATTATATGGATCAGATAAGATAATCACCAGATAGACTTTTTCTCTGACTTTGACGATGTTTATTTTCTTCATCTTTTTCTGTTTTTTCTAACTCTGCACTAGCACTTGGAGGGGGTGAAGTTGGTAAAGGGGGTGGAGGGGCCGGTCTATTTTTACGGAAATTCGTCCCCTGTAACAAAACACAAGTGTTCTATAAAATGAAGAGATGATATTGTTAATTTTATAAATGGATTAGAAGCTGTTATGGAGTTAGTGGCAGTTATTTCTTCAACAAACCATAATTGGGCTTGGAGATGTTGATCTAGAAGATTCAACGGACAGAGCAGGTGGAAATAATTCTTTGAAACTTGGAGGGGGTGGGGCAGGCTTCTTCTTTTTGCGAGCAGAGCTCCCAGAAGATGAGCACATGCTGGACAGGGATGTAGTAGAACCACCAAATGCTCCTCCACCTATACTACTTAATCCAGAAATTTTTCGAGGCAGGGGTTCTGGGGTTGCACTAAGTCTGTGTAACAAAAAATTATAATTTTCATCACTTCATATAATAAAAATGGTTAATATTTATTGGTTTAAACAGAGTCAAATTATGAAGTCTACAAAGTCATGGCTCAGTCCATATATTCAAACAATTTCTTTCAGTAGGATTAGTTGAACTAATTGTATGAAACTAAAATCTTGTGAAACAGTGATTTGATAAGTCAAACTTATTGTATCAGTCAATCATTCATTTATCTCACACAAAGAAAATGGTTCACGAGATGGAAACCGTTCTTTCAAATATATTTATTCTAGGAATACGTAAAATGCTGGAAGATGTGTACTGGTAAAAAATTAGAAATACATTTAAAATGATACAATTCAAGATCTCTGCCATTTCTTGACCAAATTATAAAAATGATGTGTGAATACTTAACTGTCCTATCTTCATACATTTTATAATAAGCAAATCACAACATTTGTTCTCATACTTTTTGGTTCTGATGTGGGCTGCACACTTGTACAAGTACACACCAAAATAAGTGAAGTAATTCAGTAATAGACAAAAAGAGCAACTGGAAAAATGGTAAACAAAGCACAGAATGTGCCATTACCAATTACTCACAGGCTTAATAAATTTGGAGAACAAAGTTATATAATAAGTACAACAGTATTATTTGTACAAATTATAATGATAGGATAATGAGAAAATAGTCTACTCATTTGAGGCAATACAGAAATTTTTGAGTATATTTCTCAGTAAGGCTGCACATGAAGGTGACAAAATTCTAAGAGAAAACCCACCAAGTCTTCACCAATCATGAACTTTCAAGTACTACATATCATGAAGTCCTATTAATATGACAGTATCATACATAAACTATTGTATATTTTTACCTTGCTTGGTTCCTGGGTAAGGGAACTGGTTTTTTATCTGAACTTTCATCTTCACTGGTTGGCTCCTCACCGTCAGACCAAAATGGGTTTCCACTAAAATCTGGTGCTTTCAATAACTTTCTGAGTTTAGGTGATGAAGTGGTAGTAGATGTCACTGCAGTATTCAAACTCTCTTCTTCATCACTGGAACCAAAAGGATTTTCATACTTTTGTTTCGCTTCTTCTACATCATCATCTTCATCATCTCCAAATGGGTTCAAGCCATCAGGGTAATGTTTTTCTTGAACTTCAGCTTTTTCAGTACTGCTGGAAACAATTTCCAAATTTTCATCAATCTCAGAACCATTAGTATCTATGCATTCTTTAACAGAAGTTTTTTCCCCTTCTGCATTACCATCTAATGCATCTTTCATATGCTTAACTTCAACTTGATCACTACTTTCAACAGCATCTGACGAAAAACTTGCTTCATCTAATTCACAACTGATAACTGCAGGTTTTTCCAGCTTTTGAACATCTGTGTTACTTGTTTCAGATTTATGTTTGGGCTCGTTTTGACTGTGAGTTCTCAGATTCTCTTCTGTTTTAGATTGTTTTTCTTCTTCAGAACTTTTGCGAAAGAACCCATACCTGTTTTCAGGAATTCTCTCTCTGCCATCATTACTATTTTCAAAAATTTTCATGCGCATTTTTACTAAGGATTTTGGTAAGATAACATTTTGGGTCAATTTAGATTTATAGTCTTCGGTGGCTTTTACGTGTGTATCTTCAACTAACTGTTTATCACTTTCAAATTCAATTTTAGACGGGGAACTATCATGAGGAGAAGGCGGAGGTGAAGGAAAAGCTAGCATGCCAGCTACTTCATCAGGGCAAGTTTCACAACAATACTGGCCTTCTTCAGTTTCATAATAGTTTGCAGTACTCATCTGGTGATTGCAACGAGCACATCGGAAACATGACCTGTGGAACAGTAAGCGACTGTTCACTAAAAGCCGCTCAGCAATGAAAACTGGCATACCACACGAGACACATGGTTCTCTGCTACGCCCAAGGCCCGCAGTAGCCGATAGCTGTAAATGAAATACAGCATGAGAATTTATAAATAATTTTAGTTTAAGGTTACATATAATTTACTTTAATAAATTAAATGTTAATGAGAAAAAATAAAAGTCAGAATTACCTTCTAAGATGAATACTTCACCACTATATTGGCCAACTACCTTCCAGATTTTCCTCCTAGGACACAAAAGTACAGTGTGGGGTTAGCCAGGGGAAAAAAGATATATTTAATAAATTTTAATTATTTTTAAAAACATGCAAACTAGCCATCCCCACACTGTGCTGCCAGAAAACAAATATTGCTTTATTTATTTTTATTTGATAATGTGTGTGCTCATATTATTTTTAGTTACCTTAATGGTGTTTACAGAACTTTGTGGCCTAACAGAGTAGTGTAATATGTTAAGAATTTCAACTAATTTGTCACTATAAAGGTGCAAAGAGAATATGAAAATAGAAGCAATTAATATTAATTTCAGAAAAGCGTGAAGTGAGATGGTTAAAGAATGGGTAAGATTAAGTGGTCATTATGTTGACGGGTTAATAGTGCCGACAGAAGAGTAGCTGTTATGTCTTTCAAAGGATTAGTAGATAGTGCATGTCAGATCATGAAGACACAGAAGCTGAGGAGATTGATTGTAAAGTTTTTAGAATACTCTGTGAAGGAGGTAATCATGATAATCCTGAAAAATTTCAACTCTTCTCGGGGAAAACTTGTCCCAATTGCACAATGTTTCCATGGCTTTCACCACCACTGACTTTAACTGAAGCACAGAGACTGTGCCTGGTGGTCTCTTACAAAACGGTCCTGGGTCTGAGCTGAGTGAAACTTCTTTACCTGTTGGTTGTTGGTTGTCCGAGCTGTAGGAAACCTTTAGCATCACAGTGACATACAAAATGATGGATTTGACACATGGAGAAAATTGGACTGTTTATCCCCTTCTTACCCACACCCCAACCTCTGTGGCATAGGGCCAGAACTTCACCAACATCTTGAATGTCACTGTCCAATTCTGCAAATCACAAAATTTGTCACCAATCCTAGTCCTTTTAGACTTTTTATAAAGAACCCCTTTCTTTTCCACACTCCATTTTAAAGGGGTTAAACTTGAAGTTTAACTTGCACGGTGAATGTCAATATTCAACTAAACCACTCCCAAAACTGTAGATGGACACATCTAGTTTGTTTCACATTATTTTTATGTCACTCCTGCCACTGCCGTATATAATGCGAAGGGTCCAATCTCAGTTGATTTCACATTAATTTTGTCACCCCCTTTGTTCCCTATATTTAAGGGTTGAAATCAAACTACATCAAGACTAAAAGTATTAATCTCAGCAATCCTGAAAACTATTTAGTCACCCCCTTCCATCACCAACCACAGGGCTGTCTTTCCAATAGTGTTTGTTCTCATATCGGAAGCAATGTGTACAAAGTTTAGGTGATTCTGCTCCAAACATTAAAGAGTGAATGTTACAATACACACACACACACACTTATTAGAAAAAGGAAATAAAGGAGATATATTATAGAAATAAAGGGAAATTGTCAAAAGTGAAAAGAAATACTCTGTACCAATTTGCAATCTTTTTAAGAATTGATCTGGTATTTTTTTAAAATTTGGAAAAGTATTTTGGGCTTCCATCTGGGTAAGAGTTGACACAGGCCACTTTTTTATGGCATTCACAGTCATTATCACTTCCTTTGTAATAATGGCAACGTTTGCAATCAAACTGGCGCATCTCAAGCCTACATTTACGTGGATGAAAGCCTGATAATTATTTATACAGCAAAGATGCTATGAAAACCTTTAATCAATCATTATTTAATATTAAATTATTGGCCATTATAAAAAGACTATAATACAGCTTTAAATTTAAATTTTACTTAATTTAAATGTTTCTTTTTTAATTTTGTCTCTTATAAAGGTCATTTTAACATTATTATGCGATCTTAATATATGGTTGTTACCTGTAATTATTCTTCTCATTTAATAATATTAATAATTGTAATTTTTACAAAAGATTTAGAAGTACGAGGCAGACTTGACCACCACAATAGATTGCAAGGCTGTATTATTATTTATTTTGTGACTATTTCTTTTCACAGTAATATAATTTTTATTATAAATGAAATGGTGATTAGGAGCTGTAAGCAAATTACACAAGGCTACAGGTCAGATAAAACTGAGAAAATAGAATAAGTACCAGAATTTTAAAAACACACATAACAGAATAAGTATTAAAAAAAGATATAAAGAAAATAGGTTTTTTTATGCTAACAGAAAATTGAGTAGAGAAAATGAAAGAACATAAATAGTGAATGCAAAGGGAATTAAAAATCATGTGACCATTTTACGACATTTTCACAGCTGTGATAAGTTGACTTTTTAAAATAAACTTCTACACTTATAAAAATTCTCAAAAAACTTACCTTGAGCTAAAATGGCCAGAATAGTTCAAATAAAAATAATTAAGATAAGAAAAAGAATCTACGTACACAAAGATCTGAACATTGATCAATGTGTAAATGAGCTACAGAAAATATGCAAAAAAATGAAACGATGATATTAAAATTGCCATACTAAGCCAAAAATGACCATCCAACTAATTATGAAAGCCAAGAAAAATAAAATTACAATTATTTTTTAAGCGATGAAGGTGTTCCAAAAACACTGAAATGAAAGCCAGGCAACCTTTAAATTACTCACATTTTTCATGTTTAGAGCCCTAAAAAATGCAATTAATTTTTTCAAATTAATCATTAATTTAACAAGTTTTACAAGTGGAATATGTGAAAAAAGAATTATATTTTAATCTCCAAAAATAAATAAATAACCAACTAATATGTTGTGCTCATTGTAAATGCTTTAAGATGCAAAAGTTTGGAAGAGAGTAGGCTACAAATACTAAAAATTTTCATACAGACGATACATTTGTTTTTATTGTTTATGGATGTGTGAATTAATGCTTTTTAATTGCATTCCTAAAATTTCTGCCATCCCAAATTAAACATGGATTGAAAGAGGAATGGAAGGGACTTATTGGATTTATTACTGACCAAATAGTCACATTACAAGTACAAATATGAAATTCTTGAATTAATTCTAATAGATTAGAAGTTTTTATTTCAACTGAATAAATGAAGGAGAATGAGATTTTTTTTAGCAGAAAATTACTCACTTCATTGCCTGCCCCAAAACAATTATTATGTATGTGGATAAAATGTTAATTATGATTGTGTATCTTTTATCAAGTGTATATGAAAATTTGTCCAAATAAACTTCATAAAAGTTCTGATAATTATGGGCAAATTAATCAGCAATCAGCTTATGATTCTGATTAATCTTCCTCAGTGATTCAGTAGTTATAAAAATTAAATATGGCCTGCCACCGTCTGATAATGACAGAAGACTTTTTAAGAACATAATATAGCAATTCATAATTATTTTATTAGACAATGACGTGACTAAAAAATATATGTGAAGTAATTAAAAATACAATATAAAATATATCCAGTTTCCAACCAATATTCAATATACATGACGTTTAAATAATCATTTTACAAACTTTGGGAGAAATTTCCTCACAACAGAATAAGAAGAAAAGGTCCTAGGAACACGAGTTTTACAGTCCTTCGTCTTGAAGTTTTGCATAATATGTGTCTTCTTTTATTAATAAAATAAAACTTAATGACCTTTGGACTTACATTTAAATTACTTTTTTCATTTTGGTGATAGGAACCAACGTCTAAAGGTCGTAAAATTATTATATAAATCCTGTATTCTATGTGTTAATATGAAAGTTCATATCTTTCAAATGATAAATAATAGGTGTAGTTGATTAACTCACTTTTACAGGTGGACTTTCTTCAGCATTGACCTGGTTAACCGAGCTTGAAGACCTCTTATTCGGGGATCGGCTTAGTACTGAATCTAAAACAAATAGAACAAAACATCTTTACCAAGTAATAAAAAAAAATATAGTTTCTAAATGTTTATATAAGATATGTTTCAGTACAGTAAATTTATTAAGATATTTAAAAATCCCAAATATATATTATATTTAAAAAAAATGGTATGGTATACAATTTTAAGAATGACTTTGGTTTTTTAATAATAATTTTGTTGCAGTCGCAACTAATAGGAATGTGAGTACAGATGTGACTTTGTCAAAATAATTAAAATAATTGGTATAGAAAAGAAAGAAAGAATGGCTTACTTGAAATTGAGGCTCAGTTTCTTCACTCAGGACAGGAGGAAGTTCTTCAAAATTTCAAAGGCAATAGCCTCCTTTTTCAGGAGCAACAAAGCTCATGTACAGTAGACACATAAGCTGTGTTGTTCCTGAAGAAGGAGGCTATTGCCTCTGAAACTTTGAAGAACTTCCTCCTGTCCTGAATGACAACACAAAACTTCAATTTCTTCTTCAGGAAGGATGCTGAAGCAAATTTCAAGAACTTCCTTTTTTCCTATCCATAGCAATGATCACAATTATTTTGACAATTTCATATCCTTACTCATAATTATATACATATTATTAAGTAATAATTATAAAACTTAATAATTACTATAAAGTGTATCAGAAGATTCTAATAAAACTAAAGTATTATAAAATAATAAAACTACTGTAAATTATACAATTTGTAAAATATCTTGTTAGAAATACCAAATTACAAGTTTACTTACTGTTTTTGTGTCCAGCGAATGCTTGATAATACTGTGACAAATATGTGAGAATGGATAAACGATCAGGTATTTCATACTTGACCATATCTTCTGCATCCAATAATGCAGGGATATTTAGATTCATTTCCGCTGTACGAAAAGCTAATTCATTGTTATGAAAAATATTATCTTTGTTTAAGCTGTCGAAATTTCTGAAAACAAAAACAAACATTCTTTGGAAGTTGTTTAGGAATACATTTTACCTGAAAACAAACTTGCAATTGATATATTTTTTTAATAAATTCAGAATGTTTTCGTAAACATTTCATACTTATTGTTATTCTACAGTAGGTTTCTTTTATGAAACTGCAACGACAAAAGATACATAAGGATGGAACAATTAGACTAGTACAATACATTGCTTTCTGAAGCTGTGGACTTCCAGCAAATTGATATACACAGAATCAATATGACTGGAATATGGCTATATCTACCCAACAGAGTTAATTTCTTAGATTGAAAGGGAGAAAATATATATGGAGATGTTTACAACTAAGGTTGCCCGAGTCTTGGCATTCTAACACTAGTCAACATTTAAATTACTCTCTCGCAATTTTTACACTAGTCATATTAGTCTCTGATACCAAACTATATTTGTAGGGAACAATCCAAAACATTCTGCAGTCCAGGTAATCACATTTATAATAAGGTCTGTATCTACTAAATGTAGGAAGCTTTGTGGATCTACAGTTACCCCGAAACTATACTTGAATGTATGTGTGGCGCTTCAATCAGAAACAAAAATAATGAACAACTCTTGAAAATGTTATATAAATGATAGAAAAGAAAACAACTTAGAGATATAGCATTTACAGAAACATTATAAAGGCAGGTCAATTTAAACACAAGTGCATTATAGTGCACGAGATGTAGCAAGTCATGTCAAGACAAGATGCATAGTCTGGAGCTCACTTTAACACGAATCTTTGTTACAGCAAAGATGTAAAAATTATTCTCAAAACATTGACAAATCGTAATATATTGTAATCAGTTCAGAATATGTTGTACATAAAAAAAACGAATGCATGAAAGTTAAAAGGTGATAAGTACAGAAACCTTGCTGTTGTTTGGATATTATTCGTATTCGTAAGAATATAATTAATGTCTTTAAGAATTATAGTAGCGTTGCTCCAAGAAGGGTACTGCCACTGGACTACAATGCTCCCCTCCATCTTCTCCCTTCTTCTACTGCACATCTGACGGTACTTGCTACACCTCTCGACCGATACATGCCTCTATAATATGACAATATGTAGTACTCCTACAAATTTTCAATTTACATTGCATAAAATTTACAATCTTAATCAGTTTGGTGTGAGATTATTTTCACTATATTGATTAACGGAAAAAATATATAAGGAATATATTATATATAATTTGGAGAATTCACCCTCAACCACAAAATGCACACAGTAAATAAAGAGGCTTTCCTTGCTTTGAACTATTCTTCTTGAGTGTTTAAAATAACTACAGGCTGCCAGATGAATAATGCTGACCAGAAGAAAAATATGCTACCCAATTTATAATTAGCAAACTGAGCATTTTTTAAAATTTTATGTTTTCGCCCAATCCTGTTTCATGATCTTAGGTTATATGTATATTAGGAACCACAAAAAATTACAGGTCAACATTGTTTCAGTACTGCATGGTGTACACACTGAGAATTTTGTATTTCATGAAACTAATTTCTACTCATGAAGTTGTGTATGTTTTTCAATAAACACAATACTATTTAACTACTATAATGTTGACCATTTGGAATAAACATTAAACAAAGAACACAAGTTAATTATCATTGTACTAACAACAACAAAATAGTACAACACACAAAAAAGCATATTATCAAGTGAATGATGTGGTCAAATGATATTAATTAAAAGGAAAGGAAAAACATTTACACAATGTGGCTTACCTGAATATTAAAAGTAGGCGTCCACAATGGTGACAAAATTAAAATTTTGAGGGCTGCTACTCCACCTCATACACCCCCACCAAAACTTGTTACCATGCTTGTACCAGGAACAAAAGCAGTATCTATCCTACTCTTCAACCATCCCTAAACCTTTTATTCTATTCTATATAAGTTGTCCGATATATACAGGATTAAGGGAAATGTCACACTACTGTTTACATTTAGATATTTTGTGTATTTTATACTACATTCACAGACTATTCAGTATTAATTCAGCTGGGAGGAACCACACCCAAACAACTGCCATCAAAGTAAAAGCCATAAGCTTCATGATGAAGCAAATGACAAGTCTACAGATTAAATATTTGCCAAAGAAGTCATATATGTACATGGCATTGCCGAACTTCAATTTCAGGTAAGCCACCCTCTTTTTCTCTTTACTTTCCATATCAATTGTATGTAAATATATATTTACTCATCTGAAAAGGAAAGTGGGTCAGAAAGTGACTGACTTATCCTGAATTAGTAGTTGGCGTCAACAGTCTAGATAGCAATGAACATTAAAGATTGATATTTCTCACTGTGTATTGTTGGTGTAAACAGTTCTCAAACCAAGTAGAATTAACATAGAGTGATGTTTCTATGACTTGCTCCGTCATCTTCTGGTGACAGAGCAAGTCTGCTTCTACTTGGTTAGAAGCCTGAGAAATGTTTGTACAAGTAATGAAAAAGCTCATTTTCAAAAGTCTAAGCCCCCTTTCTCAGGATATAACTGGATATGCACCGTCATCATAGTACTATAACAATGTAACTTAAAAATAGCCAATTTGTAGGAGAGCAGTTCAAAAGTGATGTGCTGAAACGATTAGATACTTTGAGACCAGGTCTGAATTATATTGCAAATTTTACAATTGTTTAACAAAAACAAGATATCTACTTGATACAATGATTATAAAATGTGCATTAATATAAGTTATCTGTATGTGATTTAATAAAAAAAAACACAAGCATAAAAGAGAAATTATCAGACAAGTACTAAGCAGATGTACCTACTACAAAATTACCAAACAAATATTGAAATCAGAAAATGCAAGACAATCTCAATCACTAAACTAGAGTGAGAGTTGAACTACATCATTGGCAAACTTTAGTGTCCGTGGTTCATAAAACAATCTATATCCTGGCACTTATCAGGATGTACCGAGGTGAAATGAGAAGACAAGTCATTACTTTTTCTTTTATACAAGGAGGGCAGATGCGAATAAAAATATGATGCCTGACAATTGGTGTCTCTTGTTTTATTTTTTATTACAATCCAAAACTTTGAATTATATGAGAAATGGGCATTTTTGTTAAATTTAGCCAGCACATCATCATCTAGCTGTTTGGCTTTCAATTTTCAAATTCCATTGCAATGGTGATGTGGCGATCTAGATTTTATTTGCAATCAATAATTATATCATGCATTATTTCATGAATATTGTATGTCATCCTTTCTTCTTGCACTTTGGGCAATAACCTTCCAGTTCACTTTTTTGACTCTCTTTTGCTCTGAAATTAATGGCTGAATGCATTGTGTCACACTATGATTAAAACTCGTGAACTATGGTGAAACACATTACAGTAACAAATTTGTTAAGATTCTTTCCACCCCAACAATCACCGAGATGAAAAATTGCACCTTTCAAAGGGCATTCATGCTACATCTTTTTCTTCCTTTTTCTCAGCTTGAGCTGTGTCTTTTGCTACATGATGCTAGTTATAATTTGCTTTAAGCTCATCTTTATTGAACTCAGGATCAATGAACGCCATGTATATAAATAAGGCACTGAACTTTTTTGGAGTGGTGGAAACCAAGGTTTATACTCCTCTGTGAAGATTTGTCTATGAGTAGCGGCACTAACTATGTGAATGCCATTTCCACTGCATGCCAATTGATACATGGTGTCAATTAGTTTTATATTTCTGACCTTTTTAAAATGCCAATAGAAACAGACCAAGTGTCATTTTTTTCTATTTAACAAATTACAATTTTATCGTAACTTTAATCTATCACCATATCAATCTAAATTATTAAATATTAGAGCTACGATTGATTAGAAAGGAACAAATGTTAAGAATATCTCCTCTGAAACTACACTTTTCCAAACTACTACATCAGAAGCACAATTTCAATTACCAATTTGATCTTTTAAATACCAAACAGTTTAAAAAATCTCTACTACCGACTTTTACACTCAACCATTGCAGCAAACTAACACATTAAAAGGATATTGGAAAGAGGAAAACAGAATAGAATAGACTCACTTATAGAAAATAAGATTTGACATGGAGCATGTTTCATCAAAACTTTGAAATATATTTCTAATGGTAACTCACAGTAGCCAAACTTCACAAATAATCTCTGAAAACTGAGTGAAAAGATGTGTTAATATAAAATTAACATAATTTCAACTGAAACTAAAATTGACATCTTATTTGTAACAATAAAAGGTATAACAATCAAAGGATTAATTGCAAACCATTACATTTTTTAAAAAAAAATGAAGAGGAAGGTTAGCTAGAGAAAAATAAGTTTTTAATTCCAATATTGGGACATGACAACTTGACCACCTTTACTTTAACATATTGTTTTTCTTTGTAATTTCATCTAAAAATATCTGTAATTGAGTTTTTATTGCTGATACCATAATTGGATTATTAAATTGTACAGAAAACATGAGTAGAATGAGAAGACTATGAAAAGAAGCAAAAGGCAAGGAGAAGTACCTGCATTTTGAAGAGTACGGAAAATTATAATTATGATAAAAAACATCTGACATTTATTTATTATAATAATCTAAAAAATAAATAGCCTTGTGTCAGCAGACTATTAGAACAATAACAACAACAACATTTCATCCTCTACTGGAACCTCTTCAGGTATAACAATTTTTAATATTTTTGTATGTCATCCTTTCTTTTATTCCATTTTTAAGACTTTTTTTTGTAAATTAATAGAAGAAAGTATTGTATATAAAATTATTAAAACTTGTTATACCTAAAGAGATCCCAGAAGAATACAAAATATCGTTGTTGTCTTTGTTATAGATATTTTTTTTTTGTAATGCATTTATTTATTTAAATTAGTATGGAAAATCCATTCCTTATCAGAGTGAAATATTCATCAGCAGAGTTTCTGTAGTAATACAGTTGTGGATCTACTACATTCAGTTCAGATATAGAACGAGAGCAATTCCAGTTTTTGCAACAAAATGGTTGGATAAACTTCTGTAAAAAAGTTTACATAGACAGCCACAGGGAAAGTGTAGGAGGGAGAGTTAATAATTAGGAGTTTTTAACATTGGGAAGAATAATATAATGTACGGAGATAAAATTATAAGTTTATATGGGTATTGTTTCTTTAATATTATGGATGTAGTTCCGTTCAGAAATAGAAAATGTTTGGGAATAAAAATTAATGTTGTAGTCCCATATATGGTTGCTTGATTTATAAGGTATTTAGTCCATTTTCCAAATGTAACTGCAACATTTGCTAATGATCACTTGCTGTGTAATCGCCATGCTCAAAAGGAAAATCAAGTATAAGTACTAATAATATATGCCTAAAGCAGTAAGGCAAAATGTATTTTTTTATCTTGTGTGCTTTACTGAATAATATGAAGTATGTGTTTCAATTTGCTCAGACATTTAAAATGTACAGTTAAAAATCATGCTTTACATTTTTTATTAAATTTTAAACGGTATGATAAAAATAGACAATGAAATAAATACTTGATAATTAACTTACTTTACAATTGTGTACCAATGAATTAATTAAAAATAAAGTACATATACACAGAAATCCCAAATGTCAAGTATAATTTCTCAAAATTAATACTTTATTTGAAGTAAAGAAATAAAGTGACATAAAATACAATACTTACATAAGATCTGGCCTGAAATGATGTATTATTGCACAGAAAGCTAAACCATCACGCCAAGATGTTGTCATATTGTCAACACTAACATCTTTATAACCTTCTGTGACACGCCTACACCATGACTCAAGAGCTTTGGTTCCACGTTTTTCACCCATTCTTAAACAAAAGCATTCATAATTAACATTAATTAAAGATAAAAACTACATCCCTTATGAAGGAACAGGTCGAGTTGGTAGCAGCACTTCTATGTCACACACCCTCCAAGCCCCACCCATAATACATCGTATTGGTCCCAATATTATCAAATATAAAAAATTATCCATGTAAATATTTATTACTTCTTTTGAAGTGCCTCAAATGAAGAAACTGTAATTGTAAACACTATTATTAGTGGCTTGGTGGGGCAAAAGGGTGTCATGTGAGTACTGCTACTAAACTCTTCGGCTAATATTGAACAAATGGCAATGGAAATGATTAAAATTCAGTCTCTGTAATGTAAACTTCTGGTACACATGTAGCACATGAAACTAAACAACTTCGAAAAAAGCCTAAAAATATCCCTAGTGAAGAACTATTCAATGATTAAATTTTTAGAAACTAAAATGTTTTATAATTTAGCACATTTTGTGAAAATCCTGTATGTTACATTTGTGTGGATGAGAGAATGATTTTAATATGGTTTTTTTATATATAAAAATTGACTTTTCCTATATCTAAGAACATTTTTATTTACTACATATCCAAAGTGAATACATACATGATTAGTTAAATTCTTTTGAAGCAACAATATTTACTAGAACATTAGTACTCATTATGACTAATTGACTAAAACAAACGGCCAATTTTCAATTAGCATTAGTTTACGTCACGAATTGTAAGGTTAAAACATATTAAACGCAAAAACGCTCTATAATGTGTACATATTAACGGCTGAAGACCCACCTGATGTTAAACAGCTGTAAATTTTCTAACTAGGTCAGCGGGATGACAGAAGGTTACCAGTGGTTGAAAATGATTTCCCCCTAAAAGAAATTAACGAATACTTGGGCACTGCTTAGTCGAAATATAAAGCGTTAATCGGTAGATATCCGTAGATACATTTTATGTTACAAGCTTTGAGCCTATGATGGAAAGGTCAATACGTAAACCATTCACGAGTGTTAATTTGAACAAACTTCAATGTAAACTGCCATGACGTCACTGTCAACAACATCGAGGATCGTGGTTGATATCGATACCAATACACGATAATTTCGATATTCTCATTAAAGGCAATTCAATTTAGTAATGTGACGTATTTGTATACATGACCTGAGCTTTCGAACTATGCAAATAACTAATATTATAACCTACAAAAATGACAGTTTTTTAGAAACCTTCCGTGTTATATTAAAATTAATTATTTTACAATTAAGTAACGTTCAAAACTGATATTTTTAAAAAAATTCTAGCTGTCCACTCCTACTCTGTAATCTGAATAAAGCATTGCAAACAGCCATGTTCGTAACCTTTCATAACAGATATTTTAACGGAAGAAACTAATTCCGATACTAATAAAATCGTAAATATATAATTTTTTTATGTTAGTTACATGAGACGATTCTTTTAATCACAACTGAGAATTAATTGAGTTATTTAGTTTAAAATGTCATAGGTTAGTAGATATATAACGAGAAGGGAAACAAATCTTGTAAAAATGATTTTTTGTTAAAGTTGGGTAGACGGTAAGAAACGAACGCATTGAGGTTAGTTGGAGAATTAACCTAACCCGGAGATCGCTCTCGAGACCGCATGAAAGCGGTGCAACACACAAATAGTTTCATTTTTTTTATATTATTATTTATCATAACCTTGAACATAATAGTGTTTTACCAGTGTAAACTACTGCTTCGATTTCTAAGACTTCAAACTGCCCGCGCTAACGGAACCAGTTGAGGGAACTTACTGCTGAGCACCTGCCATACTGTAGTCACTCACCTTTATTTAAAGTTTTCAATCTTTACAGTCTCACAGTTCTTCGTATGACCCGTGCATCACTGTTCTCCATATGACTTAATTTCGTCATCAGCACCAAATGCTTTGCAATCACCCGTGTATAGATTTATACCTGTTATTAATAAAATACTAAAAACGACCTCTACCTACACGATAATTTCTAGAATTATTATTTTTATCACACGTGAATTTACTATGTCGTACCTCGCTTTGTTATTTAATCCTGAAAAGGTTTCATACGCATCTAAATGAAGTAGTAGACACTGAAGAAGACACTCTTTGGAATTCGGACCCAAATAAATACCAATACTTAAAAAAAAAAATGTTGAAGCAGATTCAAACAGATTTGTTGTCCTGGAGCACTGACTGATTGCAGGAGGAATGATTCTGTTTGACAAATAAACGTACACAATTCTCTTACCGCAACATGATATTTTTTTGGGGTATTTTTTGAACTAAATTTTTCAAGAATACAATACTGAAAAAATAATCAAAGTCAATTTGGATATTGAAGTTGCACTTATTCAATATAAACATAATTAAAATGAAAAAGAAATTACGTCTGATTGAAAGTGATGAATAAGGAAGACAGCCAATGCAGACAAAAAAAAGGGTAATACAAATACCACACAACGACGTTTCTGGGATCCTTGTTCCTTTCTTTCAGGTGCTAAGAAGAGCCTATAGGGACCCAACTACACTGGTCAGTTGACAACGCTCAAAAACTAAGAGTCCACAAAAGCTGTTTTATATGTTGATATAAAAAAAAGCAATATTGGTAATATTGAAGAGCCTAGAGAGAGACAACTGCACTGGTCAGTTGACAACACTCAAAAACTAAGAGTGCTAAGAAGAGCCTAGAGAGAGACAACTGCACTGGTCAGTTTTACAACACTCAAAAACTAAGAGTGCTAAGAAGAGCCTAGAGGGACACACAACTGCACTGGTCAGTTTTACAACACTCGAAAACTAAGTGTGGTAAGAAGAGCCTAGAGGGACACAACTGCACTGGTCAGTTTTACAACACTCAAAAACTAAGAGTGCTAAGAAGAGCCTAGAGAGAGACACAACTGCACTGGTCAGTTGACAACACTCAAAAACTAAGAGTGCTAAGAAGAGCCTAGAGAGAGACACAACTGCACTGGTCAGTTGACAACACTCAAAAACTAAGAGTGCTAAGAAGAGCCTAGAGAGACCCAACTACACTGGTCAGTTGACAACACTCAAAAACTAAGAGTGCTAAGAAGAGCCTAGAGGGACACAACTGCACTGGTCAGTTTTACAACACTCGAAAACTAAGAGTGCTAAGAAGAGCCTAGAGAGGCACAACTGCACTGGTCAGTTGACAACACTCAAAAACTAAGAGTGCTAAGAAGAGCCTAGAGGGACACAACTGCACTGGTCAGTTGACAACACTCAAAAACTAAGATTGCTAAGAAGAGCCTAGAGATACACAACTGCACTGGTCAGTTGACAACACTCAAAAACTGACCAGTGCAGTTGTATTTCTCTAGGCTCTTCTCAGCACCTGGCCAAAGGGACAAGGATCCAAGAAACGTTGTTGTGTGGTATTTATATTTACCTTTTTTTTGGTCCGTATTGGATATCTTTCTTATTCATAAATATAAATAGGTCTGACTTATCAGTAATTCACATTAATTGGATAATTATTTATCCTGCAATTGGAATACCCTCAGAATGACGTTGAAATTTTCATTCTTGAAAAAAATATATATATTCTGAAGAGTAGAAAAATCTGTCTAGAAGGGTTGACTCACAGAAAGCTCGGAAAGGCATTTTTTTTAACCTGGCCACGGATGCCAAAAGATGTTTCATATCTGCATCACAAATTAGCTCTCTTAGAAGACCATCAGATGTCTCTGGAGGATGGTACAAAAAGCTATGTTGCATATAAGCCAGACCTTTTTTTTAGGGTAACAGGGCAACTCCCCTTTAATAGCATAGGAAGGGATTTGAAAGGGTGGATGCGGAAAATGTAGAGGAAGGTAGCCAAGGGTTAACTAGGGATCCCCGGGCTATATTTTAATAATCCTACCCGGCAAAAGTGATGCAGGACAAACCCTAGAAAACCTGCATCAGGTAGGTCGGGCATTGGATACTTGTCCCACGCCCTTCCCTGGATGGCGGGAGAGGAGTTTGTCGTGGGGTCGCAGCATTCCCTTCTCCGTGCTCTCGACCAGTTTAGGAGGCAGCTGGCCGACTGTTCCAATGGGAATAGCGAACAACTCTTACCGTATGCCCTAAGGTCTGTGACCCCGGAACATACACCTCTCAGAACAGGCCGAGGTGCCTCGGCTTGTGGGAACCATAGTTCAAAAATGGAGAGGAAAAGACATCCCCAAAGGTAACCCCTTCGTGTCTCTCCTAAGCTACACCCTGCAATAAAGGGTTAGTATAAGGTGCGGTGACGTCACAGACCTGCGCGCGCATATTTTTTTTTACCGGACCAGGTTGTAAAAATTTGGACCGTGCCAAGATTAGTGGGTGTAGAAATTGTAGGAATAAGCTCACGAAACATATATACAGGATTGGTTGACTCGGTTGAAGCAGCGATCAGAGCGTGTAAATAATTACGAACGATGGATAAAGCTAATAGAATAACGCTACTCATTTACAGGGCATATGGTAAATTTATTTGATATATTACATTTTTCTTCTCGTTAGTAAATCGTCACGAAACGGCCTTCATCACCACGGCCATTCATTTATAGGACACAATTATTCACAAGTCTCGATTTAAACAAACGAGTTTGCAGCCTTCCAAGGTACGTCAGGAGGTTCGCCGCCTCCGCGTGCTTCAGGCTGTACACGCCGCAGGGCGGTTTCTTGTACAGCTGTCATATCCACAGAAGGGAAACCTCCTCGTGCAGCACGCAGTCCACGCAGGCTCAGAGCCTGACCAAGACTGCGAGCTTACATTCAGCAGTCGGTCTTCTCCACGCTCAAGCCTGACGCCTTCGTCACCCTCAGCTTCGTGAAGATCTCTGCGCTCGTTGGGTAGACCCCGATGAGATTCTGGAAATCTGAAAGTTGCGCTCCCTTCATAACAGCGAGGGCGAAACCTTGGACCATTTCCCCGGCAGAGTTTCCGGTGACGTGGAGACCCACCACACGGTTGTTCTTGTTCTTCAGGCAAACCAGTTTGGCGTAGCACAAGTTAAGGTCTCTGGTCGACAAAGAGTTTTCCAGAGGCTTAAAGTACGTGTGATAAACTTCGACGTTATCCGCGCCATACGAGGACACTGCGGCTTCTTCTGAGGCGCCAACGAAGGCGTACTCCAGAGGAGTACAAACGTTGACGGGATAGAACGAATAGTCCACTTTGCCAGCGGTTCCTCCGAAGAGCCGCCGAGCCAGAGCCACTCCGGCTTTCATCGCTACAGCTGAGAATTGTGGTCTTCCGTAGGCGACGTCACCGAGGGCGTAGACCCCACTCATGGACGTCTGGTCGTTGTCGTCCACCTGGATGCACCCCTCCTTCACTGCGATTGAATTCATTTCGAGTCCCAAGTGTTCCAAGTTGGGCTGCCTCCCTACGGCAAGTAATATCGTTTTCGCTTTGTATTCAGTGATTTTATTTTCTGAACAACCTTCAACGGTGACCACATTTTCGGAAGTCCTGTGAAATGCCACGGGGACACACTTGCGAACAATTTTTACCCCGTGATTCTCCAAATGCTTGGTAACAAGACCCACCATTTGCTTGTCCAAGCCTTGCAAACATTCATCTCTGGCCAAGACAGTTACGTTGAAGCCCAGGTCCGCCAAGATACCGGCGCACTCGAGACCGACGAACGACGCTCCTATGATAATGGTGTCTCCAGGAGGCTCCTTCAACGAGAACAAGTCGTCCGACGTAATGCAGAGTTCTTTCTCGCTACGTAAACCCAAGTATTTCGGGCGACGGCCAGTCGCTATGACGATATTCTTCGCCTCAGCAACGACGATCTCACAGTTTTCTTTTTTCATCAGCACCTTATTTTTACACAGTATGGAGGCCTTGGCTTCGTAGAACTTGGCGCCTCTTGCGACCAGTCTCTTTTCGTAATTAGCCCGAACTTTCTGCAGATAAGCCTGGATGTTTGTCACCAGAGCAGTCCAGTTGTGTTTCGGTGTCTCGGAGGAACTCCAGCCTAAAACGCTAGCATCTTTCAGTGCCACGTTCAAACCTGCGGAAATGTGCATCAATTTCTTCGGCAAACACCCGACGTTGAGACACGTCCCTCCGAAGCCCCATATCGCACCTTTTGGCGTAGGTTTCACCCAGTTGCATATGACCACCTTCTTCCCCAAGATGGCGGCTTCCATGGCCGTCGACAGCCCCGCGATGCCGCCTCCCACGACAGCCAGGTCGTACATCGCACGCCCCTCATTTTCACCGGTACTCTTCCTTTCTTCCGCAGGCACTTCGCTGGCGAACCTTACCGGCGTTCTGAGACATACAATAGGTTCTCACTATCTGAAAGCAGGCAAGAAACTGGTGTTATGAGTAACGAGAGTTGAACTTGAGCCCAATGGGTCTCGGCATCGAGCCCGCTTGCTTGCAACGGAACGTGTTAATATACTACTTCCAAGAACGAAGCTGCTATTCAGAGATACGTGTAGTGTCCTTATAACAACAGTTTAATCCCTATTCGATCCAATTGACAAGAATTTTTAATATCATTTTAACAACAAAATCACCTGACTTTTAAAGTAATATATAACAAATTACAAGTTATTTTAATATAAAACATATGTAAGAACATTATGAAACATAAAGTGCAGCAATAACCTTTAAAGAAAATTATGGCAAAAGCTGCTGTTTTGGACTACAATAATTTATCTTTAGAAATATATAATCAGCCCCCAAATCACTGTATAATTTTTGGGCTGCCACTAGAACGTTATCCTAATAACCATTCATTCAGCACACAAGTGTCACGCTATCACCATATTAAATTAAGTACACAAAATGATTTTTCTTTTCAAAGAAACTTAATGATATGTAAATCATTGCCAACAGCACAGAATGGGGCCCATTATTCAGGCTAATCTATCTTTAACAAGGATTAAACAGTTAACTAATAAATCTGAGCTCAGTAAAACAATTTATAGAAGAATCTGAGATGTAGAATTAAGTAAAAATTTAAACAGTCAGCCTGAGCTATTGATCATCATAACTAATATTATATGCCTGTAACTATTCAACTATCTAAAATTCTAATAATAAGATGAAATAGCCAAATGACAGCTAAAATGAATGGTCTGCTCATTCTCCCTTTGACTGCCGTGGCTGAAAAACTACTGTGACCTGAAGAGGTCGCAAAGTTAGCAACGAAACGCAGTTTAATTTTCCATAAATAATATTATTTTATAATAATATATTTAATTTATATAATTATATATTTAATATATATATATTAAATATATAATTATTGTACGAATTTATTGGTAATTGGTATTAGACAAGGCACGCAGGCAGCATCAGGGATGACGTCACTACGCGTAGAGCTCTAGACGAGTAGTGATGCTACGTTAGCAATTTCAATTATTGCAAACACTCAAATTTAATTGGAATCATCTTAGTTTTTTCATTAATTATACAATAATTAAAACGCGTCTTCCAAATATCACAGTTGATTAATTCCAATACACGTCAGTTTCCCGCACAAGCATCAGTAGTAACCAAAATAATCCTCTGAGATACAAACGACATTGAAATACAAACCCTTATTATAACATTTAGTGCTTTGATACATTGTAAAACACAAGTACTTACATGCAACATAGGTTACAATGTCGTCCAACACTACACCTCTTGTGGGACGGACCGCTGCAACACAGAGCTGCAAATATAAAATCCAGTTCCTTACATCACGCCTCAAAATATTATACTAGGTCGAAGAATCGTCAGTTACCTTTCCAGCTGTTGAAATGAAAAGCAAATTTGTTTGTTAATATCTGATTCATTCTCTTGTCGACTGTGTAATTTCACGCTAGACTATTTCGTAAGTCAATAATGGATGTAACAACAACAACGCCACGAGGAAACTAACATTTAAAAGCTTCCAATTTTGTTAGCACAGTTTCTATTTATTTGCCGACCAAATGCATTTAAATAAAAACAATATACGTTTCTGTTTGACGATTATTTACCCGGTACATTTTGTAAAGCGATTTATCATATTTGACAGACATATCTTTCCGCTTAAAGATACGGAACATACAACGAGTTTAATACATATCAGCTAAATGCTGTGAAAATACGTCGTGATAAATTAAAATAAAATACACAGTAAATTCAAACATTATTAATTTTAAAAACACAAGTGCTATTATTCAGAAATATTTATTACCGAAATTTAAAACATAATATTTATGAAACGTCGTGTTTCATAAATATTATGTTTTAATGAAACGTCGTGTTTCACAAATATTATTATGTTTTAAATTCGATAATAAATTTTTCTGACAAATAGAGCTCGTGTTTTTAACATTTATTTAAAAATAAATCCGATTATTATAATTGTTGAAACATTATCAATTTTATTTCCATGTGCAGACAATCTTTGAGATACGTATCAAGGTGTTGCTTAAATTCCTTGACGCTTACGTTATATCTTCATGGAGCTTCACAATATCCAACTCTGTATATTGTAAGTAGTGTATGTTGTGTATATCTAATAATGTTAATGGGGAAAACTTGCTGAAGGTAGGAAATGCAATAGTAAATAATAAGCATCATATTTCAACAACCAGACTGAACGCCGTAGGACCAAAGACGAGTTTGGTAGCACCAAGCCCTGCTCCATAATGGTGACGTCATGACCAAACTGGCGCAGCGTAACGCTGCTACAAATTTGAAAACCATTAATTATATTCCTACGTGCGGGGAGATACAGACAGCGGCAACATTTCGTGAACTGAGTCATACTTATACTACTGCTAAAACTCCAGGCCAAGTGGACGACTCAAGTGGCTGAATCCTTCCTCGAACGTGCGGCGCTCGTGTCGCCCATTGTTGAAGGGTCCCGTCCGTAGCAATAAATAATTAATAAGGTATACAAACTCTATTCTTTGGATTATAATGATAAATACAGTTCCACGGCTGATTTATCCCGACCTGTAAGAAAGGGCATGTGTGTGAGACCTTCGGGA
The DNA here is from genome assembly GCA_037074705.1 of Zhengitettix transpicula. NCBI lineage: Eukaryota > Metazoa > Arthropoda > Insecta > Orthoptera > Tetrigidae > Zhengitettix > Zhengitettix transpicula. The sequence continues at coordinate 67,761,414 of CM073596.1, forward strand.
ACGAATGCAAACATGGCGTCACGTTTCCTTCCATAACCTATAAACCAACGTAAGACCAGCACGATAACTTTTTTTAAATTAATTTTGTAGTTGTAAATACATGATTGTGCTGCCAGTCTTTATTTTATTTTATCTCGTTTCTATACTCCACTGGTGACCAACAACGAGGAGGTAGATAACGTATATGACTATTATCAGGCAAGCAAACATATTTCATTTACGTAGAGTATTACTTACTACAGTGAATATATAATAAATTAAATGAAGCATTGAGCGGTGAAGTGGATACAAGCAGAAAGCGCGTACGTGTCACGTAAGCACAGGATGGTTGACCTTTGCTACTGTCTTCACAACGGTCACGGCCACTGAGGCAGGAGTGACGTAGTCGTCGACCGTGTGGAATTCAGAATTCCCTTGCGACCGACCGATGGCACTGTGGTAAGCGCCATGACTCCGAACGCGTTCTTCCTGCAGTTGGCTCTGTTCAGTATCGGAAACTTCGCAGGTAGGTGCGTTTCTCTTGCTGTCCATGTGTGAGGCTCGGGCAATGATTGTTCCAGTTCCAGCTCGGGAATAATGTTTTTACACACATCCATCTGACAATATTATATTTTTTCATGTTTTTTAAAATATATATTAGATTTCCACTAACCCTGTTACAGTTCCTAAGCAGAATTTTTTTAAGCTCTGTCTTGATCATGACTGGAAGTCTTTAATGTACTCTGTACACTTGTGATAAATAATTGCTGTTCCTGTATTCTACTATATTTCTTTTAGTGCAACTGATACAGACCAAGTTCTTGACTATCTTTCTATTTTTCTTGTGTTGAACTAATCTGCATGTGTTTGAACTAAAATTTATCATAATAATTGTTGATTACAATTACCAGCATTGAATAAGTTATTTGGCATGACTGATTTCCACGAATAGCTCTCAAATCCCATAATTCACAGACATTAATGAGTGGGTTGGAATAACTCATATTCACTAGTTTTGTGCTTTTTATTTTTGGACAGAATAGTTTGCTTAGCTTAGTTGATTTGTTCTAAGTTTATTATCTAGTGAAAGGCATAGATCTATTATTGTACATTCAATTTCATTAATCACCTACCACTGTAGAGTTTCTGAATTAACTGCAGAATTTACAGTTCAGACTCGAACCAATTTTATAATAGTATTTAAATCTATTAGCATCGTGCTGTGTTGGTATTGAAGAACCGCACTCGAGCCTCGTGGTCTACCATTCGTCATTTTTGTATTGTCACTGATGTGTTAAATGTCTGAGTAAAGTTACGGAGACCTTGCGGGGCCGCCATGTCGTAATTTGTAATTGCTAAGAAAGAAGAATAATGTATCCTGCAACGAAAGGAAATTAGCGGGTCTCTAACCAGTACTAACAAGTAATTTATATATATATATATATATCTGACTATTAAGACAACTTATAAATAAACAACAGTCGATTTGTAGTCAGAAAAAAAAATATTTATAGAAAATTACTGTACGTTTCGTCGCTAATTTGCGACCTCTTCAGGCATGAAATATTTCGGCCACGACAGTCAAATCAATATTTTGTTAAAGCTTCGTACCTGAAGAGGGTCGCAAATTAGCGAAGAAACCTACTGTAATTTTCTATAAATAAATATATTATTTTTCTGACTTCAAACTGGCTGTTGAAACCGCCTACCTAGGACTCGTCTTCGATTCAAAACTCTCTTGGAACCCCCACATTAAACACCTCCTCTCTAAAATTAACTTTATATCCTCTCCTAAGCAGAAAATCCCCACTCGCCCTCAGCCTCTCTCCATAATACAACCCACATGGTCCTGGGCCTCATCCCTATGGGGGAGCAACAGCCAAAACCCAAACTAAACACCATCACCAACTCTCCCTGGTACCTTCCATAATCCACCACGACATTAAACTTCCCCAAGTCAGCTCAATAATCACCAGATCCGTAGCCTCATTACCTTCAACCATCCACGGTCCAGCAATTCCACAGCAATCCTCAAGAGGAAACGGCGTGTCGACCTCATCCTTTCCCCCAGAACACTCTGACTCCTCCTAACCCACCCCCATCCTCACACCCGCAGACCCATCAAGTTCAACACCACCAGCGAACCCTCATAACCCAACAATGTACACACCCTCAGACACACAAATTAAGTTACAGGAGTTGCTGGATTAATCTAAGTGCCCAGGCTAATTATGTACAGAATTTTAATTGTATATACTGTAAACTTTATGTATCAAGAAATTATCCTAGGATAAATGTTTTGTCTAATAAAAAAAAGAGGCAACTTATAAATAAACAACAGCCGATTTGAAGTCAGAAAATGAATATATTTATTTAAAGAAAATTACAGTACGTTTCGTCGCTAATTTGCGACCTCTTCAGGCATGAAATATTTTGGCCACGACAGTCAAGGGAGACCGACCTGACTATCAAAATTTTGTTAAAGCTTCGTACCTCCTGAAGGGGGTCGCATATTAGCGACGAAACGTACTGTAATTTTCTATAAATAAATATATTTCTTTTCTGACTGTTGTTTATTTACAACATTTTATTATTATTATTATAAATAAGTCACATTAGCTATGTAGTTCGTCGCCGTAATCTTGTGAAAGCCCGCATAACTCCTAATATGTAGTATAGTAAAAGTGTTTCGACATCAGTCTCACTATAATTGATTTAATGATTGTTCTTCTTCCTCGGGCTCTGCCCTGTTCCACGGTTCTCTTCCGTTTTCCATCCACCACTTTCATGCCCTCACAATCCCCAAACAACCCTTTCTTGGTCTTCCACGATTCTCTTCCGTTTTTCAGCCACCACTTTCATACCTTCACAATCCCTTTCCTGGTCGTCAGCGTCTCCTCCCTCCAAACACGCCCTCGACTGTCTGCTGAACATACTAATATTCCAACTAAAGTACGGCCACACAACTAGACTCACCTTAACCTGAAGCCCGGGTTTCGGTAAACCAAAGATATAAAAAGAAAGAACTGACTGACTAAGTAAAATTGCCTGAAGAGTCGCTGCTGTCGTTGATCACTTCAGAAACTAAATTAGTTTCCACGTGAGGGATTTCCCACGTTGGTCCATTCATGTTTTAGTGATGACCGAAAATTCGTCCTATGTTCCTTGATCAATGGCCTTTTCGTTCGACCTACGTAAACAGCATCGCAATAAATTGTTTAATTATTTCTTTTTTAAAAATACCAGAATGAGAACTGATTCTGCTGTGTCAAAAAATTCATAAATATCTGGGGAAAAAAATGTTAGATGCCAATATTTCTCAGGCCTGGCATCAGAAATAATCTGACAATTGTCATTTAATAAGTTAACAGAAAAACTGCCTTTAAGATTGATATTTCTTAAGTGATTTGATATTAAGTTACTCATAAATCTTAATAATACACGTATTCTTCTTCTTCTTTTACTGTCGCACTGTAGCCCAATGTGAGTTTTGGCCTTATTAACAATTTCTCCTGTGTCAGTCTCCGTCATCCTCTTACTTTTATGGTTTGTGTGTATCCTTCTCGATGTCTTGTCCGGGGTCTCCCCCTGGCTTCCAGTCCACAATCCGTCCAGGTTGTTCTGCTTTCATCCATCCTAAGTACCAACCTTCTGCTCTTGATAAACCGAACCAATGTCCTCGTTATTCATGGACCTGCTCCAGTTCTCCATTGGTACACACATGGTCCGTGTATCCTTCTCAGTATCTTGCGTTCAAATATTCTCAGTAAGTCCTTATCATTATCATAAATCTTAATAATACACATATTGCCTGTGTTTTATCTTTATTTATTAAATTTTAATTTTCCGGTTATATTAAAGATTTGAGGAGTGTTCTTTTTGAAAACCTTAATTTATATATACTGCAATTTGTCACTAAATTTCTACGTGTAATTTTTTTAATAAGAAGAGATATCACCAAATACACAACGTTTCTGGGGTCCTTGTTCCTTTCTTCAGGTGCTAAAAAGACTTTCGAGTTCGTCAATTGTATTGTGCGGTTGTGTCGCTCTGGGCTCTTGTGTTTCTAGTTTTCTCAGCACCTGAAGAAAGGAACAAGGCTTCCTGAAACGTTGTGTGGTGTTTATCTCATCACTTCCTTTTGTCTGATTATTAATTTTCAAAACAGACATATATATTTTTCATTGCGACCTTTTGTCATCTTGATGTTTCCATAAATTTGATAAAACTTTACGGTAAATGTGAGTACATTTTATCACGAGGTTTTGTTTTTCAGTGAAGGCGTTCGTCCACAGAAGAATCTCCAAGAGAGAGTCTGTCAACACAGATTTCGTCTTTCCGGACCAGCTTGAGTTCGTGCCGAGGCCTGCGGCACCGCTGGACTTGCGTCAGGCACCACCAGTCAGCATCTACGACGACGACTTCATGGAGTGGGACGTGGACGACGCACATCAGTTCACGCTACGCCGAGCTAAGCCTTTCGGAGAGAGTAAACCCAGAAAGCCGCTAACCAATGCTGGAATGAACAAACAAAATGAAATACTCTTCCCGCAGGAGGGTTCCAGTGCAGGTAAAACGTCGGGCGGACTAAGTGATGTTTCCAGCAACTCGTCTGACCAATCAGCTAATTTCCTGACAAGTCAAGCATCCGGCCATTCACCAAATCCTTCGACCCAACCACCCATCCTTTCGATTAGTAACAATAAGAACCCAGCACTGAGCCAGTCTGCCGGCTCTTCAAGTCTTTCTTCTTCCCAACCCCCCAAACATTCCTCAAGTACAAGTTCCAGTCATTCATCGGTTCCTGTTCACAGCCAATCCCATGAGTATTCGAATCAAAACTTCAGCCAATCAAACGTCGGAAATGATAAACAAGTGATTCAATTAGTTCAAACAACAGATAACACCAATCATAATATCGGTTATTCTTCCCCGTCGAAGAATGCTGTAAACACTGCTCTGTCGTCTGGTGAAGGACAATTTTCATTGCCTGACAGTGTCAAACCTATAGTGACTGTAACAAGTGCGGTGTCCGGTTCCCAAATCACAGCATCATTTGGAAGACCAATTACCTTGACCAATACTCAAAGAAATTTGTTGTCTCAGAGCGTAGGCTATTTCGCCCACAACTCTGCAGCAGCAGGACAAGCTAGCAACTGTTGTGCTGAAAATCGACCTTCTGGTTCTCTTGCGTCTAAGTCGTTTGACCAAACACATTCCACTTCGGTCATAACTGCCGTTGGAGTTGAACATTCAAAACCAGTTCAGATAGATTCCTCACACGGACCAGGTCTTCCGACTGGACCCAAACGTCCTTTCGCAAGTCAAAGTAGTTCTTCACTTTCAAGAAGTTCTGGATTATATTTTGGCACATCCGAAACTTATGGATTTAGATCCAATTTTGAAGGTGGAGATGATTCGGGAAATGAATTTCTCCTCTCATTTCAGGACTTGGTAAAGCATCCACTACTCAACAAGCTCTACAACTCCGACTTATATAATGCCCAATACAAAACACTTGTCAACTTTCAGCACTCTTCCAGTTCAAGCTCAAGCCAGAGAACATCATCAGGCTCTAGTAGTTCCAGCAGTAGCTTTCCTAAGGATTTCCCAGCATTCTCTAGCTCTAGCCTTGGATTTCAAGGAGGGATAAGTAGTTCGTCTATAGGAAAGGGTTTCTTCTTTCACTCGTGATTGTCATTGGTGTTGTCATAATGACAAATAACATTCCTTGACAAGACTGAACGTTAACATGAAATCTGTCTGGTTTTAATTTCTGAAGAAAAATATAATATAAAAATACTGATTACTTGGTAGCCAGTTCCTTGAATTATTTCCCATATATATATATATATATATATATATATATATATATATATATATATATATATGTATATATAAAAAATATAGTAATATAAGTTTACATTCTGATAAAAATTTAGTTTCTCAGCATTTATGTAAGATTAGGTTAAAAGACTAGTAAAATCATACTCTAAATAATCATAGTTTAATTCTTACTTATGGAATTTAAGTTATCCTGCATACAATGTTTTAAAATTTTCATATGAAGAAATTTTTAGTATAAGAAATGAAAGTATTGTTAAAAATAAATGTTTGTAAAATTGTATTAATAATGGAATAAACTATATATTTTTTACATGATGTACCCAATCAAAAGCTTTTCCTGCCATTGATAGGGTGTTAAATAGAGATGCTGATTTAGTAGCATCACATTTCGTGTATTATTATTAATTAGACTAATATGTAGATGTCTTAAGTGATGGACCAAGTAGGCAATCCACATATTAAATTATATAATAGCGAGAGGCAGTGCACAGGTAATCACAAACTATAAATACATTATTTTGGTTAATTAAATTGCTGGATCTTATTGCTGTGAAAAGTAAATTGCCTGTACCTTTCTACAAGAAGTTTTGTTGCTCTTACAACCTTGTCCAAGTCCTGTGACATACTCGAGTTCTTAAAAGAACACTGAAGTGGAGATTACAGAAAAGTTGGAGGCTTCACTAAATTTTTGCATTATTAATAACAACTTATTAATAATTAAATAGATCTTGGGGAATGTAACAGACATTGTGATAATAAATGACATAAACTTCACTACATGTAAATTTTTATTTTAATACAAATTGTGTAGCATCTCTCACAAAAAAAATATTTTATGCAAACGAGCTGAATTTTTATTACAATGCACAACTTTGAAAGTACAATTATTTTTCGTAGTGTTAACATTTATAACGCAAAGATGGTGTTTTTACCATTACCGCCTGCGCAGTCATTTTAAGCAAAGATAATTATACTACTTAAAACACGAGGGGGTGGAGTGGGGGAGGATGGGGGGGTGGCAACTTGTTCTGCCGTGAAATAAGATGAATGTGGAGGTTGCAGGGGCCCTCAGTGACGACCCGCCTGGACCGAGTAGGTCACCTTGCCGGTGTTGTCGATGCTAGAGCTGGCTGAGGAATGGACACCTTTGCCCGTTGACGTTCCACTGTGCTGGACGTTGAACGGTTTCTTATCGTCAGTAGCACCGAAACGGTTCAACAAATCGTCGCCTCCGCCATACCTGTACAAAGATTAACAGAAATTATTATGGACGGTGTGACAATAGCCTCATGTGGGGAAAAAAATTAAAAGTGATTTTCTGTTCATAGCATTTTCTAGAAAATCATTGTCAATGTCACATTGATCCAACCACTTATAGCCATTAAATAATTAAAGCCAATAATTTTTAAAGAATCCTCATCTAGTATTTTGACTTCCTCGATAAAAATTATTTGGGGATGGCCAAATTGAAGATGAATCCCTATTGCAAATTCTAAAACTCAAGACAGTTCTGTGATTAACATTCATTTATGTGACTTAATCTTATATTATTTATAGCTTTATCATTAGAATGAAAAAAATTATGTCTGATTGAAAATAATGAATAAAAAAGATGGCTAATAGACAAAAAGGGTAATAAAATATAAATACCACACAACGTTTCTGGGATCCTTGACCCTTTCTTCAGGTACTAAGAAGAGCCTAGGGAGACACAACTGCACTGGTCAGTTGACAACAGTCAATATAATTTATATTACCCTTTTTAGTCTGTATTGGTTATCCTTCTTATTCATTTATCATTAGAGACGGTTGATTTTAGCAAATAAATAATGATATTTTGAAAATTAAGTTTATCATTTTCTAGTATCCTACAGGTAAGTATTTTGAGGTGGTGAATATTTGGACCGAACTTTCCTTCATTGAAAAATAAATAATAAAAAATACGTATTTGGTGTACGTTGAATAATTCTCACCTAACCTAATTTAAAAAACTATTTATTTGAATTGCCAAAAGTCCTTTTAGTTGTTAATCTCGGGTCTTTGATTAAACTAATCTCTGTGTGTGTGTGTAATAATCTACTTTGAAAACAAATTAATGTAAACATTATTCCAGCTGATGAGAATTGTTCTCCAGCTAATCCTCAACCATGAAGGTAAGATTATTATTATTTCATTAATTATTTGAGAGTCTCTGGTGCAACGTCATCATCATCATATCTGCCATAGTTTTGTTCTCCTGGGAGGTTTTGAAGGGGACACCATGTACAATTCAGCAATACATACATACGGCTAGAGCCTGCCTCACTATCTCTTGCTTTCCTCCTCCATCCTCTTATGTCCAACTCCTTCATGCCTTCCTATACATTCTCCACCCATGTCTTTCTGGGTCTGCCTACACACCTTCTTCCTCCTGGTTTTCCTTTCCATATTCTTTGTGGTAGGGTTCCCTCCTCACTCCTTATGGAGCTCACAATTTGGGGAGGGGGTCACCATAGAGTTCTTTGTTAGTTCTGATTCTCCATTCCTCGTTTCCCATACTTAGGCCCATAAATTCTTCGTAGGATTTTTCTTTCCCATCATGCTTCTCCTGTTCTGAATTCGTCGCACCTCAGTCAGCGTACACCAGGTTTCTGTTGCATGGTTTAATTACAGTTTTATAAATCTTTACCTTTCTCTTTTTTGAGAGGTGCTGAGATTTCAAGAGAGGAAGTAAGGACCCAGTAGCATCTGTTCCCCTATTGTACTATTTTCTGTTACTACTGACAATTGAGCAGGGCGGGAATACTTGTATGCACTTAGTTATGCCGTACCCAGTGTTGTAGCCGCCGCCGCCGCCCCCAGTTCCAGGGCCGTACCCCGCGCCTTCGACGCCGTAGCTGCCCCCCAGGCCGCCGCCGCCGCCGGCTCCCGACCCCGAGGACGACGAGGAGCTGCTCTGGCTGAAGGAGTTGCTGCCGCCACCAAAGTACACGGGGTCGCCGGAGCTGCTGCTGCTGGAAGACGCGCTGCTGTGGCTGAAGCTGCCGCCACCTCCTGGGCTGCGGCGGAAGCGACTGGCCTTCCCAGGTATCCCAACCTCGTCCTTGTTGTGGAACAGCTGCGCCAAACATTACACAATATAAACACCTACGCTAGGAGCGTCATCTGCTACATAAACAAATAAATATAGAAAACAATGTTGAAAGAAGAAAAATAATAATAATAAAAGGAGTCTTAGAATTAAATTTGACCACACTTCACTTTACTGAATAATAATAATAATACTTTAAAATGAAAACTTTACGGTTGACAGAAAATTAATAATAATAATAATATTAAAGAGAGCCAAATACAGACAAAATAAGGGATAATGTAAATATCCTTGTTCCTTTCTTCAGGTGCTGAGAAGAGCCTACATTGGTATTGAGCCTTTATTTGTCTGTATTTGGCTAACTTTCTTCTTATTAATAATAATACTTTATTTGCCTAAGACGGTAACAAACTGTGTAGGCGTTACATCGCATGTACAATTTTAAATAAAGTGCATTTCCGGAACAAGCCACTGACCATTGTTGTATTATGATATCTGTTAACATTTGGTTTCTTGAACATAACCTTACATTAAGAACTTTTTTTTATTTTACCAAAAATGAACGAATATTATTTTTGTTTTGAAAATGTAAACTGTTATGAAATAAGATTCTTAATTAGTGAATAGTTGTAATTTATTTCTGTTTCGTTGGTTGTGTCGCAGCGCGGAGGCTGTTTCCGTTTCCTTGTGCTCTCGGCATCGTAGCACACAAAGCTAGCAGTTTGCGGGTGGAAGGGTAAAGTGCGCATGCGCAGTTGTGTCTAAGTTGGAATAGCGCAGGCTGCTTCAGAAGCAAAGTCTTGGATTTAAAAGACAATTATTATGAAGGTTCTTAACATTAACATTGAATTACTGTAACATTGAGACATTAAAGTAGGTGACGATGCCTCCAAAGAAATTTTGCACTAAACTATTGTATATTATAATTCCTCATTGACTTGGTACTAACCTTGTAGTCGTGAGTCACCCCCTTCTTCTTGAGGAAGAAGACCAGGGCTGGAACTACCTCTTCCTGGTTGTCATCTTGATTCTCGTCGTCCATCTCCTGTCTCGCTGGTCGGTTCTGCGCTTCCGCATCCTCCACTTCGTTCCCGGTTCCCTCCGGCTGTTGTTGGTCTTCGACGTCGCCGAAGTCTGGGGTCTTCTGCTGCTGCGGGGGCGGTACCTCGTCCTGAAGCGGCTCGGCCGCGTCCGTCTGCTCCGGGAAACGACCGAAGCCTCCGTAAGGCCTCTGGTAGTTGACGATCAAGTCCCTGTTCAGCGGCTGATAGGAAGGCATCATAGCTGCCATGGAGGGCGCCTGAGGCACGTAGCCGAAGCCCGAGTCCACGTCGGGAGCCAGATGTCTGTAGCTGTCGTCCTGGTAGACCGGAGGCAGGTCCTTGGTCTGTCTGTAGACGTTCTCCAGGTAGCCCGGAGACAGGGTCTTGGTCAGAGGAACGCTGTCCTGCTGGTAGACCTTGGTCTGAGGCTCGTCCTGGGTCTGACTGTAGCTGTCGGGTCTGAAGGCCATGTAGCCGTTGTCCTGGTAGTCGGTCCTCCTGGGGTGCGAAGACGGGAGGAAGAACACCATGGCCGGGATGGCATCCGGAGCGTCCTGCTGAGGCTGCACCGGGGGCGGAGGCGGGGGCGGCCGCACTTCCGCGAACGGAACGGAGATCGGACGCTGCTCGACTCTCATCACGCCGTCTGCAAACACAAAGACGTCGATTGCTTAAGGACGCGAGGGCAAGTCACCCGCTAGATAAAACACTCGCGCTTTCAACATCGGCAACTTCTCAATAGATGTCTTAATAATGACCTTAAGCAGACACTTGGGTTTTATTTATTTATTTATCCTGTAACGACGTTCCGATACCTGTTTGTATCTTCAGGTTTGTTCGTAATTAAGAGAATACACAAACAAATATAAATGAATGCCTTGCGTGTCCGTCGAACCCTCTTTCAAAACTGTCTGAGTGAATTCAATGATAGTAATTTGCAACTTTTACTTAGTAAATATATGAATATTCAGTGCGTAATGAAACAGGAATTGCAGAAACTGCGATCAAGTTGTGTGTAATTACTTATGTGTATTGTATTTTACTAGTGCGCTGTGAATATTATTTTTGAGTACTGTACATCCGGTAAGTCTTCTCTTCCGCACGCGCATTGAAATCACCGACGTTTCCCCTCTCCCTGTCCCTCCTCTCTCTCTCTCTCTCTCTCTCTCCCTCTCAATGCAACCTTCAGGCCTGTTTTTTATTCGTCACGTAGCTTCAGAGCTGCAGATTTTATGATTTTTAAATAAATGAGTTATTGCGGCAAGCTGGGGACCACGTGCACGCCCCCTCACCCTGCTGGCCCTCTTCACTGTGATAAGACTTCACGATGTTGAGCGACCGCCTCCAAACTTCTTCTCAAGCAAGCGATTATTTTGGATCGCAATTGTTCTCGGCGTTCGCCCAATCAGCCGCGTGACGTCACGTCCCCCCCCCATGGCTGTTGCCAAGGTCGGTCGCCCCCCCTCCCCCCCCCAGTGTTTGTCATCCTTTTCGACAAAATCTACCAGAGTCAATTTCGGTTCTACTCTGTATTCAAGGACGCTCAGCGTTCCTCGGACAATCCTTGAAGGACTCCTACGGGATTAGATCATCATCGTCGTCGTCGTAGTAATAACGCGCGGTGACGTCACGCTCCGTGCTGCTGTTGATGATGGTAATTACCGTCATAATGAGATCGATTACTGCAAGCCTTAATTATTCTCCGTGTACCTGTAGTAATTATAATTATTACTGTTTATTCCTTCAGTACAAGTTTTCCAATTAGTTGTTGTTGCTGACGTAACAATAACTGTCTTTATATTATTATAAATACGTACGATGAAGGACTGTGTGAAGGCCGTGAAGGTAAAAGTGGCGTCCAATTGTTATTATTATTATTATTAAAATGGCCATAATTGTCGTTATTTCTCCTCCGTACTTTTAATTATTTGACGATAAAAAACTGCGTTGAATAAATTTCTGGTGGACTCGCAGGCAGAGCCTAACCGAAAGAGCTCAGGAGGAGGTGGAGGAGGCTACCTTTGGGGATACCTCCTCCTCTCTCTGGTTTTCTGAACTAAGATTCCCTGTGTTTAGAGCTATATGTTCCGGGGGTTGCAGACCTAGTGGCGCGTACGGTAAGAGTTGTCCTCTGCTCCCATTGGAACAGTCGATCAGCTGCCTCCTAAACTGGTCGAGGGCACGGAAAAATGGATTGCTGCGTCCCCACAGCTAACCCCTCTTCCTACCTGATGCAGGTTTTCTAGGGTTTGTCCTGCACCAGTTTTAGGCGAATTGCCGGGTAGGATCCTTAAACCATAGCCCGGGGGCCCCCCCTGGTGCTCTTAAAGGGGGAGTCGCCACCCTCATGTAGCCTCTTCCTCTAAAGGGATAACAATTGCAAAACAGAGGCCGATGACGGGCACTCAGCTGATGTCTGCATGATTGTTGTCTGATGCGTTGGCCTTGTTGCGACGTCAAGTAGTTGTTTACCAGGAACGTGTCACACTAATTCTCAGGTGCTGGATGACGTAATATGCAGATGTGTGTGTGTTATAAAAGGAGGACACACAACCAGTCAGTCATCTCCGCGTCGGGAATTCCCGGAGGACCTTGACAGTGGCTGTTCTCGTCCGACTCGTTTCTGCAGGAGTATTTAACCACTGTGATTAGAAACAACGTAATCGCTTCCACTTCTGGAAACCGCCTCGATGCGGTTCAGGGCGCCTGTGTTGGAAGAGAAACCAATACCTGAGAGGATCCCTTCAAGGAATAAATACTCTATGGTCAATCTATTATATTAAATAACGTGTTTTAAAAAAAACTAAAGGTTTTCTTCCGACGTGGGAGCAAACAGTTTTTTATTCTTTGGGACTAAAATCCACATCTCTGGAGTGATTGGTTTTTTTTAGGGTACCAGGGTACACGAGGGCAACTCCCCTTTAATAGCATAGGAAGGGATTTGAAAGGGGGGATGATGCGGAAGGGTAGAGGAAGGTAGCAAGGGTTAACTAGGGGGTCCCCGGGCTGTGGTTTAAGGATCCTACCCGGCAATTCGCCTTAAAAGTGATGCAGAGAAAACCCTAGAAAAACCTGCATCAGGTAGGTCGGGCTCTTGGGTACTTGTCCCACGCCCTTCCCTGGATACCGGGAGAGGAGTTTGCTGTGGGGACGCAGCATTTCCCTTTCTCCGTGCCTCGAACAGTTTAGGAGGCAGCTGGTCGACTATTCCAATAGGAACAGAGAACAACTCTTACCGTATGCCCCAAAGGTCTGCGGCCCCGGAACATTCACCTCTCTAAACAGGCCTCGGCTTGTGGGAACCTTAGTTCAAAAAACACCAGTGAGAGGAGAAGGCATCCCCAAAGAGACCACGTGGCCTCATCTTCCTGCGGGAAAGTCCAGGTAGTTTACTTTGTAAACCGCACTCAACAGTGTAACTTGAGTTGTTGCTGGTCGTTCTGGTTATAAATTGTGTATTTCCGCCGCGACCTTCACCAGCAAAATGTTTGTCCTTTGTATCTGCCAAATTTTCCTGAAATTCTTCTTTAATCAATGTATTTGTCTTGTAGTGTTGAACGTCATGTCTGAAGACGTGGTGTAAAGTAACCAAGCAAGCACAACTTGGCTGCTGCTTTATTGCGAACATTGGCGCTGTCAAGGTCGCGACCATCTTCAGGGAACCGTGTCCAGTTTTAATTATTTCATTGCCTCATCGTTTTGAAAGGAAATGCAGGACAGCCTTTGTCTTAGGCAACCCGTGAGGTTTTTTCTTCTTTTCTGTTAAATACAAATTATGAGGTGTAACTCCTTGTGCTTGTGTCCTTGCCAAGGCTCCAATGTTGAGGTTCGCACGGTCTAAATGTTTCTGCGAACACTTTGTGGAGAGTGCGAGGGCGTCCTCGGCCCCGCTGCACACACGAGCGCGCATTCATGGAATGATAATGATGTTTATCTTTGTCGCCGGAAGTTTGTCACACTCACACACACCCGACACACACTCACGTACGGATGTGCCGACAGAATTGAAGCCGGTGGCGACGGCGGGCATCGAACCTGTGCGCCGTGTCGTCGACTCCAGAGGTAAAAGCCCTCTCAAAGAGCAAGGCCAACGGGGCGGAACCAATCAACAATAACGGATATTAAAAGGAGTTAATACAAAGGCTCGAAACAACGAGTTTAAATGACAGTCGACTGTTATTTCACTACACATCTTAACAATGTACCTCCGTGAGGGAGAAGGTTACGTTTATTAACAGAAATAAATAAACGACGTTTCGTCCTCTTTATTAGGACCTCTTCAGGTTGAATCTTGTAAATAATTTTGGAATCAATGTCGTATATGTATAATGAAAGGATTTGTTTTTAATATTTGTGTTGTCAGCGTAATAATGTGGCCCAGGAGGAGTTTTCAGAAGTGTTATTAGATTTTGACGAGGGTTCAGGACAGTTCAGCCTCTCCGAAGGGAATTGACCGCGGTCGGTTAAGGTAAATAAGCTGCAAACACTTGTTTCTAAGCAACTTCGGTATTATTTGACTTCGGTATTACTTGGGTTGTCATAATTAAACTAAGCGACAACCATAATCGCCCCCCCCCACCCAATGATTCGACTCCAGTCTCGGTTGTTTCTCCTCTAGCGTTATTTTGTGTGTGTGTGTGTGTGTGTGTGTAACCTTCCCTCCACCCCTACCCCTGAGGGTCCTCCCCTCACATGTCGAAATGAGTTGAAATTATACACAAACAACACTTTGAACCCCGGGAAATATTTACCCGACTCAAATAAGCATGTTTTTAATATTTCCATCCCCGCTCCAGGGGTGTAGATTTGAGATGCGGAAGATACGGGCAATTTCACTTGTCAGAAGATTAATATATATATATATAGAGAGAGAGAGAGAGAGAGATTAATACACCGTGCGTACAAACACTGAAGGTATTACGTGCCTCTCCCTTCTTCCTCCTCCTCCTCCTCTTCTTCTTCTTCTTGTACGAGGTCGTCCGCAGTGACGCATGACCAATTACGGCTCCTCCTCCTCACCGACCATGAAACTCGACGACGCGACTTATTTGCGAACCATAAAACGATTAACAAAAAAGAAACACTTGCCAATTTACTATTACTTTTTTCGTTGTTACTCGCGGCTGCAGGAAACTGGGAGATTAAAGGACGAGATACTAAAAAAATAATAAAATATATTAATTTGCAAAGAGCACTTGAAAATGTTTCCGGATAAATCGTGACCAGGAAAATGGAATTAATTCTTAGTTATTTCCCTTTGTCCCATACAGAAGTTGATTACAGCGTGGGGAAGCATGAATGAGGTGCAGTTCCTCACCTTACAAGGTACATCCACATCCATAAGACTGTGTAACCTCCCACGTAAGAGGCGTCCAGGTGACTTTACTCACTCAAGGAATTCTACAATTCCACGTGGAACCTCCTGATAAATAAAGGAGACTGACTGTTCGCTTGTCCTTAATTTGCATTTTACTCTGTTTAAATTGTCCTGAGAATTAAAATGTTCTTGGAGGCGAGTATTTAATGACCTATTTGTTTGTCCCGTGTAACACGCACTGCAGTCTTTACAGAAAATATATATTACATTCTTCTAAGAAATGCCCAACCTACCTGATGCAGGTTTTTCCAGGGTTTTCCTTGCATTACTTTTAGGCGAATGCCGGGTAGGATCCTTAAACTATATTTCGGGGACCCCCTAGTTAACCCTTGGCTACCTTCCTCTACCTTTCGGCATCCCCCCTTTCAAATCCCTTCCTAAGTTATTAAAGGGGAGTGTCTGCGTGAGTGTTCCACGTACAAAGCTACACCCGTGGAGCAAATTTCACCTTCACAACAGAACAGGAAACAAACACTGTGCGGGTGAGACACGTCTACCAACCCCCCCCCCCCCATCCCTCAGGAACTGGGGTGAAAAATTTCAAACTTGCTCGAACGCCAGATATTTCCGTCAGATAAATAATTTTCGGGGTCAGAGAGGTTGATAGTGTTTCTCCTCATGTTTTTTCTGCGTATAATCTCAACCCCTTTCCGGCGTGGTCCCCCCCCCATTTTCGAATAAGTCTTCCATCTATTCTGCATTCATTTGTTCGGAATGGGGGGGGGTGGTACGTAAAAGTAACGTGAAAACAACCGAGATTGAAGTCGAATCCGCGGCTGTGGATGTCGCCGAGGTCTGTTGTGACAACCCTGGCAACGCCGGAGCGCCCACATAAACTCGACTGAGATGTTATAAGAAATTTTACCACGATGAAACCGCCGTGGTAGTTACGTGGACGGATTAAGCAAGGTTTGCAGCCTTCCTGAGCGTTGCGAAGGTAAACAACACAATTATAAAAAGTCTCCGTCCTTCGACATCGTGCACGATCCTCAACTTTACGTCTGTATGAAATTATAATGACCAGAGAAATATCCAAATACCACGCAACGTTCCTGGTATCCTTGGAAGGAGTTTGTCAACTGCAATTGTGCGGTTGTGTTCCTCCCGGCTCCCGGGCGTTTCATTTGGCTTACATAAAGTAAGAAACTCGCAACCTTCCTTGCCGTGAATGAGATGTTACAATTGCACTGAGTTTACGTAAAGCACTTATAAGATATATATATATATATATATATATATATATATATATATATATATATATATCATAACAAGAGACACAATACGAACCTTTGCTTCTAGACACAAAACATTAGCGACATTTTAAATGAATAAAATAACCAATACGCGGAATAAAATAGTTTACAAAGAAATTAAATATTAGCTTACAAACGATGTTTCATTCCTGTTTACGAACGTCATCAGGTGCACAACTACACATCATGACGACGACTTCCCTACTGATTATTTTTTAAAGAGTATCTAAAAAATTTAAAGAAAATAATTTTTACATAAACATGACACCAAAACTATATAACATAATTATGCGAGTAAATAAAATAATAATTAGGTAAATAAGTAGCCAAATGAGGGAAGGAATGAGTGAGTGATAGATGACAACGTCCCCTTATATTCTTATTAGCCTCAAATAACAGAATTTAGGGAATTCTTCAACACAACGTCAGGGGGTAGTTTTCACCACTAACCTAGTCAAATATAATCTGAAATTGAGGACCTAAAATGCAGATTAATATATACAATGATTTACATCATTTCTAAAAATAATCAGGACCTACTCTGTCAGTGTTACACTGGAGTTCGCCGGACGAACCGACATATTAATTAGGTTGAGGAAGAAAATAAATGTAGTAATGGAGGTGTATAGCTCGTGGGGAATAGCAAGTCGGACTGGGGGGGGGAAACAGACTTAGATATCTATATAATAAAAAAGGGAGTATATTTGTATGTATGTATGTATGTATTTACGTTGTTCTTTATACAAATTTTATCGCGTGGAGAGATTGCAACAAAAATTGGTACACAAATTCTTCAAAACACGAGAAACGGTACTGTGAGGGTGAGAAACCCCTAGCATACATGTGGAAAGAATTATAATTAAAAACCGTGATCATTAAATATTAATTTACTGCGCGCCAAGAGACCGTGACGTCACGCGAGAGAAAGACGTTACTACGCAACGAACGAAGGAGATTATTAGGAATTAAATAAAGCAGAAATATTCTCTTTAAATAAAAAGTATAATTTTATACAGCAATACTCCATCCATCGAATGGTAATAAAGAAGAATACGAATTACTTTACCATCCTTGCGCTGTATTAGTTGTGAGTCCAGCTAACAATTTCATCAATGTAATATTTCGTAATGTATGAAGACTGAGTGACGATTATATCCTGCAATTATTAAGTATTGTGTCTCTCTGGCAACCTTCTTAGCAACCTGAAGGAAGGAACAAGGCTTCCAGAAACGTTGTGTGGTAGTGACTAGCGCAGTTGTCTCTCTCTAGGCTCTTGCATTTTTTTTTCTGCTCCTGAAGAAAGGCACAAGGATCCCATAAACGTTGTGAGGTATTTAAATTACCCTCCATTATTAAATTGACTATATACTCTTCATACATACATACATACAAATATACATCCTTTTTTGTATATAGATATCTAAGTCTGTTTTCCCCCCAGTCCGACTTCCTATTTCCCACGAGCTATACACTATATATGTAAGTATTCAATTAAATACTTTTTCGAGTTTATATAAATAAGTACACGAGCAACGCCGGGCACCCAGCTAGTTATATATAAATGTAAGCCTAGAGTATACGCTGGTAAGAAGTTGAGGTACAGTACCTTGGGGCCGCTCCGTGGTGGTGGAGGCCGCGACGCCTGCGACGGCCAGCGCGAGCACGAACAGAGCTGCCATGTTGCCGCCTGGAAGCGCTCTGAACCTGCGGCCTCGTCGCGGACGCGCTTTTATACGGACCGCTAATTGTCCCCGTCAAGGTGAAGTTCGACTCCCAGCCTCTGCAACATCCACGTAGCTGCGGACACACACAAACAAAACACTCAAGGAGTGATGGCAGTGCAGTTGTGTCGCTCTAGGCTCTTCTCAGCAACCTCACGAAAGGTATTTATACTACCCTGTCTTCCTTATTCAATAAATATAAAACCTCACTATAATAATCAGTACCCACACTGAGAATAATTTCAACGGCAATGTAGCATGTAAACTGTGAACATGAGGAGTATACAGTCAAGTTAATAATGGAGGGTAATATAAATACCTCACAACGTTTCTGGGATCCTTGCGCCTTTCCTCAGGAGCAGAAAAAAAAATGCAAGAGCCTAGACAGACACAACTGCGCTAGACAGTACCACACAACGTTTCTGGAAGCCTTGTTCCTTCCTTCAGGTGCTAAGAAGAGCCCAGAGAGACACAACTGCGCTAGTCACTACCACACAACGTTTCTGGAAGCCTTGTTCCTTCCTTCAGGTGCTAAGAAGAGCCCAGAGAGACACAACTGCGCTAGTCACTACCACACAACGTTTCTGGAAGCCTTGTTCCTTCCTTCAGGTTGCTAAGAAGAGCCCAGAGAGACACAACTGCGCTAGTCACTACCACACAACGTTTCTGGAAGCCTTGTTCCTTCCTTCAGGTTGCTAAGAAGAGCCCAGAGAGACACAACTGCGCTAGTCACTACCACACAACGTTTCTGGAAGCCTTGTTCCTTCCTTCAGGTTGCTAAGAAGGTTGCCCAGAGAGACACAACTGCACTCGTCAGTTGACAAAACTCAAAAGAAAGGGGACAAGGCTTCCAGAACGTTGTCTGTGTTATTTCTGTTATCACTTCTTTCGTCTCTATTTGGCTATATTTCTTATTATTATCTGACTTTGGTTGAATTATCAAAACAAAGAGGATTGCCATTACGTCAGAAAAGATATAACAGCCCACAAAGAATATAATTCCTGGTGCTACAAAGATAATCGTGCTGGTATCTACTTCTAATTTATGTTTCATTCACAAATATATCTGAATAAATTGATTAACGTCATGTATAAAATTAATAATTCTTCGGTTTAAAACGCCTTCTACCTTTCTTTATGCATAACATTTAATATAAACTCATTGAAATGAAAACAATAACGTAATAACACCGAGTACCAACCTGGTCAGTCTCAAGGCACAATCTTCTGACGTAAAACACAAAGGAGGCATTCAAAATGTGTCACATTGTTTTGTTTTTCAAGTCTCGTCCCCCAGTATATTTTTTTAAGGGGTAGAAACATTTGCCTGCAGTTTCTCCTAACGCCATTTTGTTTACGAGGGTCGGCCGTTACTTTGTACCCGCAGACACACACGTCATCACCACCCGCGCCATCAACCACTATTATTATTATGTACCAATGTACACGTCCGTCTGTTGCCTCACTACACGCCACCAACTCCCTGCCCCTCACTTTGGTTACGACATCGTCAACGTCCACGTAAATGTTGTCGGCGACAGCGTAAGACGTGGATGATGTACGGCACGTGGGATGACGTATGCATGTATCCAAAGTAACACACGTGTATATATATTGTAGTAATTGGTAATTAAGGCATTGTTCTAATTAAAAAGTTGAATTGTAGAGGACTCATTATTAGTGGATATAGAGCGGACGCCGCAACAAACCGGCAAGGCAAAGAAAGCATTGTTGATGAATCGAGAAGGTTCTGCGCGCTCAAAAACTTGCGAGACGAACGAACAGTCAGGAAATGTACAGTCGGGCAGTAGGCAGCGAGGAGAGAAGACTAAAATTCCAAGTCATGAAAATTTGAACAGTACAGTCGGGCAGCAGACAGCGAATAGACCAGACGAAAAGTTTTACAGTCGGCAGTCAGAACTAAAGAATGTGGTCCTGTCACGAACATGCTTTCAAATATTAAAGAGTAAAGCAATATTCAGTAAGGGAAGGAGACAGAGCAACTAGTGTGTAGATTCATCATGCGGGCTGGCCATAGACAAACCAATGAAGTCCATTTTCAACTAAAGTCACGAGATCTACAAATCCAGGTTGCAGTAAAGCATCGAGAACCAACCAATTAGTGTTAAAGCAACTAACAAACAACGCCAATTAGAGTCTGTGAGAACTTAGAATCACTGATGTCCCCAAAATTGTGCACGAAAAACTAAAAATGAGACCTGGGCGGCCGTAAGTAGAGAAAAACTTTAAAATCATTTCTAAACCGTGTTTAAAAGATAAAAGTCAGATCGTTCTTTAATTATTTAATTATCGATAAAATGAGATCCTTAATTCTTGATCAAATTAAAATTGTTTAAATTCAATCTTTAGTGTTATTTCTCCAACAACAAATTTCGTCTATGTTCAGACGCATTTGATTTCCATAAAAAGTAAATGTAATTTTGATTATATAAATTCTGCCATTTATCAAACCCAGTTCAAGACCCTGAGATCAGAAATATTTTGTAATTTGAATACTTGTTTTAAAATTGTTAATAAATCTTGTTTAATAGTTTTCACTTAAGTTTTTTCATTTAGAAACGCCACATTCATATTATATATTTAATTATTACAATATATACTGTAACGCGTGTATTTAGGTTTAAGCTTTTTCTTTGTCTCGCAAGTGTTGTTTGCTGTGGTCTTGAGAATTCGAAACCGTGCACGTGCGTGCGTGGGAGGGTGTGGAGGAGATAAATATTTCCATCCAAGTAAATTTTCGTGTCCTGTCCCGATTGTTGGCCCTCAACATGACAGAATGGTTGGCCATTGTTGACTACGGAACTGCAGCTGCGTGTTGTAACTCTTGTGACAATGGAAGAATCAGTGAAACTGACATTTCGACGAAGTTTTCTAATAATGAAAAAAAAAGAATGGGAGGCTGTAATGGAGGGAACTGGAGCAGTTGTTCTGCGCTCACCGCAGCTGGTGGATGTGATTATGAGAGGCTCCGTAAAGTTGTTGTCTCTGATATAGTCCGAGGCAGAATCGTCGTGAGAAAGGGGTCACAATTTGTTAGTGAAGAGTTCACTAATTTAGTACGACGGCAATCAATCCCGGAGGCCGACGCCTTAGCCAGTGGTCAACCCTGAGTCGACGCCAGTACGAGAGCTACAGCAGGCAACACAACACACAATAGCAGTACGTCTCTTCTATGTGGTGCCTGAGATAAGACTTTTTCATGCTTAACTGTAATAAATGGTCAATATTTTTTTTTTAGATTTAACGTAAAAACCCAGCCCACAAAAATAATACTTTACAGTCTTCTAACAGAGCTAATTTGTGATGCGGATATCAAACAACATGCACTTAAAGGAAATCTGTGGTCAGCTTAAAAGACGCCCTGTCCGAGCTTTCTGAGAGTCAACCCCCCCCCCTCGCAAGGGGGGACAGATTCTTCTACTCTTCAGAATATTTATTTTCTGTGGTCTTTTCTTATTGTGTTTCCTTCAATAAAGAAACAATGCTTAAGCATCATCCTCAGGGATTTCTTATGTACCAGGGGACGTTAACGATGGCTCTTAATAATCTTTGGATTATTGCAGTATTTGACTTACTGGCACATCCCCATAATAGCTCCATATTGGTATAATTATGGCTTTACATAGTAGTAGTTTATTTTCTAAGGAGATGTTGTGACTTGTGTCCTTAGTAACCAGTACATTTCTTTTTGTTTTAATATCCATTTGTTTTCTTTTCTTGGTTATGGGGATATTTACATATATATTCTTTACAATATATATATATATATATATATATATATATATGTAAATGTGTGTATGTGTGTAGTTATTTCAATCATCACAATACCGCATTGGGATATTCTCACAGCGAAACTGCTTCGACGCCTTGCAGTGGGTAGCAGCCATTGTCAAGACCTGAGGA
The DNA here is from genome assembly GCA_037074705.1 of Zhengitettix transpicula. Taxonomy (NCBI): domain Eukaryota; kingdom Metazoa; phylum Arthropoda; class Insecta; order Orthoptera; family Tetrigidae; genus Zhengitettix; species Zhengitettix transpicula. The sequence goes on from CM073596.1 coordinate 67,783,628, forward strand.
TGTGCCGCTTTTCTGCATTCATTAAGAAACGCTCCATTTTTTTCTGGCGAAAAATTCCATATTTAAAAATACAACAAAACTTTCCCAAGTAAGGACTGATAATGGTGTAATTCCTGCTACACGGGGCAAACTAAACGTTCCCTCAACAGCCCTAGCAAGGAACACAAACATAATATCAGAGTCTCCACGCGACATCATCAATTCTAAACATAATTTTGATTGCTCGTCGAGCACAGTTCAGAGATGCTTCACTTTAAATCAAACGTCACAGCTGTTGATGTACAAACTGACAACTGTGAAACTCAACAACTACTGTGATCCCTTATTGACCACTTCGGCTCTCCCATCGCTGTTTATTTAGTTTTGTCAACTTGACGAGTGCAGTTGTGTCGCTCTAGGCTCTTCTTCGCACCTGATTAAAAGGAACAAGCATCCCAGGAACGTTGTTGTGTGGTGTTTACGTCATCACTTACTTTCTCTGTATTTGGCTATCTTTATTATTATTAATTTATCAATCAGACGTAATTTTTTTTCATTCTTAATAATGTATGTTATATTGACATGTCCTTTGTTGTCTGCTTCACACACACTCACGAAAAACTAAATATCGCTCCGGAAATAACGAAAAATAATAATAATGTCGGATCATGAGTTGTTTTTTTTTCCAAAGCTTTAATCGGGCCAGTGTAAAATAAATAAATAAATGTTTGTGAAGAAATGATGCAACCTCAATTTAGTATTTTGGTTTTCCCTTTCTGTTAAAATAACTAGTAATGATTTTTAATAATTGAGTGTTAAGTCTGTGACCGTGGGGCATACGGTAAGAGTTGTTCTCTGTTCCCATTGGAACAGTCGGCCAGCGGCCTCCTCAACTAGTCGAGGCACGGAGAAGGGGAAAGCTGCGTCCCCACAGAAAACTCCTCTCCCTCTATCCAGGGAAGGGCGTGGGACAAGTACCCAAGAGCCCGACCTACCTGCTGCAGCTTTTTCTAGGGTTTTCCCTGCATCACTTTTAGGCGAATTGCCGGGTAGGATCCTTATACCCTAGTTAACCTTGGCTACCTTCCGCACCCGTTCCTATGCTATTGAAGGGGAGTTGCCACCCCTTGGATTAGCCTCATCGAGCCTGTTACCCTTAAATATAATAACAATAAAGTCTGTGAACGTCTACAGCAGTGATAAATGTGGACACAGCGTGGTGGGTTTGTTATGTTGGCATTCGTGGTCTTGCCATAATCAACATTGCATGGGAACTGATTTAATAATTTATTACTGATTTTATCTCGAGCAGTGACGTTGCCATGATCACTATATAAAGTGTTAACACGCATTTTGTCGCTAATTGGAAATACGGAAGTTGTTCATCTTTGCGTCAGGAGCTGCCTCCATTTGCAATTCTCGGGAGTAGCGAGCGGAACTAGATTTATCCAGTAATTCCTGATTCGCCGATTCCATCTGCTTGCTGGGAACTCAAACACATTCTGCGGATGGACCCCCCCACCCACCACTGTACACAAGATTTACATTTCGTTGAATTTCTTCCCCCCTGTGGGAAATCCAAATCCGCAGTTGAGCTCCAGCACAAGTCTTGGGATAAAACTGTCTCCCACAATAACCTTTAAGAGCTGTAATAATCGGCGGGACACGTAACGTTGCTGAACAACTTCTCCTGTAGCCTTCAGATCTCAATGCCCCAGGATTCAACCAAATCAAAAAAAATGGTTCTGTTATGGATAGAAAAAATATTAAACATCTACGTCCAACCAAAGACACTGTTAGACTTCTCTCTGCTCACGGTCCTTCTAATGACAAGGTTGGTAGAGCGCGTGAAACACCCCTGACCATATCTTAAATGGTTTACAATATCAAGAGGAAAAACCATCAAAGTGCTGAGTGTTTTGTGTCTTTTAAATGGGAACTAATTAATATGGAAAAAAGGGAAAACGAGAGAAAGAAATTGGAAAAACCAATCAAAGAAACAACTGAGTCTTTTAAATCGGAACTAATTATATGGAAAATAGGGAAAAAGAGAGAAAGAAATTGGAAAAACCAATCAAAGAAACAACTGTGTCTTTTAAATCGGAACTAATTATATGGAAAATACAGAAAAAGGGAGAAATAAATTGGAAAAACCATCAAAGAAACAATTCAAAGTGCTGTGTCTTTTAAATCGGAACTAATTAATATGGAAAATAGGGAAAAAGAGAGAAAGAAATTGGAAAAACCAATCAAAGAAACAACTGTGTCTTTTAAATCGAAACTAATTATATGGAAAATACGGAAAAGGGGAGAAAGAAATTGGAAAAACCATCAAAGAAACAATTCAAAGTGCTGTGTCTTTTAAATCGGAACTAATTAATATGGAAAGTAGGGAAAAAGAGAGAAAGAAATTGGAAAAACCAATCAAAGAAACAACTGTGTCTTTTAAATCGAAACTAATTATATGGAAAATACGGAAAAAGGGAGAAAGTAATTGGAAAAACCATCAAAGAAACAATTCAAAGTGCTGTGTCTTTTAAATCGGAACTAATTAATATGGAAAATAGGGAAAAAGAGAGAAAGAAATTGGAAAAACCAATCAAAGAAACAATTGTGTCTTTTAAATCGGAACTAATTATATGGAAAATAGGGAAAAAGAGAGAAAGAAATTGGAAAAACCATCAAAGAAACAATTCAAAGTGCTGTGTCTTTTAAATCGGAACTAATTAATATGGAAAATAGGGAAAAAGAGAGAAAGAAATTGGAAAAACCAATCAAAGAAACAACTGTGTCTTTTAAATCGAAACTAATTATATGGAAAATACGGAAAAGGGGAGAAAGAAATTGGAAAAACCATCAAAGAAACAATTCAAAGTGCTGTGTCTTTTAAATCGGAACTAATTAATATGGAAAGTAGGGAAAAAGAGAGAAAGAAATTGGAAAAACCAATCAAAGAAACAACTGTGTCTTTTAAATCGAAACTAATTATATGGAAAATACGGAAAAAGGGAGAAAGTAATTGGAAAAACCATCAAAGAAACAATTCAAAGTGCTGTGTCTTTAAATCGGAACTAATTAATATGGAAAATAGGGAAAAAGAGAGAAAGAAATTGGAAAAACCAATCAAAGAAACAATTGTGTCTTTTAAATCGGAACTAATTATATGGAAAATAGGGAAAAAGAGAGAAAGAAATTGGAAAAACCATCAAAGAAACAATTAAAAGTGCTGTGGCTGTTAAATCGGAACTAATTAATATGGAAAATAGGGAAAAAGAGAGAAAGAAATTGAACATAGCAATGCATGGTAACTACGCTGGGCTTCACGGATTTGAATTCAAAGTCGCTAGGGGGCAGAGCAAAGGAAGATTAGTTACCGTAACCTCTCTGGGAAACCAGCAGCTTCGTGGCCGCAGAGCCTACTCCCTTAAACAACCAAAATATTTTTCCAGGAAAATCATATAATTAAGAGTATTTAACAAGAAATTATCATTGAAACTCTATAAATAAAACTTGGAAGATTGCGAAGCCAAGATTTGGTGGAGGCAGAGTATTTAAAAGGACATTTGAAGGGCCAATCAACCGTCCTCGTCAATCACTGCGACTACTATAACACACATACGTGGTGAAGACTTGTTTCAGCGAGCAAAGGCTGGCCGTCGAGACTAGACGTAACCCCGCAGAACCGGCTGTGACGTCACCAGTGCTAACCGCAGCTGCGGTTGGTTGAGAAAGCGCATCCTCGAGCACGATGCAAAGTGAGGCTGACTCTAATTAATACAAGCAATAACAGCAGTGCCAAAATAGAACCCTGTGGAATCCCCGGCCATAACATCAATCTTTGTGTTCCCCAAGGTCTAGTAATTCCAGGGTATCTCTATATTTTTTTTTTGAAATAAAAGCTATACAGAAGGCACACACACACACACACATCCAAATAAGAAAAAAATATAATTAAATAAGTACTTGATGTGAAGATCCCAGAATCCAACCTGTTCTTTATTTTAAACACGATCCAACGTCTACGAAAAGCTTTCCGGTGACTTTCATCTGCCCAGCGCAACCACGTGCAATGACGTGATGATGAACAAAGCACAACAGCCGTTTGGTGTGTGTCATGTACACGGCTTTGAATCAAAGTCAAAGATGATGGTGCTTGAGCGGCATTGTCTGGAGGTGCCGCGGATATAAATGAACAGATCAGCCCACCTGTGATCAAGCCCCCCACCATCCAGCATATTATATTTGAATGCACAAAATATGAGGATATAGGCTGGAGGACCTCTGGAGAAGACTTGTGCACACACACCACGGCGGCCATCAAGAGCCTCCTGGAGTTCGTCATCCTCTATTTGGAACGACGTTCACAATTGCAAATTTCAAACCTACTGTAACTTAATTTACTTTCAGAGGGTCGCCAATAACCAACAGGTTGACGCGACCATCAATCAATAAGAAAAAAAATTTAAAAAATGAATAAATATGTAAAAGATGATGGTGCTTGAGCGGCAGATTGTATCTTTGGCTGCATTGTCTGGAGGTGCCGTGGATATAAATGAATAATCTTGGCGAAGGTTGTTTTAATTGGTAGGTGGGGGAGATACACGTGGACCAGTTACAAACATTGTCGGCCATTTTGGAGTGACGAGCGGCTCAGTGAAGCGGTGCGAGAGGTTTGTAGTGAGGCCGTGGTCATCTGTCCTCTGGGGGAGAAGAGACGTGCACAAGGTTTCAATTCACGGACCGCTGCCTTATGTAACGAACGAGAGGATGCGAAGATTTTTCCTGTTCTCGGTGGATGATGTCCGACCTTCGGGCGTGAAGAGCGAACAGGAGACAGGAAGCAAGCAAGGATTCTCTCGACCTCCAATCGCTGAACTGCGCTCACAAAAACGCGCAGTATATGCAAATGTCACGCCGCGGCGGCTTCGCGGAAGTGGCGGGAACTTTGACATTTGTCACGTCGAGCTTCTCTGGTCTTCCTCGGCACTTAGCGTCGTGACGTCACGGCAACAACGTCGCTTTGCGCGTGGTGCTGTTACCATCTGAGAGGGACCAGTCACAAACTCCATCCCAGGAAATGCTGGTGCGTCCTCCTGGAGGATCGCAGTTGCATGCACGTGAAATTAAAGCAAGAGGGTGAGGATTTTCTTCACCTAGCAACAACTTCACTGCTTCATAAGTGAGTCCAGTTCCGCTTCAAAGCGTCCGGCTTCTTCCAGCCCGCGAAGGTGTCATCATTCCACTGTTGGTATTCTTAAGCTTTCCGGCCTGCTGTTGGCCACGTTCGTCCCCTGCTTTACATATAATAAAATAATTTCTTAAAAACAATTACATACATTCAAAATAATATATTTTAATACAAACGTATGTCATTGTTTTTGTGAAATTATTTTATTATATGTAAGCAAGGATGAACGTGGCCAGCTGTAGGCATGGAAAAAACAGAATTATTTTACTCCAACAACCTCAAACTTCTTATAAACGTGTAAAAACTTGAAGGAAATGTCACCAATCGTTCTAGGTATAGAGATTAAACGATTGGGGGGAGGGGGGAGGGGGGAAGTCCTGAGGAATTTGGGCCCCAAAAAAATGAAAATGGCGTGTGGAGACACAGATGTATATATATAAATAACCAAGCATCGCAACAGCTATTAGATTAAAGAGAACGGAATGGATAGGAAAGGAAATACATTATACAATGAATATGGGAGGTAAAAGGAAGGCAGGAAAACCAAGCAACAGACGAAGTAGAGAAGGACATAAAAAGGATGATGGAGGAGAATAGCTTCAGACAGAGAAGTTTGTGGAACCACAGAAGATGAAGAAGCAGGGAAAGTGCAAAGATGAATGTGGCCAATTATAGGCGTGCAAAAACATTTTATCATGCAAAAAAAAAAAATTTTTTTTTACTACAACAACCTGAAACTTCTTATAAACGTGTAAAAACTTAAAGTAAATGACGTCAATCGCTCTAGGTATAGAGACTAAAGGGGAGGGCAAAAAAGTTCTGAGGAATTTGGGGCCTAAAAAAAGAAACTGGCTTATGCAGACACACAGATGTAATAAGGAAATATATTTTTTTAAAAAAACAAGAATCGCAACAGTTATTAGATTAAAGAGAATGGAATGGATAGGAAAGGAAAGGCATTATACAGTGATATGGGAGGTAATAGAAAGGAACAGGTGGATAGACGAAGTAGAGAAGGAACTGGAGCTTTAGACAGAGAAGTTCGGAGGAGGCTACTACTGGAGGCTGTGCAACCATAGACGAAGAAGCAGGGAACGTGCAAGGATGAATGTGGCCAGCTGTAGGCATGTAAAAAAAAAAAGAATTATTTTACCACAACAACCTTAAATGTGTAAAAACTTGAAGGAAATGACACCAATCGCTCTAGGTATAGAGACTAAACGAAAAAAAAAATAAAGTCCTGAGTAATTTGGGGCCCTTAAAATAAAAATGGCTCATGGACACACAGATGTAATAAGGAAATATATATATAAAGAACCAAGAATGCAACAGCTATTAGATTAAAGAGAATGGGAAGGGTAAGGAAAGGCATTATACAATCATATGGGAGGTAAAAGGAAGGCAGGAAAACCAAGCAACAGACGAAGTAGAGAAGCATCTGGAGGAGAATAGCTTTAGACAGAAAAGTTTGGAGGAAGCTACTGCTGGAGGGCTGTGCAACCACAGAAGAAGAAGACGACGAAGCAGGGAACGTGCAAGGATGAATGTGGCCAGCTGTAGGCATGGAAAAAACAGAATTATTTTACTCCAACAACATCCAACTTCTTATAAAAGTGTAAAAAGTTGAAGGAAATGACATGAATCGCCCCAGATATAGAGAATAAACTGGGGGGGAAGTCCTGAGGAATTCAACGTGAACTGTTGAGGTTATTAGAAGCCTCCGGCCACTCATCTGAAGTAAGACTACGACAGTCACGAAAGTAACCGTATCCAAGCCATCATACTTCCTTTTATTTGGAACGTGTCGATACTGAACTGAAAATTTAAAAGCGGTCGTTCGTCCGCGTTTACTTCTGCATCTTTGAGATCGCACGTTCCGTTCTTCGCTCAAGGTTGTCGTACCTGTTTACCAGCCGCCGGGTATTTCCATCGTCCTCTTTTCTTTTTCTTGTTCGGCCCCACACTCCACTCTGGCCGGTCGTGTCAGAGATAATATTGGCACGTGCATGTTTGGCTTTCCTCTTCTTCTTCTCAGAATCTTTGTTTCGAGCGAGCGCAAAAGGGGTCCGGACCTTCGTCAAACTCGTTTTGCAGCAGTAAACAAGCGTCGTGTGTTGGCCGTGGTCCTGGATTCCAGGTATTTCCACAGGTTCGCTCCAAGTCTTTTCTCCTGCACTTTGATGATCAAAAAGGAATAAAAAAAATACCTTCGCGTCAGAGAGTAATAAATAAAGAACGTCAGACAAAGTGGCGACAAAAATCTGAAAAGGACACTACGAGGGGAATCGTGGAATGACACGTTCCATCATCATCGTCTCTTTGTCCTGGCGGGAAGCTTCAAGACTTGCAACTGAATTGATTAAGAATTTATTTTGTGGACCGGAGCGCGCAGTGACGTCAGCGACCTCGCCCTTGTCCATTGCAGGTGACGCCAACGCTTCAACTTTTGCTAAACACCTAAGAACGTACCCGGTACCACATTCTGTTTGAGCAAAGGCCACCATTAAATTGGCTTGGCCCGTGACCCTTTCCTGCTGGTTGCGTCAGTCCCGGCCGTGAACCTCGCGTCCTCCGCGGTCACTCAGTCGCTCCAACTCTACCTCAACAGTAGTGTTGGGAGGGTGGCGGCCACTCATCGCTCACAACACTGTCAGATAAAGATCCGTCTCCGTCGTCTAAGAAATAATAAGAAAATTGAGGTTTAAACTTTGTAGAAGAAGACGGTGTGTGGAACAAAGGACCATTTGTAAATTAACATTATTATGTCTTACACTTGTCATTAAACCACACACCATATTTCTATTTAAGACACATAGAATGAACATCAAAAGAACTGGTAACTTGTGAGATGTCAGGAACAAGGAAGGTCCGACCTTACAAGTTACAAGTTTGTCCAACGCGGTCTGAGTGGAAACGCTGATATTTGAGCGCCACTGCGTCATCAGTTTACACTTGTGACACGTATTTCGTGTAACGTGTACATATAATTATGAATTTATTTCTTGTAACTGGGATTTTAAAGCCAGTAGTGTTCCTTTAAGGGAAGTTTCCCCGTCGGCCCAACCAAGCATTAAAAAATCAGACGCCGCAAGAGCAGGAATATCCAAGAATTTGCGTCATTTACAGGCTCCTCCCACTGTGACAACTGGAGGGGATCAGGTGATCAATTTCAAACAGATCAACCCAACGCAATGTAGTGTGCGAAACTTCTTCTTCAAACAAACAATGGACACTAATACAAATCCGTCCAACCCCCAACGTCACCGTCAACATTTTTGCCAAGAGGATCGTCAGTTGGCTTCTCTGGTCGTTTTTTTTTTAAAAAAAGAACATCTGACTAGGCAGAGTGACCTTCGAGGAAAACCACCGGTACTGGAAATTGTGCAATGGCACACGCACTCACTCTTGAGGAAAGCAAGGCGAGAGCTTCTCAGAAAGACACTCCTGTGAAATGCAACTGGCAAATCAGCCAAAGATATGAAACTACGTTCAGAGATTTCACATTTCAGCGCCGTGGGACTGGTAAATAGTTGGAAAAAAAAATTACATCACCAATTTTGAACCTTCTACACGGGGGGGGGGGGGGGGGGGGGTGCGACACATCAGAATATTTTGAAAATTATTAATTCCCCAGACATCTACTTACACATTTCTAATTTTTGGAGCAAAAAATTTCGCAACTATAACATATCGAATTAAAAACGCCACATTTATCCTTGCACGTTCACTGCTTCTTCTTCTTCTATGGTTGCACATCCCTCAAGTAGTAGCTTCCTCCAAACTTCTTTGTCTAAAACTATTCTCCTCCAGTTCCTTCTCTACTTCGTCTACCCACCTGTTCCTTGGTTTTCCTGCCTTCCTTTTACCTCCCATATGATTGTATAATGCCTTTCCTTTCCTATTATCTTTAATCTAATAGCTGTTGCGATGCTTGGTTCTTTATATGTTTCCTTATAACATCTGTGTCTCCATACGCCATTTTCATTTTTTGGGCCCCAAATTGCTCAAGACTTTATTTTTTTTTCGTTTATTCTCTATACCTAGAGCGACTGATGTCATTTCCTTCAAGGTTTTACACATTTATAAGAAGTTGGAGGTTGTTGGAGTAAAATATATTTTTTTTACATGCCTTCAGCTGGCCACATTCATCCTTGCACGTTCCCTGCTTCTTCTTCTTCTATGGTTGCACAGCCTCCAGTAGCAGCTTCCTCCAAACTTCTCTGTCTAAAGCTATTCTCCTCCAGTTCCTTCTCTACTTCGTCTATCCACCTGTTCCATTCTACGATGTCGATTCCATTCCTTCCTTTTCGGCGCGTTTACGGTCAAAAAAAAAATATTCGCAATATCTAGAAAATTATTATTATATATAGCAAGGGGGAAAATGGAGGCTATTGTTTTATCACCCCACGTAAACGTGTAACTTCACCAGATAGAATTTTTATAATTTCTGTGTACGTTTTAAGTTCACTTCTATGAGGTGTTCATTTCTGAGAAACCTTCGAGCGTTACAAGACATAAACCCGGAAAATCCTTCTGACAATCAGTCAAAGTAAGAGGCTGGTCAAGTCGCGAACGAGCAAATAACAGGGAACGAACGCCCTTTTAATCCAAAACTTAAGTATAAAGTGCTGTTGGTTGATGTAAAGTGTGACTTCAAAACGACGAGAGAGGCGCTAGGGAATACAGGTGGGGAAATTATACTCCTTCCCCCCTACCACAACACAATTCCATACTAATTAAAGTTAAAAAGATTTTAAATGAAAACAAAAAGTGAAAAAAAAAATAGACGTCTGATTGAAAATAATGAATAAGAAAGACAGCCAAATACAGACAAAAAAGGGGGTAACATAAATACCAGACGTTATTGTTTTCATTTCAATGAGTTTATATTAAATGTTATCCATAAAGAAAGGAACAAGGCGTTTTAAACCGAAGAATTATTAATTTTATACTAACGTTAATGAATTTATTCAGATATATTGTAAATTAAATATAAATTAGAAGGATTTAGCAGAAAGATATCTTTGTAGCACCAGGAATTAAATTCTCTGTGGACTGTCATATATTTTCTGACGTAATGGCCATCCTCTTTGTTTTGATAATTCAACGAAAGTCAGATAATAATAAGAAATATAGCCAAATAGAGACGAAAGAAGTGATAACAGAAATAACACACACAACGTTTCTGGAAGCCTTGTCCCCTTTCTTCTGAGTTTTGTCGACTGACTAGTGCAGTTGTGTCTCTCTGGGCTCTTCTTAGCAACCTGAAGGAAGAAACAAGGCTTCCAGAAACGTTGTGTGGTAGTGACTAGCGCAGTTGTGTCTCTCTGGGCTCTTCTTAGCAACCTGAAGGAAGGAACAAGGCTTCCAGAAACGTTGTGTGGTAGTGACTAGCGCAGTTGTGTCTCTCTGGGCTCTTCTTAGCAACCTGAAGGAAGGGACAAGGCTTGCAGAAACGTTGTGTGGTACTGACTAGCGCAGTTGTGTCTCTCTGGGCTCTTCTTAGCACCTGAAGGAAGGAACAAGGCTTCCAGAAACGTTGTGTGGTAGTGACTAGCGCAGTTGTCTCTCTCTAGGCTCTTCTTAGCACCTGAAGGAAGGAACAAGGCTTCCAGAAACGTTGTGTGGTAGTGACTAGCGCAGTTGTCTCTCTCTAGGCTCTTCTTAGCACCTGAAGGAAGGAACAAGGCTTCCAGAAACGTTGTGTGGTAGTGACTAGCGCAATTGTGTCTCTCTGGGCTCTTCTTAGCAACCTGAAGGAAGGAACAAGGCTTCCAGAAACGTTGTGTGGTAGTGACTAGCGCAGTTGTGTCTCTCTGGGCTCTTCTTAGCAACCTGAAGGAAGGAACAAGGCTTCCAGAAACGTTGTGTGGTAGTGACTAGCGCAGTTGTGTCTCTCTGGGCTCTTCTTAGCAACCTGAAGGAAGAAACAAGGCTTCCAGAAACGTTGTGTGGTAGTGACTAGCGCAGTTGTGTCTCTCTGGGCTCTTCTTAGCAACCTGAAGGAAGGAACAAGGCTTCCAGAAACGTTGTGTGGTAGTGACTAGCGCAGTTGTGTCTCTCTGGGCTCTTCTTAGCAACCTGAAGGAAGGGACAAGGCTTGCAGAAACGTTGTGTGGTACTGACTAGCGCAGTTGTGTCTCTCTGGGCTCTTCTTAGCACCTGAAGGAAGGAACAAGGCTTCCAGAAACGTTGTGTGGTAGTGACTAGCGCAGTTGTCTCTCTCTAGGCTCTTCTTAGCACCTGAAGGAAGGAACAAGGCTTCCAGAAACGTTGTGTGGTAGTGACTAGCGCAGTTGTCTCTCTCTAGGCTCTTCTTAGCACCTGAAGGAAGGAACAAGGCTTCCAGAAACGTTGTGTGGTAGTGACTAGCGCAATTGTGTCTCTCTGGGCTCTTCTTAGCAACCTGAAGGAAGGAACAAGGCTTCCAGAAACGTTGTGTGGTAGTGACTAGCGCAGTTGTGTCTCTCTGGGCTCTTCTTAGCAACCTGAAGGAAGGAACAAGGCTTCCAGAAACGTTGTGTGGTAGTGACTAGCGCAGTTGTGTCTCTCTGGGCTCTTCTTAGCAACCTGAAGGAAGGGACAAGGCTTGCAGAAACGTTGTGTGGTACTGACTAGCGCAGTTGTGTCTCTCTGGGCTCTTCTTAGCACCTGAAGGAAGGAACAAGGCTTCCAGAAACGTTGTGTGGTAGTGACTAGCGCAGTTGTCTCTCTCTAGGCTCTTCTTAGCACCTGAAGGAAGGAACAAGGCTTCCAGAAACGTTGTGTGGTAGTGACTAGCGCAATTGTGTCTCTCTGGGCTCTTCTTAGCAACCTGAAGGAAGGAACAAGGCTTCCAGAAACGTTGTGTGGTAGTGACTAGCGCAGTTGTCTCTCTCTAGGCTCTTCTTAGCACCTGAAGGAAGGAACAAGGCTTCCAGAAACGTTGTGTGGTAGTGACTAGCGCAGTTGTCTCTCTCTAGGCTCTTCTTAGCACCTGAAGGAAGGAACAAGGCTTCCAGAAACGTTGTGTGGTAGTGACTAGCGCAATTGTGTCTCTCTGGGCTCTTCTTAGCAACCTGAAGGAAGGAACAAGGCTTCCAGAAACGTTGTGTGGTAGTGACTAGCGCAGTTGTGTCTCTCTGGGCTCTTCTTAGCAACCTGAAGGAAGGAACAAGGCTTCCAGAAACGTTGTGTGGTAGTGACTAGCGCAGTTGTGTCTCTCTGGGCTCTTCTTAGCAACCTGAAGGAAGGGACAAGGCTTGCAGAAACGTTGTGTGGTACTGACTAGCGCAGTTGTGTCTCTCTGGGCTCTTCTTAGCACCTGAAGGAAGGAACAAGGCTTCCAGAAACGTTGTGTGGTAGTGACTAGCGCAGTTGTCTCTCTCTAGGCTCTTCTTAGCACCTGAAGGAAGGAACAAGGCTTCCAGAAACGTTGTGTGGTAGTGACTAGCGCAGTTGTCTCTCTCTAGGCTCTTCTTAGCACCTGAAGGAAGGAACAAGGCTTCCAGAAACGTTGTGTGGTAGTGACTAGCGCAATTGTGTCTCTCTGGGCTCTTCTTAGCAACCTGAAGGAAGGAACAAGGCTTCCAGAAACGTTGTGTGGTAGTGACTAGCGCAGTTGTGTCTCTCTGGGCTCTTCTTAGCAACCTGAAGGAAGGAACAAGGCTTCCAGAAACGTTGTGTGGTAGTGACTAGCGCAGTTGTGTCTCTCTGGGCTCTTCTTAGCAACCTGAAGGAAGGGACAAGGCTTGCAGAAACGTTGTGTGGTACTGACTAGCGCAGTTGTGTCTCTCTGGGCTCTTCTTAGCACCTGAAGGAAGGAACAAGGCTTCCAGAAACGTTGTGTGGTAGTGACTAGCGCAGTTGTCTCTCTCTAGGCTCTTCTTAGCACCTGAAGGAAGGAACAAGGCTTCCAGAAACGTTGTGTGGTAGTGACTAGCGCAATTGTGTCTCTCTGGGCTCTTCTTAGCAACCTGAAGGAAGGAACAAGGCTTCCAGAAACGTTGTGTGGTAGTGACTAGCGCAGTTGTCTCTCTCTAGGCTCTTCTTAGCACCTGAAGGAAGGAACAAGGCTTCCAGAAACGTTGTGTGGTAGTGACTAGCGCAGTTGTCTCTCTCTAGGCTCTTCTTAGCACCTGAAGGAAGGAACAAGGCTTCCAGAAACGTTGTGTGGTAGTGACTAGCGCAATTGTGTCTCTCTGGGCTCTTCTTAGCAACCTGAAGGAAGGAACAAGGCTTCCAGAAACGTTGTGTGGTAGTGACTAGCGCAGTTGTGTCTCTCTGGGCTCTTCTTAGCAACCTGAAGGAAGGAACAAGGCTTCCAGAAACGTTGTGTGGTAGTGACTAGCGCAGTTGTGTCTCTCTGGGCTCTTCTTAGCAACCTGAAGGAAGGGACAAGGCTTGCAGAAACGTTGTGTGGTACTGACTAGCGCAGTTGTGTCTCTCTGGGCTCTTCTTAGCACCTGAAGGAAGGAACAAGGCTTCCAGAAACGTTGTGTGGTAGTGACTAGCGCAGTTGTCTCTCTCTAGGCTCTTCTTAGCACCTGAAGGAAGGAACAAGGCTTCCAGAAACGTTGTGTGGTAGTGACTAGCGCAGTTGTGTCTCTCTGGGCTCTTCTTAGCAACCTGAAGGAAGGGACAAGGCTTGCAGAAACGTTGTGTGGTACTGACTAGCGCAGTTGTGTCTCTCTGGGCTCTTCTTAGCACCTGAAGGAAGGAACAAGGCTTCCAGAAACGTTGTGTGGTAGTGACTAGCGCAGTTGTCTCTCTCTAGGCTCTTCTTAGCACCTGAAGGAAGGAACAAGGCTTCCAGAAACGTTGTGTGGTAGTGACTAGCGCAATTGTGTCTCTCTGGGCTCTTCTTAGCAACCTGAAGGAAGGAACAAGGCTTCCAGAAACGTTGTGTGGTAGTGACTAGCGCAGTTGTGTCTCTCTGGGCTCTTCTTAGCAACCTGAAGGAAGGAACAAGGCTTACAGAAACGTTGTGTGGTAGTGACTATCGCAGTTGTGTCTCTCTGGGCTCTTCTTAGCAACCTGAAGGAAGGAACAAGGCTTCCAGAAACGTTGTGTGGTAGTGACTAGCGCAGTTGTGTCTCTCTGGGCTCTTCTTAGCAACCTGAAGGAAGGAACAAGGCTTCCAGAAACGTTGTGTGGTAGTGACTAGCGCAGTTGTGTCTCTCTGGGCTCTTCTTAGCACCTGAAGGAAGGAACAAGGCTTCCAGAAACGTTGTGTGGTAGTGACTAGCGCAGTTGTCTCTCTCTAGGCTGCTCCTGAAGAAAGGCACAAGGATCCCAGAAACGTTGTGTGGTATTTATATTACCCATTTTTTTTGTCTGTATTTGACTATCTTTCTTATTCATTAAAAAGATTTAATTGTCCAAAACGCAGATGATATCCTCTTTTTTTGATTCGTTAATGTACGCGCCTATCCGATATATATTATCGAAATAGCTCTTTTAAGTGCATAAAACACGCCTATTAAACACAATTAACTTCCAATTATTTCTCAATCAATTGAATTGATTGTAATGAGTTACAACATACGATTGTACTGAAAATATACAGCCAACACTTTATGACAATAAAAAGCACAACACTGTTATTTTATTACCTAAAAATAATGTTACAGTTAACAGTAGTTAGTAGTAAGACTCGACACGCCAACGTAAATCTTTGTAATGAAATAATGTAATGAATCATCATTTAGCAGGAGCCAAATCTGTAATGTTATTGTCACACATTTTTTTAAGAGTTTTTTACTATTGGACGTTAAAATTGTCCTTAAATTCCTTTTAGGTTAATTTTGATATATGTCAAAGTACAGGCGCATTACCTTATCACTCCAGCAATCCAGTCTTTTTCGGGGTCTCGGTGGGTGGGCCATCGTCCTCTTGAAACTTCCGCTGAACTTATTGCGTCAAATTTCATTAAACTGATGTGTAGTAATTAAATTAAATTTCCCAACAATACGCAGCTACTTCCTATAAAAACATAACAGAGATACTATTTATCCCGATAAGCAACCAGCGAGTCTCTCACGTCAAAGATATTTAATTTTTATTATACTGGTTGGTATAAATACTTACGAAATTTAATTCATATTATAAACAGTTTATTTCGTTGCTCCAAAATGGCGAGACTTTTCCTGGTGGTAAGTAGCTTCGATATATATGCCTAATCTTCAAAATCACGTGCTGCAATATGCAAACGCTCCGTGCACTTAATCTGCTCGTTATCCACAGCTTTGCTTACGTTAACACTGTGGTTTTTTTTTAAGTTGTTCATCCTCAAATCTTTCTGGCCTCAACCCTGTATGTACATTGACAAACATTTGCTCTTTCAATGCCATTTTTACAAAAAAAATCTGCGTCGGTCACGCCATTACTAAAGTGATAACTATTCTACAAACAAATTGACTGTAAACTCACTCTTCCACTCCCACTCATATCCTTCTCAATCAGTTCAACCATATAATGTCTTCTCGGGGAGTTTTAATCCTCTTGAAACTTCCACTAAATTTAAAAAAAACATTTATTTAAAACTGATATTAATTAAATAACTTTAATTTCCCCTTCAATATGCAGCTACTTCCAATAAAACCAAAACAACTTATCATAATAAACAGACTATCTCTCATAAAAAGTATTACATTTCTATTTTTTTTATTAAAAAAAATAATATAAATCTTTCGCAATTTTAATTAACATGATAAAAAGTTCAGTACATTATCCGCTTGTGAAGCTCTGAGAAAATAAATCCATAGTTTAAAAAGGTCTGCCAAAGTTTTAATTTAATTCTTGCAATCCTGGAACAGAACTAGAATGATTCATCACAAAAAACTGTCTTTAAAATTTATAATTGGCACTATTGTACCAAGAATTTATTTTAGAATTAAACAGCAACACCATAACAACTAATGAAACATAGTTGTGTGCTGTAAAATTACTTGTTCTGTACACAATTTCATTTTTTTTTAGATAAAAAGTGTATATATTGTCAAGTTTTCACAATGTTTATGAAATAAAACAATTATTTTTTTTCTAAATATCTTTATTAAGGGCATTTTTAAAGATGGTCACTGATGTGTTTCCCCCTTTTGCAAATTCACAAATGTCTTTTCTTTTAACAATATGTCAGTATTACCACGGAAATAAATCTTTTAATCATTTAAAACCAAACTAATATTTACTTACATAACCGTGTGTGTCCATGTAATTTGGAAACAATAATTACATTTTCATCTTAAACTATGAAATGTCCAACCAATTGTACCACATTCATTGCACTTTCAAAACTCCAAAATATAATAAAATGCCTTAAAAAGGAAAAAAAAGTTATGATTTTCTAAAACCACTTTGTCGAGACAAACATTTCTCTGAAAAATGTCCGAAAATTGTACTTACAAGTTGCAAAAAAATACAATTTCTAGCAGAGAATATGTGCAATTTCTGAACAATGACAAATAATTGACATACAACTATTTGGTATATACAAATGTAAAAAAAAAAAAATTCTTGAAAACTTTTGAAAAGATGGCATGTAACACAAAATTTGTATTGTTTCACAAGGTTAAAGAACACCCTGAAAAGTGTGGAGGAACAATCTCACAGGAGGTCTGGCAGAATATACAGCAAGAAGAAAATGAAGAGCCAAATATAAATGAAGCAATATAAAAATTCAGTGTATAAATCTTCTCCAGGGTAAACTGTGGCCATCCAGACGATCGCTCATTTGGCCTTACCAGCGGCAGCACGGACTCGGAGAGACTTCTTTGTGTTCTGGTCCACCTCGGGCAGTTCGTCGTCCTCCACGTTGCGCCTCGCTGCAGCAAAACGGGTATTTTTTTACATGGAGATGAAGCAACACAATAGATCAATATGAAACATACGTAGACACAATTATTCAGATGAATCATCTATTAAATAATACCAAATTTCACTAATACCACTACACTAATTTAAAATTATTTATTCTGAACTGAAACTATATGAAATTTTTTTTTACTCAAAACCAGAGCAGATGTTAGAATTGTTAAGGACACATTGTACTCCCACTATATTTTTTTTAAATAAAAATCCCTTTATATTATGGGATCAGGTGTTGTAAAGGAACAGCTGTCGTGCCTAGAATGTTAAATGTAGAACGAATAGATCCTCAAAAATCAAACCAAATGTACAGTTCTAAATTTTAATACAAAATGCATTTGCAACATACACGCTGTCAATCTTAAATATGAAGAAAACTACTATACCTTAAAACTCAAAGATTGAAGTCTTTCCCGGTGAAGTTGTTCAATAAATAGTTCTCAGAATTCACACGGGTTTTGCATATTTGTACTTAGACGCAACGTTTCGACGACTGAAAGCTCCGTCATCTTCTAGGTCTAGAAGATGACGACAGTGCTTTCAGTCGTCGAAACGTTGCGTCTAAATATAAATATGCAAAACCTGTGTGAATTCCGAGAAGTATTTATTGAACACCTTAAAACTGCTTGTCTATCTTACAAAGTATTTGATAGTCTGCATATGTACTCAATATTTTAATTTTCCCCAAAAATAATAACTCAAATTGAAATAATGCCTAAACATATATATGTACCAATCACAAAACAGATAAGATGTAATTTTAAATTGCTTTGAAAAATATTATATATACGCCACGCTTTCCAATTATAATATTTTTATCCAAAGATTATTTGACTTGATGAGACAATTTCGAAAACCTACTGTTTTTTGCCCTTCCATGTTAATGACATTTATTGGATCACTTTATTGAAAACCTTTATATAAATTACAACACAATTTCCATACCAAAAAAAAAACTGCTCAAGTTGAAATGCAATGATTGTAACACCTTTTATATTCTCCAGACCTTGCATCAAACTTTCATCTACAAAAATCAGATGCAGTTAGTTTTATTATCTGTGCAACAAAATTTAAATGAAAAAGCCTCAAATATGAGGAAGCCGTCATACACAACCTACAAACACTTTTTTTTAATGAATAACCCACTATCATTATACAAAAATGTAATTAAACTATACATTTATTTCCAATTAGTCAAGTTTTCATAATCCTCTTTCAAGTTTCACTTTAAACACACAAGGTGACCATTTGTTTGAACTAAGTGACTGTGAATTTTCATTTCTGTGTCCTGAATAGATGTTCAAATTTCGGCACAAATGATTAATTTAGATCTTTTCATTGTCCTTTTTAAACCCTGAAGTTTGTGGTCACATAATGAGTAATACTCGAACCTTCACAGCCCTACATACCTTCAGATAGTTATATTCAAGTATGATTTATTTTAAAAATTTGAAAAGGTTACTATTAAAAATGGATGAATTATTTATATTACAGTTCACAAAAAAAAAAAAAAAAACATGTAAACCAAAGTCAGATGGTACAAAACTAAAATTTGAAAAATGAATTTAATTACAAACATGTCAGCAGTTCAAAACCCATTGCATGCTGCCACAACTAGATTAATAACAGATTGCAAGCGTAATATTTTGTTTGGTAATTTTACAAAAATATGTGTGTTAATTTATTCTATTTAACTACACACGGACAAAGTGAATTAAACTCAGACCATAAGCACATGCATTAGTAAACCATTGAAACACTATAAATCTGAAAAATTTAGACATGAATAGCGAGACAGAACTTTTATTTCTGGTAAGCCGCCTACTTTCTCTCTTTCCTTTCCATACTAATTATTTTTCACATAATACACTAATTATAGAAGTCAGACTCGGAAAACAATGTCGGTCCGATTCTCCCAGAATTCAAGCAGTGTAAGTTTGTTGAAAACCTACAAAGTTCCAATGACAGATTTCAAAGTGTTGTGGGTTTTTAGGTGAACTACCCCTCAATCCTGAAAACTATTTATACAATGGCCGTATTTTCCTGTTCATTGTCGCTAGGGATTTAATACCAGTCATCGATCATTGTTCCTGAACCATTATGAGAGACACACACATGAATGAGAGACACATTGTCTATGACATACAAGAATATACCAAGTTTATTGCATTATCATGGTACAATACCACATCTTCAGAGGCATATATATATATATATATATATATATATATATATATATATATATATATATTGTAACATGATTGTTGCGAGGTACGGTCGAGCACCCTTGGCGGGGGTGACTGCAGTGGTTGTGTTTATGCAGGTGCCGGAAATGTGATGTTATTTTAGGCCGGCCAAGGGGAGAAGCGTAATGGTCAGTTCCAGACTGGACTCGACCACGGATGGACGTGCTCCAACTAGATTTAAAAGTTTTATAAACCACGCCCTGTAGTTTATTATATCTCGTGTTTGATTAAATAAATTTATGAAAGATTAAAAAGTTGTTTTGGTGATTTTCTCCAAAAAATTACCTGGCGCCCAAACATGAATAATCAACGAAAAAACGCAAGGAAGGTAGCGGAGCGGCTACAATATATATATATAGTTCATTCAGCAGTTGAAAGAGCAAACATTCTAAACTTCACTTCTCTTCTGAAGAAGAGGCATAACAAATTAAAGAAATTTTTTTTCAAACACATGAAACCAACGTTATCTAAGGATAAAAAAATCGGGGTCAATTAAAAAAGTGCAAATGTTAGTAGTAGTTGTTAAAGTCAACACCAGTCTAGAAGGAGCATTTTAAAAATAAAATAATGATATCAATTAAATTAAGCACTTGATATGTAAAATTCCACAAGTTTTAATTTAGATATTATTAGTATAAGAGTTCTCAAACAAGCTGTAGTTATTTACATGCAGAACATTTTTAGAAATACCTCTCCCAGCTAAAGTATACTCTTATCCAGGTTCTAATTTGGTAATATAAAATATTTCTCTGTAACGTGCGCTGCATCAGGTCATTAAAAAAAATGTACTTTTACACTCAAATATTTTACTCAAAACAGAAACAAAGTAAGGTGGAGAAGCAGAACCAGTCACCCCTAACCCTAGACTCAAATTACTGGACCTTGTATCAAAACATGCTCCAGACGGTTGATAAAATTTGAAATTTATAAGGTTTAAATATCCAAGAAAACTAATAGTAATGTTTAAATAATCCACAATTTTTTTTAGCTGTGAACAAATATTGCACATTTACCAAGGTTTAATTGGTTTTATATTCTTGATACAAAAATAGAGTAAATAATTTGCTTTCAAAACTAAAAACGTTTCTAGTTCACTTTTTTCTCAGGCAACATTATCTAGGGCTTTATAAACTAAAATTTACATTTAAAATTTATCTTTCAAAAGTTACTTTTGTCATCTTCCTAAACAAAAATCAAACTGTATGCAACATGAGTAATAGATATTTCTATTTTTGAATCCGTTCCATGCCATTTACAGAAGTAATTATTCTCAGCAAGCTTCAAGTCCAGCGAGTGCAACCAACAAACGTTATACAGACACAGCACAGCTCCATGCTATCTTGACTTACTCTCTTCCTTCTTCTTCTTGCTGGCAGATTTCTTGTCCTGCTTGGGTTTGCGAACAGATATTTGCTGAGCGGCCTGCTCCCGCAGTCTCTTCAGCTGCTGTGTGATAAAGTACCACATCAGCCACGCTTGCAGTACGCACAAAGATGCCAGAGACGTTAGCCTAGGATGAGAGGAAATGTGCTTATTAGTCGTCACACTCATTTGAGCGCAAATCACAACCTACAGAAGTCAGGAATATTTTAATTAACTAGTCTAAGGAGAACAGAAATTTACTTAATAAATGGGTCTTTGGTAACTAATTAAATAAATTGGTCAATACTGTACGTAACAAATTATCATTCAGTGATAACCGTATCTAAAATAAAATGTAATATTTGTTTGATGCATTTTGAAAAAAAAAATTGTTCATCCTACAGCATATTTACACACATTTCTATATGCAAAAGTAGCTACCCACTTCAGTCAACATTATTTCAATTCATTATGTGGTATGAATGAAAGTTAATTTTGCGTCGCCCTGCACATTATGCAAATTTTCCCTCAAATTTCAAAAATAAGAAAAATTAGCTACACGCTATACACAAACTAGTCTGTGAAATTTGAAAAATGTGTTTCCTGTGAATACTTAAAAACAGAGTCTTTTAATCCCAGTATAGATATAATAATAAATATTATCTTGTTAGCTCAGGACAATTACCTGTATCCTTTATATCATATTTGAATATAATGTGCTGATCAAGATTGTTAAGATTTGCAAATTTAAAAAAAATTGCATATCAAATGTCACATTCAATTAATAATACTACTATAAGCTTCTTGGTAGTCAACAATGATGAAAATCAATAAATATGGGTGAAAACAGGCATTCGTTGATGCTGTTATATCCATGTGAAAAGTTTCAATAAACTGTACTTCACAGTATTGTATGGACCTGTAATACTGTATTTCATACAAAAATGTATTAAACAGACAGTTTGAAACTGTAAAATGAAGTTAGGTTATTTTCTCTAGATATACTTTTCTTAAGAAAGATGTGAAAATAGGGGATCTATAGACGACACAAGGGTGTGGCAAACTACAGACCCTAACAGAATATACCATATATCTTTACACCATCTTCTAGCTATATATAAATGTGGATTAAAATATATACCTCAGAAATTGAGTGTTAAAGTTGCCAGTTTCAATATCCACTCCTTGGTTTTCACTCAGAGACAGGCCGTACCAGAAAGTGAGGACTGAGAGAATTATAGATCCCAAACGTACCAACACAAACATGACCTTAGAAATAAGGAATCCCACTGAAAACAAATTACAAGAAAATATTTATTACTCGAGGTAAATGCTTTGGGAAAGAAAATTAAACACCACTAGTAAATTGAGGTATTGTGTTCCATGGTGAAATTTTGGAGCTACCTACTGTACATGTTTTTTATTCCACTCTAGAAGTGTCTTACACAGTACTGCAATCCAACCTGAATATAAAAACCAGCTGAGTAAGGGGCAAGCTCAGGCAACAACATTCCTGTCTACACACACCCCCACCTTTTCCGCAATTGAAAAAATTCAGTGAAACAAAAACAAAGTAAAATACCGTACATAATTTATACTTTATCGAAGTTTTTCTGGTGCTATACTACAGAAGAGCTCCACCTGGGGTCAATGTTATGTGGTATGGTCTTTACTGAAACTCCTTTATGTGAATTTTTAATTTATTATTAATCATACATTTATTTATATTTATTACAAATATTACGCCTTTCATTAATATGCAAAGTGCGTACATTTATTTTCTCATCATGGGTGGAATCCGAACAAACTAAAATTTAAATAGCAATTGAAATCTTTTTTAGAAAAATTGTAAAAGTAGCTAACCGCGGGATTTGCTCACGCACATGTGCCTCCAGTGAATAGCAGTCACCGCCGCTTCTCTTCCTGCAGGTATCCCGGAATCTTCGTCGCCAGACAGTTGTCGGGTCCCGCTTAGTTGTTCAATCGACAGCTCTCCGTCCGTCCCAGTACTTTTCCAGATACTTCCTCTTTGCTGTCCTGAGAGACTCCTCTCACCCGACTGACCATCCCTTCAGATTCTCCCCGCCGCGTCAAGACAAAAATAACGGTGCCTTCCACTACCAGGCGTATAGCATTGTTTACACGAGCAAATTCTTTTCTGTTGGTGCGCACTTTCTATATGCTGATGTTAAGCCAAATCATGAAAGAGGGTACGATCACACCACAGTTAGCTTAAAAGACAACATTTCAATGGTGGACTCTGCCATAATTTTACTTGAGAATGACGGCAGAGTATGCCATTGAAACATTGTGGTGTAAGCTTACTTTGATCCAGGTGGAATCTCAAGAACTAGTTGTACAGTAAATAACTTTTCCATAAATCCCAGCCTCATTGCAATAAATAAACTGAATTTTAGTATGAAAACAGACCTTGAAGGTAACTGTGATTCATTACCTGTGTTGTCATTCTCACTTTTGTCAATGAAGTGTAGTAGTTTTGCGCCATGAGCCACAGCCTCTGCACTGTAGTGAAGAACCAACAAGCAGATACCAACACGAGAGTAGCTGCAGGCAGAAATTGGTGTATTGTTGAATAAATAATTCTATCCTAAGTTACTAAACACCTTTGAGATACTCACTTGAGCAAGTAGGCAGCCGTGACAAAGAAAAGTGAGACAGTTGCATTCGTTGTCTTATCAGACATTTCTTCCTTTTTTGTCTTCTGGAAGTACAGTTCTGGATAACAGTGCAACCAATATGCTATCTGAATAATGTAGAAAAACTTGAACATAAACACCATCTGACTGTGAGGATAGCCTTCCCATAGCGATGAAATATTCAGGAAATAATCCTGTCTAAAAAAAACAACAACACAGTTTACAGGAAAAATGTGGAACACAGAGGTAACAAAACATTATGATACATATATATATATATATATATATTTCAAAAGCTCCCTTAAATAAAATAAATCTCTAAAGAGATATATTTTTTT
Organism: Zhengitettix transpicula; assembly: GCA_037074705.1. Taxonomy (NCBI): domain Eukaryota; kingdom Metazoa; phylum Arthropoda; class Insecta; order Orthoptera; family Tetrigidae; genus Zhengitettix; species Zhengitettix transpicula. Next base: position 67,807,245 of record CM073596.1, read on the forward strand.
AAAATTATATTCTTTGTATAGGTTTGTCTTAAATATAAAGTCAAAGTATGCAATAAAAGCAGTGTAGAATTAAACAATTTTAAAAGTTTTAATTTAAGGTCTGTTTTGAATTAATAAAACAATTTGTCCTTGGACACTTTATATTTATACTATTATGACATTTCAATACCTTTTTGTACCTTCTTCAGGTATTTTCCAAATTAATATAGTTAAACTAGCACAGCTAAATGATTAACAAACTATTAAAATCACACAGTCCGAGGCATACAATTCACTTAAAGCTAAGTCTTGCAGGAACCTTGTTAAAGTAATTTAAGAAATAGTTACTTGAAAATGATGTCTCCTCCCCACAGAACAGACAAAATATAAAAGATCAACAACTGTCCAGACTCGTTGAATTCCCTGTTCTTCACTTTAGATAGATGCAGCTTTCGGCTCACTTTCTGTAATATGAATTTTATAAAATTGTGAATGTTCACGATACAAAGTGGAAGACGTAACAGCAACATCAGAAAACATGTGGCTTTATTGTAAGGGACAGAATAAATTGGTCTAGGAACAACATATCAAGGACATTTATAAATGAAGTTATCAACAAATCATTTTGAAATGTATAATAAAACTCGTCACAAAATAATTCTTCACATACAATAAATGTTGTTCCACGTGTGTGATACTTCACAATACAATCACATGAAGATTGTAATATAGAGTTAAGATTTCTTTTATACTACAAACTTTTAATTTATGTAATAAAATATTTGATACTCACATCTAGAACATATTCTTGAATGATTGCATGCATTACAATGCAAATTAAGAAGTAAAAGAATACAGCACATGTATCCTTCCAGCCATATGTGTAAAATATATCTGGTATTTCAGAAGCAGTTTCAGTTTCCACAGTGACATTGTGATGAACAGCTATGAACATATATGCTATGGGTGAAGACGCCTGCAACCATTAAATTCTTTAATTCGAGAAACTCTTGAAAGATTCAAGATAGCATTTAATTAATAATGTTAGCAGATCGTAATTGTCAATGTTACACACTTATGTACAAGGAGCTTAGATTTAGAAAATAATAATATAAAGCTAGCTATTAACAAATTTATATAGCATCTGCAACACTGCTACCAGAAATACAGCCAAGAATTCCAAATATAATCTTCTGCACATTTTTTTTTAGGGTAACAGGCTACACGAGGGTAATCCATACGGTGGCAACTCCCCTTTAATAGCATAGGAAGGGATTTGAAAGGGGGGATGTGGAAGGGTAGAGGAAGGTAGCCAAGGGTTAACAAGGGCCCCCGGGCTATCATTTAATAGAATATAAATATTAAAGGCACAGCACATCAACTGTGAGTGTGTGTCCTTCCCCCCCCCTACCTTTTCTATTCACTTTGGTTTAGAATACTTTTAATAATAAACAGTGACTAACACGTGTTATATCCCTGTTTGTCTAAAATTAAAATGATGTGTCATTTCTTGGTGAAAATAATAATTTAGAAATTTAATGCATTATAAACTTTGTTTGAAGCTGTTATGTTAAATTTTATACTTGACATTTTATTGAGTCACATATCATATGCAACAATAAAGTCACTGCATTTATTAAATTCACCAACAATTATATAATAATCTAAGCCTATGAATAGTATGAACCCAATATAAAACCTATTATAAAGTTGTACAGGATACGCAGTGTGTTAAAAGCTGTTATCAAGCCTGTAAGACCTACATTAAGTAACTTGATCAATATGTAATATTTAATATGTACAACAATATAAATCATTCAGGCCTCAAAATATTATTGGGAATCATTAAATAATAAACCTTAAAAATTTAATTTTGCAGATATGGATTAAATATGAATAAGACTGGGAAACATAAAACCTAGTATCACAATATTTTGACAATTAAATAACTACTGGAAGGGGCATTCACTGAAGTAATGACAGTTACGTGTACAAGGCTATTTTACTAGTAGTTAATTTCACGGATGAAAAAATTCAAATACGAATGAGGGAAATGTAATTTTATCGTATCTTTCATACGAAGGACCGAAATCGAACAATATGCTGAGTGAATTGACGTACGCCGGCAATGATTTTACCACATTTTTTTAATTAAAAAAAAACTACATACATACGAAAAGAAATAGTGAGCTATGATACAGGAAAATATTAAATCTACAGCATAGTAAAGAACTGACCTGAATAAGGAGTCCAACGACAAAAATCATAGCAATACATGAAACAATATCTGCATGATTCTGGATCACGAACTCGTGACTTAAAATAGGTGGGTTTTTGGTAGACGATTTTCTCCCTTTGAGTCCCATATTGAAGCGTTTACGTGTGTTGTCTGGAATAGAGCGCACGCAGCTGCTGCTCCTCCCCGTGTGTGAGGCTGGCAGAAAGTCGTACACACTACAGTCTGTTGTCACTTCAAAAAACCGGACAGTTGTCAGCGGCGGAAGTCGTGTTGGCACCATCGGAGTCACGCCAGCGTCTTGTCTCCTTAAATCTGCGTGTGGAAATAAACAATCACACGGAATAATAATCGTGACGATATCAGTACAGTCCTTCAATATAAGTTTATTTTACCTTTACTGTTGACATTTTAGTAGAATGAACACACACACAAGAAAAACTTTCAATTGACCGTTATTTTCAATTTATTTATTATTTACAACAGGACGTAGTGGATCTATTTTTTTTATGCATTACATTTAAAGTAATTGTTTAATTATTATTTTTCTTTACTTTGTTATTTAGTTTATTAAGTTTTTCGCCGTTAGAAAAAGACGCCATTCCGCGTCGAAACGTCTTAGTCTCAATTTGAAGTTCGTCTGTATGAAGGCGTCAACATCTATGTTGGGTTATTTACTTTAATAACTTTTGAAAAAAAAAAGTTACAATTTTGCTGAGTCAATTCATTTTTATTGCGGGGGGGGGGGGGGAAGTAAATTTTAAAGATTTAAATTAAATGAATAATCGTAAAAGATGGAATTAAAACATGCAACACCTCTGGTAAACAAGACTAAATACTTTTAATTTCTTAGAGATGATGAAGGGATTAAACACTTGTTTACGAATTATAATAATTACAAAGAAGCAGAGTACAGCAGAGTCAGCTACAGTTCTGCATCTTTCACCATAGAAGGCTGTAGATCTTGGCCACCTCCAGGTGCGAAGAGAATCTACATCAGTCCTCGACGAACAATAAATCTAAACTCCATTTGCTTCTGGTGTTTCCTTTACCTTTTTTTTAACTTTCCACAGAATGACGTATCGAATTTCTGACCTTGAAATTATCCTTGCGATGACAACGGTGAAGCTCATTCAAAGAGTGTCTTTCATTGCTTAAACTGAAGGACAAGTACAAATTACACTATTGGACAGCCCCATGGCCTACCCTGACGGCTGCCATGACACATTCTGCATTTAGGAGTGGCGATTCCCAGTTTTCTTGACCAGGACGAAGACAAACATGGCGGGATGCGAACCCGGGACGCTGGCCCCTACGTCACAGCAGGCCGGCTTCTACACCATTCACCTCGCAAAATATCAAAACCCAATGAGGATTAACGAAAAAGTATACGAAATCTCCCAAAATGAACAACCCTTTAGAGCCTGGTGCAGCACAACTTCTGTTGGTCTTGTAACGCGTGTATTTAGGTTTAAGTTTTTCTTTGTCTCGCAAGTGTTGTTTGCTGTGGCTTGGAGAATTCGAAACCGTGCACGTGCGTGCGTGGGGGTGGAGGAGATAAATATTTCCATCCAAGTAAATTTTCGTGTCCTGTCCTGATTGTTGGCCCTCAACATGACAGAATGGTTGGCCATTGTTGACTACGGAACTGCAGCTGCGTGCTGTAACTCTTGTGACAATGGAAGAATCAGTGAAACTGACATTTCGACGAAGTTTTCTAATAATGAAAAAAAAAAGTAAAAGAATGGGAGGCTGTAATGGAGGGGACTGGAGCAGTTGTTCTGCGCTCACCGCAGCTGGTGGATGTGATTATGAGAGGCTCCATAAAGTTGTTGTCTCTGATATAGTCCGAGGCAGAATCGTCGTGAGAAAGGGGTCACAATTTGTTAGTGAAGAGTTCATCGAAGCCACACACTTTAGTAGGACGCCTTAGCCACTGGTCAACCCCTGAGTCATCACTGCACTTAACCCGTTCTGCCGGCTGTGAGATACGGAGAGCTACAGCAGGCAACACAGTACGTCTCTTCTATGTAAAAACCTGAGATAAGACTTTTTCATGCTTAACTGTAATAAACTTATATAAAATTTCTTTAATGGTCAATATTTTTTTTTAGATTTAACGTAAAAACCCAGCCCACAAAAATAATACTTTAGAGTCTTTTAAGAGAGCTAATCTGTGATGCGGATATCAAACAACATGCACTTAAAGGAAATCTGTGCTCAGGTTAAAACACGCCCTGTCCGAGCTTTCTGTGAGTCAACCCCCCCCCCTCGCAAGGGGGGACAGATTCTTCTTCTCTTCAGAATATTTATTTTCTGTGGTCTTTTCTTATTGTGCTTCCTTCAATAAAGAAACAATGGTTAAGCATCATCCTCCGGGATTTCTTATGTACCAGGGGGCGTTAACGATGGCTCTTAATAATCTTTGGATTACTGCAGTATTTGACTTACTGGCACATCTCGTAGCTCCATATTGGTATAATTATGGCTTTACATAGTAGTAGTTTATTTTCTAAGGAGATGTTGTGACTTGCGTCCTTAGTAACCAGCACATTTCTTTTTGTTTTAATATCCATTTGTTTTTGCTTCTTGGTTATGTGGATATTTTCCAATTGAGTTTGCTGTCGAGGACGTAGACTCCCAGAGAGGGTGATTTAGGTATCTTCTGTGTTGTTTATAAAGATCGGTTTACACAATGTAAACCGTCACATGAGACGACTTTTTTGTTTCATTTATTTTTATTCTCCATCATTTCTGAAGCCATACTTGAAGTAAGTTCATATATTTTTGAATGAGTGATGAAGCCTGTGTGTGAGGTTAGGATCACAGTACATCACCTCTGCAAACGTTCCCTAGGGAGATCAGAGGTGAACAACAAATACAACAAGGGGGCCTAAGACACTGCCCTGGGGAACTCCTGCACTAAGTTTTCGGTTTCTTAAGAATGATTCCAACATTTTATGGAACATAGGCAAGTTATATTTTATATAGTAAACCCTGATGTTATCAAGTGCCTGACTTGTGTCTATGAATATTGCTGGACAATGTTAGACTTTATTAATGTAGTTTGTTCCTCGGTGGCGCTGCTGAGTTGTAGAATGACTCCGTCGAAAGATGTGGAATCCAGTGAAGTCGGCATCAATTCTTGAGAGCCATAATTTTTTTCCAGGGTTTTCCCTGCATTTCTTTAGGCGAATGCCAGGTAGGATCCTTAAACGCTAGTTAACCCTTGGCTACCTTCCTCTACCCTTTCACATCCCTTCCTATGCTATTAAAGGGGAGTTGCCACCATGTGGATTACCCTCATGTAGCCTGTTGCCCTAAAAAAAAAAGGTACCCCTCTCCAAGGTTCCCACAAGCCTAGGCACCTCGGCCTCTTCTGAGAGGTCAATGTTCCGGGGTCACAGACCTTGGACATATGGTAAGAGTTGTCTTCTATTCCCATTGGAATAGTCGGCCAGCTGCCAAAGGCTGATGACAGCAGACTAAGAGGTAACATTTTTAGGATCTTTCCCAGGTTATCTCTGCTAACTTTAGTTTCTCTGGCCAATCATTTATTCTAAATATTTCGTTAAATAAATGTGTAATATTCCTAGGTAATTCTTTCAGCATTTTTCAGATCCGGTCCAGGCGCTTTTCTAACGTTCCTGTGCTGCATTGTGGGACATGAAGTGAATTTTCACCTCGTCTCGTTCAGCGGAACGAGATTAAAAATGGCGGACGGCCATCTTTAGCTGTCTGCTTCTTTGAGAAAGTTTTTTACCATTTTAAATTCCCAGCAAGGTCGACGTTGAACATTATTTTTGTTCCCAACTGTGGTTCTGGCTCCGCGACCTTCTACCTTGACCTACTTGTAGCCTCGTCACACGGTCGCTCGCCCTTACACTTATAACTGTAAAGCGCATTGCCCTCGTCCAGGTAAATCAAGTCCGTGCTTTTACTAGGCCCACTAATACTGACGAAGTGCGTCACCACAATTGGTTAACTTTACCTTATTATGACTGTGATATATATATTGTGACAAGCGATGCTCCTTGATGTGTGTGAACAGAGACACGCTGCTTGTCACGTGATAAAGATGACGCGTGACTGCGCGCCCTGTCACGTCACGTGGCAAGCAAAACAGTCTGCTTTGACACGTGACAGCAGCAGCGCGTGTCTTCGTCATCCCAGTCTACATGTGTGTGTGTGTGTGTGTGTGTAGCTGCCAGTCGTGCACTACAGGGGAAGGTAAGCAGCCTGCGAGGGTAAAACTAGCCACAGTGACACATAATATTAAATATTACACAGAGTCTGTTTAGTTTATAAGAACAATACTGTTGAAGATGGTCTCACATTACATCCATAGAGAATTAAACACACACACGTGTGGGTGATCCTACATATTATATCAAAATTTAAGTCCTTGTACTTAGGGTAACAGGCTACATGAGGGTGGCAACTCCCCTTTAATAGCATAGGAAGGGATTTGATAGGGGGGATGCGGAAGGGTAGAGGAAGGTAGCCAAGGGTTAACTAGGGGGTCCCCAGCGCTGTGGTACCTTTTTTTTTTAGGGCAACAGGCTACATGAGGGTAATCCACATGGTGGCAACTCCCCTTTAACAGCATAGGAAGGGATTTGATAGGGGGGATGCAGAAGGGTAGAGGAAGCTAGCCAAGGGTTAACTAGGGGCCCCGGGCTATATTTTAAGGATCCTACCCAGCATTCGCCTAAAGAAATGCAGGGAAATCCCTAGAAAAACCTGCATCAGGTAGGTCGGGCATTGGGTACATGTCCCACGCCCTTCCCTGGATGGCGGGAGAGGGGGCTTTGCTGTGGGGACGCAGCATTCCCTTCTCCGTGCCTCGACCAGTTTAGGAGGCAGCTGCCCGACTGTTACAATGGGAACAGAGAACAACTCTTACCGTATGCCCAAGGTCTGTGACCCCCGGAACATACACCTCTCAGAACAGGCCTCGGCTTGTGGGAACCTTAGTTCAAAAAACCAGAGAGATGTGAAGGCATCCCCAAAGGCAGCGTCCTCCAGAGCTCTCTGGGAAGGTTCGCCTGCGAGAGAATGCCCTCGTAGGCTTCCCATCAGACACGCTCGACTTATTTGGTGTTATTAAATAACCTCCTAAACCGGTCAAGGCACGGAGAGGGGAATGCTGCGTCCCCACAGCAAACCTCCCTCTCTCGCTATCCAGGGAAGGGCGTGGGACAAGTACCCAATGCCCGACCTACCTGATGCCGGTTTTTGTAGTGTTTTCCCTGCACTACTTTTAGGCGAATTGCCGGGTAGGATCCTTAAATCATAGCCCGGGGGCCCCTAGTTAACCCTTGGCTACCTTCCTCTGCCCTTCCGCATCCCCCCTATGCTATTAAAGGGGAGTTGCCACCCTCATGTAGCCTGTTACCCTAAAAAAATAACAATAAAAGGACCTGAGTGAGAGAGTAAGGCAGCTTGATAATTTTTTTTATCAAGTCAAATCAGATCAATGTAAAAAAAAAACAAGGGTCGACAGATTTCAAATACAGTCAAATAATGAATTTAGGTGATTTTTTGAAACACCGGAAAAGTGCATTGAAAAGAAGATTAAATTCTCTGCATGCAGGAGCGACCATTGTGGTCATGATGGGTGAGGTTTCCATGTACTATTAATAATTCTTTGTTCTATCCTGCAGCGCCTTGGACACGGGGTTGTGAACAGTGACGTCAGAGCAGGCAGCCATGTTGCTGTGACAATCACAGCGACTCCTCGCAGCTTGTGCAGACGACGACGAAGTGGAGAGAAAATTCCACACTTTCACAAGCGGCGGCGGCCTAATTTATATCCTTATCCACTTCACGCTCGTCTGAAGCTGCGGCCAGGCCAGTCCAGGGCAACTTTCTCCGGGCGGTTTTCTACGGTCACGATGTTCTACAGCAAGTCTTCATCGTTGGCCTAATAATTAATTAATTAGTATTTGTTTTCACTGCTGAAGTCTTGAATGTGTTGCTCATAACAACCACCTCTTGCTCAGTCTCTGCTGGTCTCTTCTGTTAGTTTCACGCACCAAGGCCTGGGAGTTTGCAGATTCCTCATAGTGTGCGTGCTTCAGGTTTTGTGTTATTACTTAGAGAAGGCAGGTGAGCAAGAAAAAGACAAAGATAGTTAAATACGAAAATCAGAAGAATAAGAAACAGGCAAAATTAAAAAGAAGACGAGAAAGATCTTGTTTTCTTCGCTTGGAGTGTGTATCTCTACATTTTCCCCCTGATCTTCTAGACGATCTATCGCGTCATCTCTTTAACCTGCCTCTTTTGCCCTTCCCCCCCCCCTGTTTTTCTTTGCCCTTTTCCCACTTATTCGTTCTATTCTAAGACAATGTACACACCCTGAATAAGCTAAGTAATAAGGTTTACCTCAGCACTGTCAACAAATTTCAAATCCAGGTTGTGTGTGATTCCACATTTTATTATAGTTTATTCTCTAAAATATTTATTTTTTAACCTAGTGCGCATTTGTTATTTTTTTGTTTTTTTTGAGTACTCTGAATACGATATTAAACCCTTATAATTCTTCTTATTATTATTACTACATATTTATTTCAGTTACGTGAACGGGGAAATTTGCCATTCCCGATTATTAGTTATTTTTACAATCGATGAGCTTATATACAGACGTTTGTAGCGACGTTTCGACACCTATTTGTAACACATTCAGGTATTTTTTCCAAATTATTCTTTCTGCAATCTTACTGCCGTAAAGTGAATCGTGTTCCTCGGGCCCCTTTTTCTAAACGGTGTGAATTTAATAACTTATTAATCGTTTTTCGTTGTGCTATTTTCATTATATTAATTTGGTAAGTTTTGCTTACTTCAGTTTGCCTTTGTATAATTATACTATAAATCTTATCATTTGTAAATACCTCCGCTTTATGAAAATTCCTGAAGATGATACAAACAGGTATCGAAACGTCGTCACAATGTAAATAAAAAATATATGAAAACGTGTCTGTATAACGTCGTCGATTGTTTTATTAAACCCGACGTTAAATTATAACTTGTATCTGTAGCGCAGAATAATTATATTATGATATTATGTAACGACGCATCCTGTTCCCCCTCACTCCCTGGACTTGGGAATTTGTCTTTCACACAAGTGTATTTATTGTACAAAGCGCATCTTCGTTGCCGTGAAAAGGTTCAATGAGGTCTTCGAGGGAAAGCATTGAGTACCAAATATCCTTGTTTACGCAGTCGCTTATCAGGTTTCCTAAACTACGTCCTTCCTCTCATGTGTGACTCTTAACCTCCACAAAGAGATAACGCAGCAACATCCTCAAGTCGCGGACGCTGCTTCCAAGTGTACGGTCAAAGTAGCGTAGCAAAGGTGAGTAAGCACTTCAGCTGTGTCCCAGGAGTAAACCAACCTCATCAGTGTATAATAATTCTTTTCTTGCGGACTGAAGCTAGATCTAGAAGGATGCATCGAACGTTGAGGAGCCTGATCAACAAGTGCACCACTTCCTTACCTCCATCAATCACTAATATTCACAACCTCCAGAGGCGCCGTCTACTCGCTACCAAGGTGCGTAACCTTCACTTCTCCAACCAATTATTATTTTAGGTTCTACTTTTACTTGCAACGTAAAGTCTACTTGGTTTTTCCCTACACACCCGCGATCTTTGGCTTCCTCTTTTAGGCTGTGTTTAATGTGATCTGTTAAAAATAAAACTTTACTTTTAGGTTGTTTGTTGCGTGCGTGTTGGCAGCGCTGTGTGTTTCGTCTCGGATCCTCTCTACTGTTTGCATTGTTGTTGTTGTGCACGTTTTCAGACTTGTGTGTACGCATCGGTGTGTGTTCTCACGCAAAGAGATATATAGTAGTGTGGCTTATATCAGCGCTCTGGGTGGCAGCAACAGACAACAACTGACCGCCATTTTGTAGCAGGTCAACTTCACCGAAAATCCTTAGTCGTGTTGACGCCAAAGACATATTGTTTCGTTAATATTAATCATGTGTGTTCAAGCCTACAATTGTAATAGCCGTAGTTGAAGGACCGTATTTTACGTATCAGCATAAGAATAAGAATAATAATAAGAAAGACAGCAAAATGCAGACAAAGCAAGTGATAACGTCTCTGGGATCCTTGTCTCTTTTGTCAGGTGGTAAGAAGAGCATAGAGCGACACAACTGCACTCGTCAGTTGACCAAATAAGGTGCTGTTGTGTCGCTGTGGACGACCTTCCTTATTTATTTCCCGACGTATCATCATTTTTCATGTCTAACTTAACTTATTCCTTATGATCATCTATAGTGAGAGTCAGATTTCCCTGTACTGCAAGTAATCTAGTCCCCCCCCACCCTTTATTATTATATAGATTTCCTTTGAGAAACAAGGAGCTTAGACAACGATGGGTAATAAATACCATCTTCTCATCCTGAAGACAGATACATGTGGGTTCTCCTTGCTCTCAAAGAAAAACGGGATTGATTAAAATAAAGGAGTTTAAAGACAAGTTAATCAACCCGTCTAAAGACGTTGCTGGAAGAGTATTGAGGAATAATGAGACACACACGTGGGGAAGAAGAATCAGCTATTAAAATTGTGTGTGTGTGTGTAGGTATTCCGGATGTTGGGACATAGATTTTATTTTGTGAATTGGACCATTTAATAGATTCGGCCGAATTTGCTGAGGAAACTCACTACTCAATATTAATAAAGGTTTTATTATAAACATTACTTTCATTGCAGAATTCCTCATATGTGCAAGGGATGAAAGAGGACGCAATATTAGGCAATTGTATGCAAAACTGATATTATTTAAAGGTCAATATATTTTTCAATGCTCTAAATGTCTTATATTTACTTAAACCTTATAAAATATGTTGTTTTGGGTCATTTGTGCGGCACAGTAAAGGCCAGCAGACGCCCACCTGACGTTATAAAACATGGCGGCTGAATTCTCTTCAAATATGGCGGCGACTTGTCCAGTCTATGTTGTTTATATATATACATGTCTTTGCTTCTCTCAGTTAAAGTCACGTTCTGTTCAGAAGCGTGTGTGTGTGTGTTTCTCATTGAACATTGGTTCGACACACACAAGGATCTTTGTCTCAACATGACCCAATGCTTGCGCCGCCAGGCGGGCTTTTTAAATGCTTCGAAACCGAGGCAGAAATTCACACCGTTAAAACACACGCTGCTTAAATTCAAGAAAAAAAATCTCACTGTGCTGTGGTACATTGCACGGAAACGTTTGCACCGTGCTGCGTCCACCGGTAAACCACACAGATTTTTAGATGTGATAATATGAAAATGTCACCAGTTTGCCTGTGTACTGAAGCACTGTTATTAATATTTTCGTGTCTTCTGATACGAATTCTTATTTACCGTTAAAGAAAAAAATTGATATATTCTCACCATGCCATAATCAAAACTAGAGACAACAGAAACACAAATTATACTGTGTCTGACTTACCACACTGAGTTAACTCATTCAGGGAACACTACTTATTGCCAGTACTCTCAAAATTTTGTACGGCATAGGCATATTTTAAGCACAAAGAAAGAAAATACTCGTCTGTAACTTGTGAGTTTCACGATTAACTGTAATGACACGCAGACAACAAGATATGATGCACCTACAAGTGGTATTTTCTTGAACCTCGCATTTATAAGGGTATTACTGGGACTTTTCCCCTACATTAAACTGTTCTGTGTGATTGCTTAATTTATTTTTCGTTCATAAATTTCCTGTTTAACACAAGTGCACAAATTAACAAAAATTTATGGAGATATTTAGCATTTAAAGTAAATTAGGTAATCATTTATTCTGTGCACAGCTATGATAACACATTAATTGCTGTTAATAGTGGTCAACACACATAATTGCTTAGTTTTCCTTGTTTAAAAGTAACTTAAAAGTTTAATGATGTAAACATTGCCTCAGATTCTTTTGCTTTATACTTTATTTTTTTTTGTTAGGTACTATCAAATGATGAAAATGGAGACATGATTCTTGTGAAAGGTTTACAATATCCATCAGTCTGGCTAAGAGACAATTGTCTGTGTACTGAATGTTTCAACCCAACCCTCAATTCCAGGATGATTCACTATGAAAAATTTGATCCATTTGTCAAACCAGCTTCTGTGAAGGTAAGATATATACGTACAGATACAGGAAAGAGAGGCACAGTAAATGGCTTACCTGAAGAATGAAGGCTGGTATCACCATGCTGGACAAAACAAAATTCCAGCCACCTTTTTCAGGAGTGAGTAACTCCAGCCAGCTGGTGTGCACATGAGGTAACTCTCTCCTGAAGGAGGCCCCTGAAAATGGGAAGAACTTCCTCCTGTCCAGCATGATGACACCGAACCTCTTATTTCAGGTAAGCCACTCACTTAATCTATTTTCTTTCCATACCAATTATATATGTAACACTTAAGGAAAATGTGACGAGGTCAAATTAAATAACACATTGAGATAGAAAAGAGAGACAGCTCCACCTACTTACCTGAAATCAATAGTTGGTCCAGTCTGGCAGCTACAAATTGCCTAAACCCCTTCGTCAGGAGAGAGGGTTGGAACTGTGTGCCAGCTGGGCACCAATTGACCAATTCAAACTAAGGTACACCAGTCATTAGACAGCAACAATCGACACCCAACAACTCTCTGTCTACCTCTCTCACAATGGAAGGACACAACAATGGAAAAATACATACAAACGGACTTAGGCCCTCGAAAAATTGTAGTATTCACTCACCGCTGCCAGACTGGACCAACTATTGATTTCAGGTAAGTAGGCGCAGCTGTCTCTCTTTCTTATCTGAACAAGAAAATTATCATTCAGATAAAGGAAAACTTAAGCACGGTGACACAGGATGTTTCATGTTTAAGGTAGATGACTCCGTACTATCTGTTGAATGGGCCGATGGTCACAAAAGTGATTACCGCCTTGACTGGTTGCAACAACGAAATTTCTCACCAGAAAACCAAATGAAATGGCTCAACTCTGTTTATAAAATACCAAAGGTACCCTGGGGATCAAAGAAATTCCCATCTATTCTGAAGCGGTTTAATTTCCAAAATGTTTTAGATTGGTAAGAATATAAATTAATTTATTATGCCTGCATGTGAAACCAAAACAAAAGGTGTTTTGTTCAAAAAAGATTAAAATCATTTTCTAGTGATAATCAACTTTTGGAGTGGTTGGAGTCTATTGCAATTCATGGAGTTGCTATAGTTGAGGGTACCCCAAGCAGGAAAGATGCTCTGGTAACATTAACTAATCGACTCTCTTTCCTTAAAAAGACACATTATGGGTATGTTAATAATATATATAGAGTAAACAATTTAAAAACTATGTATTTAAGAGTTAATATATTTTAACACACCTGAATTGATTCTTGACTAATAAATTGAATATAATAAATCTTCTAGTTTCTATAATTAACAAAAATACGTAATCACGTCTTAATACATTTTTTGAAAGTAATTTAATGTATTTTGAAACAATTAATGATTTTATATTCACTGCTAAATATTGTCTTTATCATTTTACTCTATACTCATTTGGATAGTGAAGAGGGAAGGAGAGCAATTGACTTACCTTAAATTGGCAGGTGGCATAGTCAGCTTTAAATGATGGCAGGAAAACTAAAGATGTGTTATTTTCGTACTGGATACAGTAGTTATTTGTAAAAAACGAGAGGAAGGCCACCGATGGTGTCATACACATCAATTTGACAAATTTCAATTCAAGGTCTTGAGCCCCCTTCTTCAGGATAGAAGTCAGGAACAGCAGACTGGCTGGGCATGAATCTCCTGACCAACACGGCACTATCAGTCCAGTATTTCATGTTATGACTCACTGACTCAATTTCCTGTACATATAACTTATATAAATAAATAATAAAGAATGTTATTTGGTATAAATAATTCATACATATTAAATATTTTCAGAGAGTTGTTTGAAGTTCGGCACAAACCAAATACAACAAACAGTGCCTACTTGAATACACCTCTCCAAATGCATACCGACCTGCCTTACTATGATTACAAACCAGGGGTAAGTGAATTAAAAATCCCAAGTGATTGTGATTTCATATTTTAACAATTTGTTATTATTAATTTTCCTAAATAAACCCTAAATATTTCAGGAAAGGTTGGTTCATCCTTTTCATTTGACCCAATGGTTCCACACATAGTATGTTTTATATAACATATATATAAGAACTATAAAACACTCTTTAAAAGTAATGTGAATAGTAAAACTATTATGATCTTTTCCATTTATTTGTATTTCTTTTCATACTAATTCAGAATCAACTACATGATCCAGTTCTATTTTCATAATATACCAGTGTGCAGACTTATTTGTCATTATCTTTTAGGTATTTTTACGTATAAATAATATTACTTCTGCAGAAGTGCTGTCAAATATCAATAAATACGAACTGAAATTTGAATCCATTAAGTTTATATTTACCATGTGAATGTGAGAAAACTCGACCCATAAGGTGACCGATAGTCACTAACATTCAGATTCTGATCATCAGTGAATGATGTATTATTAAAATTGTGGCTGTAAATAATATTTTTATTTCTGAGTTCGTTTAAAAACAAATAATCTATATTCAGGGCACATGTAAAGTTGCGTAATCATTATACTTGGTGTTAATGAATATTTCTTCCTGTGTTACTTAGTTGAATCTACTGCACTGTTTGGTGCAGACAGAATCTGAAGGAGGTGCGAACCAGTTATCTGATGCTTTACACGTGAGTTTGCAATTGAAGGAGACTGAACCAGATATTTATAAGCTACTTTCTACAATACCTGTAGAATGGAATGACATTGGAGAGGACGGAGGCGACAGATTCCATACCCTTCACAGAGCTCCAGTTATATGGTAATTTTATTAATCATCTACACACTATTTTTAAGAATGAGCTATGAGCAATCGTATGCACACACTGTATAGAAACCTGAATTTTTCAAAATATGGCTCCAACCTAAAAATGAAAGGCTTGTGTTTAAATCAAATGCTTGTGCCATTTTTATTATTTTAATATTAAAAAATTAGAGTCCATATTTCTCAAAATTTTAAATTACAATAAGTGTAACTTTTTTCAATTAATTATATATATGAATATATATTCATCATCAGATACTACAATATAAAACTTTTTCACATAATAAATACAATGATGTAATACAAATCAATAATTTTTTAACTATGCCCAGATTTTACTACTTTATTATTGTAGCTGGATTATTGTTTATTTCAGCTTAGACTCTAACGGAAGTTTTGTGAGGGCAAATTACAGTCAACCTCAAAGAGATTCACACTTCAGTGTACCAATTGATACTGTTATCCCATGGTACAAGGCATATACATCTTTCACCAAAGCTCTGTATCATCCAGAAAATGTCATCAGCATCAAGACGAACAAAGGTAACAATAAGTAACATAAATTATGTAAACATTATACAATAAATAAAACTGTATGTATGTGTGTGGCGTACCCTGGCAGGGGTAGTGGGGAAGACCTGACCCAGGTGGCCCCCTTGTTCATGGGCAGCAACAGTTATGTAAATTTGGAAGTATTTTGGATTTAAATACCCAAATAAAGGGGCGACAAATTTTTATGTCCCAGGTGGCTGAAAGCGACGCTGTGCCACTGTGTGTGCGCGCGCATGTTCTGCAAATAATTTTAAACGTATGAAGCAATTTAAACCAAAATTCATACATGTGTAAAATTGGGGAAATAATAATATGCTTCCAAAATTGATGAGGAGTGACACTTTCAATGTGGGTTTAGATCAAGTTTGCCCTTTCAATATGTAAATTAGTATAACAACAGGATAATTATAAAATATCCAAAATTACCTAGATTGGTATCAATTATGGGGGTTCCTCTGTTGATTTGCAATAGTCACGGCATTATTGAATTTTAATACCACCTCATTGGCTTCTTTGTTTGGAGGAGTAAATATTAATATGTCCAAAATGATTTTCATAGCTTGAGGGTCACTGAGTTGGTTATGATGAAGTTCAGTCTCCATTTGCATGGTTGAGGTTTGAGAAGAGGTTTTAAAAAATCCAAAGTTGTCCTTACTAGAGTCCATAGTTTTTTCTGTATCTGAGATGGATAATTATAAAATATCCAAAATTACCTAGATTGGTATCAATTACGGGGGTTCCTCTGTTGATTTGCAATAGTCACGGCATTATTGAATTTTAATACCACCTCATTGGCTTCTTTGTTTGGAGGAGTAAATATTAATATGTCCAAAATGATTTTCATAGCTTGAGGGTCACTGAGTTGGTTATGATGAAGTTCAGTCTCCATTTGCATGGTTGAGGTTTGAGAAGAGGTTTTAAAAAATCCAAAGTTGTCCTTACTAGAGTCCATAGTTTTTTCTGTATCTGAGATGTGAAGTGAACTCTTTGTCACATTTTCAGCCCCTATCAGTAAGCAGTGCGTTGAGAGGGAATCGATTCAGAAATACTAAAAATGGCCAAGTGATTGGCATCCAATTAATTCCTTTCTCTGTGCAATAAAATTGGGATAGGTAAATTCCAGGAAATAGGCTGGCAAATAAATAAATTATTCATTAAAAAGTTCTTTAATTACTGAAGTTCCCAGTGTAACAACAAATATTGTCTGCGAAACAAGGTGGTAATAAATAATAATATATAGAATTATATAAAGATTAAATTAAAGTATCAATTATAGAATTACATAAATATTCACTATACTATACAGTATTAAACTAAAAGACTGTAGGTAAAATTATATTAAGTCTCGTGAATACAATGGTACCTGGGTTGATGACAACATCAGGTAATGAATGACAGAATAAAAGTGTATTAAAAACAACAATTTGTCACATATCAAATTTAATCTTTTGTATTTTTCAGTCTAAAAGCTTCATTTAGTTTAGTACTTTTAATGTGTGATAACTAATTTTACAGGAGACATTCTGACATTTGACAATATCCGCTTAGTCCATGCACGGAAAGGATACGAAGATAATGATTACAACGAACGCCACATAATCGGTGCATATGTTGACTGGGACGTCGCCTACTCTAAAATAAGAGTCCTGCGTCAGGGTCTCAGATGAATATCATTATTTTGTCTAATGTACGAGAGTTAAAAAATAAAAACACCCTTCCTATGTGTTACTTAAACATTATAATACACAGGATTTGTATACTTTTGTAATTATTCACTTGGAATCTTTAATAAGCTATCATAGCATTCATAAAATACATCAAAGCAAACAAAAAGAAAAGTAAGTTGAAAAATATAATTTCCTATACAGACTAATAAAGGACTGGAATAATAATGTAGCCTAAGAATATATAAAATTGTTTGTGATGAGGTTACATAGATTGTAGTGTAGTGATTACTTTGGTTAGTTATATATTAAAATTGGAACAATATTGAAGTAACAAAAGGGAAGGGAAATGAAGACACCAACGACTTTACTTTTAATTTCATTTGTTCGCCTTTGAAAGTTGTGTATTTGTAGCACTGAATACACACAATACCTACTACAAAGGCCAAACGTGTCCTGTAGGTATGTTACGTATCTGACACCAGAGGCGCTACCTTCGGCCGCGCCATGTTCTATAAAATCTCTCCATCATTCCCAGAAAACCATTTTTGGTTTCCGTTCGCCCTTAATTAATTTGTATAATTATTGCAAATTGTGAAATAACTGTTGGTTTTTTTTTACTTTGTTTAATGATTAAACTCGTATTGAAAATAAATCCTTCCTGGGCATATTTATTACAAATTACGATATTCTCAAGCAGTCGAAACGTTTGCGCCAGTGTATTGTAACAGTTATAATGAAAGAGAAATTAAATTGTAAGAGCCCAATGTTGGGGGTGGGGTGGGGGGTACTGAATTTTAACAGCAAGCCATTGTAACGCTATTAATAATATTTAAAGTATTGGTAAATTATATAATAGTTTATATGGGAATTAAAACAAGTGAATTTAATTGACGTGTGTTAAATTAATTAAAAATATATATAGAGCATATTAAAATCAATCAATTAATCTCAGTGAGATACGTTTTAAATGATGGCAGGAAAACTAAAGGTGTGTTATTTTCGTACTGGATACAGTAGTAACAACGAAAGGAAGGCCACCGATGACGTCATACATATCAAGCCCCGCCCCCTTATACGCCATTGGCTAATGAAGGGAAATCTTGATTATAGTTAGAAATTTGCTTTAAATCTTCCTTTTTCTTTTTGAGGTTGAAAAGAAGGAAAATTACAAATAAATAGTCGTAACAGTAAAATAATAATAATAAGACGATATTATTATTTACTATACAGTCCCTATGATGAGAGAACTGCTAATCATATAACTGATTTTTTTGTAAGTACTAGTTGTAATGCTTTAAAAATTACTTTAAATAAACTATAATATACATAGACTTGTATTCAATATTCTCAAACGAGTCAAGGAACCCATATGACTACACCAGGCAGATGTTTTATTCATCGAGGGACTAGCATTGAACTCGTATACAAGTAGTAATGCTTACAGTTTTAAAATTATATCGTATTTAATTTCACTCACTTTCCATTGATAACCACGAGATCGACGGTAGGTTGCTGATAATTCGATAAAGTGCATCTTGTACCGGGTTCGATTCCCGGTCTGGTCGACATTTTTCCCATCCGTATACTTCGATTAATCTTAACCAATTTGCCTTTGACTTGAGCGTTAAAGCTTTCTTTCAATAACTTTGTAGTCACATATATATATATTTTAAAAAGAAACATATGCATTGAATTAGGTTACTATTCCGGGACTTGCCTTGCAATTAGCCGGAAGACCGCGTGGACAAGAAGGCGCTGCTGCACGATCGATATAAAAACAGATGCCAGACAGCTGAGCGGACTAGTTTCTCAGTGAGCGTATAGTGTGAAGGTCTTCGTCAAAGATTCAGGTATATTGCGATATAATATAACACCTCTGGTAGAAATGTAAAAGATTAACCGTAAATCTCACGTAATATCGGCGGTTTGCAAGAATTAAATGCAATTTTTTTCCCCCGAACATCTTATTGGTCTTCAAAAAACGACGAATTTTTTCATTCAATATATATTTTTTATAATTATAATATACAGTAATCTAGTCCCACTTTCTCTACCAAGAATTGAAAAATATCTATTCTGAGAGTTTTGAATTGTCATTTCTTTGAAATCAATTTCAATGATTTACACGGACGGCGTTAAATTAACGTTTAAAGAAAGCAATCAGTCCAACAATATATATAAGGCTTAAGATCGAGTAATTTAATCCAAATTCTTGTCTCTTACAACGGTGGGGGGGTTCACGAAAAAAAAAAGATTAAAAGCGAAACCGATTTTCATCGGTGACATACAGACAATTGTAACGAGGCTTTTTAGCGACATCAAACTGCCATCTCCCATCTTGAGGCTAAAATCACGAATATTAAAAAAAAGCCCGATTTCAATTGCTTGGACATGTGTGTACTTCTTTTTTTGTTTCCTGTGCAGGGCTAATCGGGTGGATGATTTTTTTTTTCTAAAGCTGTTTAAAACTTTTGAGACTGTCTTAAATTTATAAATTTGAAACTTAAAAATTAAATAGCGCTTAAGGTGACTCTTTGTTCCAGTATCCAGTTTTATTACCGTCTTTGACAAGGAATAGTTTGTTTAACCAGACTACACATGCCTCTTAAAAGGAAAATAAATTCGGAATACTGGATAATTAAGTTTTTTTTCTCATCTAAATAAGTTAGCCTGAAAGTCATTTGCCGCTGATTAATGATGATAATTAAACACTGCCCCTAGTTGTCCCTGTAAGACGAACGACGTCCCTGTTTTGCTCGTGATGGCGGATGTCAGTTTGACGTTGCTTCTCGTGACACGTTATCGGAGCAGATTCCTCGAAATCGAAATGGAAGGCCTGCACGTGTTTCCCAGCTGACTAATTGACGAGAATTAGTCTTTCATGGTCACTCCTTCGCCTTCACGGTGCTAATTTCACTCATCAGCCTCACCATTTTTTTTTTTGAAAATATAATAATATTAAACTCGTACTTAACATTTCACCACGGAAATTGGTGTTATAAAGCGGTGAGGGTCCATTGCTTACTTCACGTATATCGTGCCCAGCTTCGTTGTTCATTGCCTGACGCTCGTCATAATTATCTGATGACCTGATCCTCGATAACCCAGCACGAGAGATAAACGGGGTGGCCTTTCTGACAAGTGTCGTCAATATCCTAGGATTTTCCGCACCTCCTTGGGATATCCCCCAGCGCTCGCTTCTTCCTTCTAATTTCGTTCTTCCAGGAAGTGCCACATTTCGCATCCTTCCAAGCAAGCTGACAGGTCTGTTTCTGCTTGCATCACCCACCGCTGCCGTTATTAATCCCTACGACTCTACAGATTGTTATACTTTTTTCTTCTTTTTCTGGTTAACAAAACCTGGATGTTTTAGTATTTGTTCGTCTTACTGTGAGATTCTTCCTTGCATTTTGAGGATCTGCATCCTGTCAGCGCTACAAAATAATAATAATAATAAAAGCTTCCACTTTGCTTATTTGTAACTTTCCAATTAAATATTATTAGTCAGAATATATATATATATATATATATATCATAGACAACGTTTCATCCCTTATTCGGACCTCTTCAGCTGTATACTGACAATCAATTATAATTTATTATAAGAAAATACAGGTTAAAAAAATGTCAATTTGGTACTTAATATATATTTTAATTTTAATCACTGTACTTGTTCCTCACTATCAAAGTTTGAATGTGACTTTGTCACCAAAAATAGTTCCAATTCCTTAATTGATTCTACTAATATTGTATTTATTCCTTAATGGAAGCTCCTAATACTTCATTCCCTCTACTCTATCCATTCCTCCACTAAAACTACTAATTGTCCACAATAAGAATGTCTATATTTGCCTGGTCAGGAACTTGACCCCGTGGCCGAGATGGTGTACTGAGAAGAATACGTAGGTTCAAATCCTGGGTCAAATATTTTCAGTCTTTCCTTCTTCTTCCATCCTTCTCTCTGCTTTGAACATATGCTTTTCTATGTGCGTAATTCTTCACCTGAGCATATGAATTCACATAAAGCGTAATCCTCCTATTTATTTCTATCCTTCCTCACTATCCATATATATATATATATATATATATATATATATACACACAATATTAGGAGAATCCATTTAAGGAATTAATTCACATTCAAACTTGGATAGTGAGGAGGGATAGAAATAAATAGGAGAAATAGGAGGATTGCGCTTTATTTGAATTCATATGCTCGGGCGAAGAATTACGCACATAGAAAAGCATATGTTCAAAGCAGAGAGAAGGATGGAAGAAGAAGGAAAGACTGAAAATATTTGACCCAGGCGGGACTTGAACCCACGTATTCTGCTTAGTACACAGACGCCTTAACCATCTCGGCCAGCAGGTCAAGTTCCTGACCAGGCAAATATAGACAGTCTTATTGTGGACAATTAATAGTTTTAGTGGAGGAATGGATAGAGTAGAGGGAATGAAGTATTAGGAGCTTCCATTAAGGAATAAATACAATATTAGGAGAATCCATTTAAGGAATTAATTCACATTCAAACTTGGATAGTGAGGAGGGATAGAAATAAATAGGAGAAATAGGAGGATTGCGCTTTATTTGAATTCATATGCTCGGGCGAAGAATTACGCACATAGAAAAGCATATGTTCAAAGCAGAGAGAAGGATGGAAGAAGAAGGAAAGACTGAAAATATTTGACCCAGGCGGGACTTGAACCCACGTATTCTGCTTAGTACACAGACGCCTTAACCATCTCGGCCACCGGGTCAAGTTCCCGACCAGGCAAATATAGACAGTCTTATTGTGGACAATTAATAGTTTTAGTGGAGGAATGGATAGAGTAGAGGGAATGAAGTATTAGGAGCTTCCATTAAGGAATAAATACAATATTAGGAGAATCCATTTAAGGAATTAATTCACATTCAAACTTGGATAGTGAGGAAAATATTGGTATGGAAAGGATAGAGAGATAGGTTGTGGCTTACCTGAAAGTGAAGTGCGGTGTCGCCATGAGGAACTGAAGGTTGTTCTTCAAATTTTCGGAGGCTCTCAGCCTCCTTCTTCAGGAAGGAGTGTTACACCATTCCGTGCACCGGCCGGCTGTGGACTGCAGACTAGAGTGAGCCTCCGAAAATTTGAAGAACAACCTTCAGTTCCTCATGGCGACACCGCACTTCACTTTCAGGTAAGCCACAACCTATCTCTCTATCCTTTCCATACCAATATATATATATATATATATATATATATATATATATATATATATATATATGTTTCATCCCTGATTGGGGCCTCTTCAGGCGTATAGTTACAGCTTGAGGATTTTCAGAAAAACGTATCTGTGCAGCCATACATCAGAACTTTCCTCTGCAAGTATAGAGGTTGGCTGCTAGAGAGAGACTAGATTATATTATTTCCACTCCACTGGGGCGAGTTATTTATTTGGACAATTTATATTAAAAGCTAATAACATATGTTACCATATAACTTATTACCTACCACTATTCATATACATATTTTTAAATACATTTAAACTATTCATATTCTTTACTGCTACAGGCAACTCATTATATAATATTGACGCTCTGTCAAACGTAGAGATATTTTAGTACTTCTTAGATTCAGATACTCAACAAAAAGTTTTACCCTACCCCTGGTGTTATGATTATGGACGTCTAATAAAAATATTTAAATACTCCGGTAACTGTCGCTTATCTATTCTATAAATTAAAGCTAAACTAACACATCATACAAAGATTGGTCCTTAACATTTAACAATTCTATTTATTTTCATTCAAGATAGCCGTTTGTTTGATTAAAATCGATTGTGAGAAGTTGGTTCAGTTTACCTAAACGGTGTACTCACAATTTCACGTTACACTAAATATAAGAAAACATTGTATGCACATTCATTCGATTCTTAGAAATGTATAAATTTGATTCTCTGATAACTGTAACAACATAAAAGGGACCAGATATTTTGTGTTGTTTTTCAGGCAATGGGAAATATTGGACGTTTGTGGTTGTGCTTGGGTCTGATATGCATTCTGTCCGCTGTCAGAGTCAGAAGTGACACCCCTGCCAACTGCACCTCAGAAGACATCACTGGTCGCTGGATTCTCTATGAGAGTGAGAGGAATCTCACGAGTAAACTGGCAGCTTGTCTCACTGTGGGTACGTTAAATTCAATAGCAAGCTTAGCTTACAATAATTCTTCATTCCAGTGTAAATCTTATTCCAAACCTAACCTTTGTAAATATTCCTCACTTACTTCTTTGGACATTACAAAATGAAACTCTGTTTAAAATGCTCCAAATAATAATACATTTTAATTGTATTTAGGTCCAACAGTTAGAAAAGTTGTGGTAGACCTTAATTATCCTAATTTTGCGGTGGACCAATTTGGAAATGTTGGAACCTGGACGGTGGTGTACAATCAAGGCTTTGAAGTGAATGTCAACCAAAGAACTTACTTTGCATTCTCCAAGTATAAACAAGTGAGGATCATCAGGACAAACTGACACAGAACAAGAGTTGATACACATGAGAGAACACTTACAAATTGTGTTGCTTCAATTTTCAGAATGGAACGCTTGTACAGAGTATTTGTGACAGAACTTTCCCTGGTTGGTCTCACGATGTTACCTTACGTCATTGGTCGTGTTTCCATGGGAGGAAACAGACACCCGTCCCCATAAAAGAGCACCATGAACCCTTTAGCGATAATGGATTTGCCTGGGTAGGTTGGCAAATATAACAATTTATTATGAAAGGAATAGAAATCTGTTTCTTATGGTAAAGTTAAGCAAGGAATTTTCAGAAGCTTTTCAGTATGTTTTACTACAACTTGTCTTTTTAAGGCAGTTGATTGGAAAGAGAAATAATTATTTTACTTTATTAATTTGAACTCTAAAAATAACTTTTCAATGAGATTTACTAAATTTTTTATTGTAAAATTAAACAACATTTCATTACTTATTTTGTGACCTCATCAGGTTCTAGTTTATATAAAAAAAAAATCATGTCATATTGACATTTTTGCCCCGGCTGTCTATCAAATTTTTTTAAAACTTGAACCTGATGATGACACAAAATAAGCGATGAAACGTTGTTTAATTATACAATAATAAATGATTTTTTCTGACTTAAAACTGAAAGATGTTTATTTATTTATTATTTTTCTCAATCGCCAGTATATATATAATTTTCTATTAAATCTAATATTTAAAAAGAGAGAATTCTCAAGTAATATTTTAATTCTATGAAATATTATATTACTGAGAGTTTATTTTATTATCTTGATATTCAGCTCAATTAAACATAAAAAATAACTTTGCTTATCTAATGAGAATTATTTTAATATTTTTAGATGAGTTCACAAGTCATAGATCAAAAGCACAATGATATAGTTCGCAAGATAAACAAAATGAATACAACATGGAAAGCAAAGATGCATGACATTTTCCTGGAGAAGACTCATGCAGAATTGATTAAAATGGCTGGTGGAAGTGGGTAAGTGACCAGATACCACTGTGGATAAGGTTTACATAAAATGTATCATTACACTTCGCTGAAGTACAATTGCCATACCTTTTTCATACATCACATGAAAATGCTTTTGTTTGTATGTAAGTGAGGTAGAGCATCTGTTGTTTTAAGCATACAGGAATATTTTTTTGAGGTCATAACTGTCTTCATTTAACAACAATAGAGAGAAAAATACAAAGCATGAAACAAAATTTAATAATACTGAAACTTCTGTCAAGGTCGAGAGTATTACATCGGCCTCAGCCAGCTAGGATCACCAATGAACATAAAATTTCAGCATCAACACTGCCCGAAAGCTTTGATTGGAGGGATGTAAATGGAGTCAACTTTGTTTCTCCTGTAAGGTTAGTATATAGTTTTTATTAGTGATTAACAACATAGATATTGTTTAATAGAGAGCGTAAGTTTTCCCGACGTATATTCTGTATAAAGAGTTCTCGGGTTTCCGGTCAGGTAACGTAATTAGTTAAACACAACGTTTCCATAGATATTGTTTGATTGTAAGCTTTCCCAGTGTTTAGATTGAATGAAACATTCAAAGAATTTAAGTCAATTAAGTTGTATGTGTTTCCACAATATTTTAGTGACTATGTAGTTATATAGTTGTCATCTGTGAGCTGATTTTTTATGGTGAACTAACTTTTATTGTTATGAGGGAGCATTTTAGAAGTTAGGAGTTTGAGAGGGCAGAAAATGTGTAACAAGTTATTCTTTAAAATTAATAGATTCTGTATTCTTATTTTTCAAAATTTAATCTATAATGTAGTATCTAATATACATTGCAAAATAGCTGAACAATTAACTGCAGTTCATTAATGTGCCAAGTATTTTTACCTTACTTCAGAAATCAAGGAGGCTGTGGCAGTTGCTATGCATTTTCCTCCATGGGAATGCTCGAGGCTCGATTGAGAGTGACGACGAACAACACTATGAAGTTCACACTTTCACCTCAGGACATAGTAAGCTGCAGTAGTCTGGCACAGGGCTGTTCTGGCGGTTTCCCCTATTTAATTGCCGGACGTTATGGGAAGGTAAATTATCTGAATAATTATCTTGTGTATAGCAAATAAACCTAATAAACATAAAATTTTGAAATGAAAATATTTGTAAAAATAGCGTTAAATATTACATTGATGCAATGCTGTAAATATTCAAAATATTGAGTGAGATTTTTAAGTCATGAATGATTAAAATATAAAAAATTAAGTAAGGCTTCTCCATAAACGATGATGAAAGTGCTATCCATTTAAATGTCGCTGTCTATGGAAATAACCCAGGTGGAAAACCCGAGAATATTATTCACTGGGAAAGCCTTCGATCTCTAATATAAAAAATTATCTGACCACTTTAATAATAGAACACAATAATAAATGGTAAGAAAAATAACGCAATATAATTCCTGATGAATGTATAATGGAAAATAACACTGCTTTTAATTCATTATAGGACTATGGAGTTGTAGAGGAATCGTGCAATCCATATGTTGGCAAAGATGGACCATGTGTCAGAGAAGTGTGTGACAGACATTACACAGCAAATTATGATTATGTTGGTGGTAAGTAATATAACTGAAAATAAATTATTTGTTGCATGTTACCAGGTAGTTACTGAACTGTGCTTCAGACAAACACGAATTTTTAATAACTGTAAGTTTATTACATTTTTTAAAAAAATACTAATCACTATTCAAATTAATAAAGCTGCTTGCAACAGGTTATTATGGTGGCTGCAATGAACTGCTGATGCAGATTGCTCTTATTCTTCGGGGTCCACTGTCCGTTTCATTTGAAGTTCACGATGACTTTATGCACTATACTGGTGGAATATATAAATACACTGGGCTTGAGGATTATATACCTTTCTATGTAAGTAAATTTTTGTGTGTTTGCTTAGTTTTATATGTAGGAACTTGTACATATTACCATGTATCTTCAATGGATTTCTCAAGGGCCGTGACCATTATGTTAGTGCTCTCGTCAACATAGATAATAACAATTTCACTGTAGCTTTCGAGGTGGAGAACTTGATGTTGACTGTGGACAAGGTTTATTTGAGAAAAAAAAATTAATTCTATGTGGGAGATCATAAAGCAAGTGTCTGTAGAATGGTTCTTTAAAACTTGAACGCATGGAACTATAATGGGCAACGTTTCTGTTAGCCATGCAACCTTTCCACTGGACTGTTCCACAGAATTGCAGAGTATCACTGGTGTCTAGAGAATCTAGAAGAGGAGTTGGGGATGTGCACCCGAGTTCAAGTTCGTCAACCATATTAAGGATCACTTTTTAGACCTAAAAACTATTACCAAGATGTTAATTATCAATTATCTTTCCCAGTGTAATTGCTGCAGAAAGCATTCACGGGTTTCAGATGGGAGCAAGAAGTGATTAAAACATGACGCTTTGATGACCTCGTGCTCTGTTGTCATCTTCTAGGCAAAGAATGTTACGTTTTAATCGCTTCTTGCACCCGTCTAAAACCTGACAAGATGATAATTATTGGATTTTGTATGTGTGTTATTCCATTATTTCTCACAAATTTTACATTGTTGTTGGGAGTCAATTGTTATTGTACAATGGCCGGCCTGTTAGAGTAGTATTCTGTCCTGAGTGAGTTTATATCCTTCAAAATTTGACACAGTTCATCTCTCTCTCTCTCATATAATTAATATGGGAAACTACTTACAGGAGGTAAACCATGCTGTCTTGCTTGTGGGATATGGTACAGATGAAACCTCTGGAACAAAATACTGGATTGTCAAGAATAGCTGGGGCGAGACTTGGGGTGAAAATGGTTATTTCCGGATTCTACGAGGCACAGACGAGTGTGGTATTGAGAGTATTGCTGTTGAAGCAACTCCTATCCCTTGATATTAAAAATATTTAAAAATCATAAAACAGAATATATGGAACATCTTATAAAATGTACTATTTTTATATTGGAATAATGTGTCTGTACTTAATAAAATAAACTGCACCTTTCAAGTTTCCTATATAAATCTCCCACATAAAATTAATGTGTATTACTCACTACTACTGAAGATGGCCATGATAAGTTAACAATTATGAGGTATAATGAGATGATAATTGTCAAATAATACTAATCCAATTTATGTAATTCATTCTCTTCCCTTATCCCATTCTAAATAAATCTATTAGGCTCACATTTTAACTGGCAATTCTTTTTACACAAACATTTAGAAAAAAATGCATGAATCAATTGACAGAACAAAAGTCTAAAAATAAAACACCACAGGAAGTATTAAGTGCATAAATTCTCTTCAATTTTCTAGATTATAGGGAAAAGAAAATTTTTAAATGGTATTCAACATAACATTAGTTTTACATTTATTTATTTGTATTTAGTAAATGAATGGCTAAGGAGTTGATAATAATAGTGTATAAGTATTCTTCCATCAATATTTTACTACATCATAACATTCTGATTAGAAGGAACTGAAATAAATCAAACTCAGCTCTTGTCTCTAGCGGGTGATGATATTATTCCAAGCAGAATAGCTTCAGCTTCTAGCAATGTTAAGTCCCGTGATGATCCAATAAACCTGGTTGACAGTTCCAAGTCCTTGATACGCAGTCGAACCTTTGATCCTCTCACATATTCACTAGTTCACAAAAAAAAAGTTATATTTAAACGGTATGTAAAACAATAATGTATTGAAAACTATAAGATTCCATAACAGATTTGGTAGAGCAGTCAAAAGTTACCATTAATTATTTTAGCTCAATTTGAAATGCATGTAAAACTAGTTAACTAGATAATTACAAAAGTGAAGTTCTCAGGAAACCCTAACTGAACATGCATGTTTCAAACAAAAGTATTATTTTATGGGTATCACTATACGATCTACAAACTCAACTAGATGATAATATTGACATGATTGGATACGATTAGTAGGATTCCTGCTGAAAAGTATAAATTAGAATTGATGAATTGTATCTCTTAATACGTATAGTATGCTAGAGGGAATGTTTCACACACTTCATATGGAGATTCATTTAATTGGTCTATAACAGTCTCAATCCTTAGTAATGAAAACCATTATAACATAGAAGATTGAAATGCTTTACATTGATATTAGCGAATTGAATTTATTTAACAATTATAAAATGGTACAAACTAAGTAAAAAACTATGGTGAAAGTAAAGGGAACGATATGTAATAGTACAGCAAAATACATGCCAGACCAAGAGCAGTATTGAATGAAACATTTATAAGAGAAAAAACAGACCCTATAATACCATTAAATGTGAATACCGCACATTTGGAATGTATTTCCATACAATAAAATCAATAGAAACTCTTCATTTGTAATCACATAAAAACAGGGTCTTGGAGATGTGGGGTATGACATCACATGGAGCCTTCAAAATCAAATTTAGCACAGATATAAGTATGCAATACTAATGTTTCTGTTGACATTATTATTATATTACATATACAATGTGTTATCACAAGCATATATATCTTATTGAATTAGTTTTAATGTATTCTTAGGAAAACTGATTAACAGGTTGTATTTCTCACTCACTTGCCATTCTTTTCCGGACGCCGACAAACACAATGAAATTTCCAACCAAAATCGATGTACAGGTCGTCACCAACAACGTGAAAAACTGTTCCTTCCACAAGTTTCCCACTTGGGTTTCCTAACTGAAATTAATACAGAGGATTTGGTGAATATTACTCTTAAGACATTGACAATGTTGCTGCTCAATTTACACTTGCTTACATCAATGAATTTGGACTGTCTCAATAAAGAAGTAAATGTTTTAGGGGGTTCGTTAACAGGCGGCTTTTTATCAATTTCATCAAGGGTTAAGTGTTTCTCAAAGGCCTTCGCGAATCCACCAAGTTGGCTTTTAGTTTCTTCATTTTCACTACTTTCCACAGAATACGGTTGATTTCTCAAAATAAAAACACTTGGGCGATTGCATGGAATCGTGAGGTCCAACAAATTTTTAAATACAGTACATAACCTATTGTTCCACACAGCCATTTTTTCCCATGGGCAACGAAATTTTTCATATTCGATTCCAGAGTCGACAATGAACTTAATACAATACAAATTTTCATTCTCGACACTGGAATCGAATATTACAAAAACATTTAATTATGTTACGAATGCATGTTGCTATTTTTATCTTATTAATTTTCTGCTTTTGTAAGTTGAACCACCGAATTACATTTTCAAACCTGAATTTTCATTAAACCCGAAAGTTACTTTATAAATAAAGTAGCCAAAAAAGTAAGTGCTGAAGTAATTTTTAAGCATATTTATTTTAGTCTGTTATTTGGCAACTTTTTTCCATTTTAAACACATACGTTTTATATTTTAATTACTATATAAATATTCAACACTTGTCCCCCCTTATTTACAATTTTTTGTTTACGTCTTCAGTGATAATTGTTGCTATTTTTGTAACTGTAATTTTTCTATTTTGTAAGTTAGTAACTAATTTTTTTCCGTATAACATAAAATTTATTATTGATTTTGTTAAAAGCGAGAGTATAAATAAACAAAGAAAAAATTATTTAAAGTCAGAATAATTGAATAAATATAAATAAATGAAGCACTTGTTTATTGAAGGATTGCGTAACGCAGAGGATTGGCTGAAAGATATGACCTTATCAGAGATAGTAATGTTCCCAGTTATATTTAAGAGTATGAACATTTGATTGATAAACTGCTATTTAACTTACTGTTGTGAGACCAGTTTTGTTTGAAATAAATTAAAACAGTCTAATTTATTTGGGGCATACTCTGACATATAGTGTTGTTACACAATGGATTATTGTCCGAAAAAGAACTCCGGACCCGCAGCTAATGAAGATGTTCATAACACTGACGAAGTGCCTACTACTGCAATTTCCTCATCTGCAGCACAGTTAGCTGAAATTATTTGTAACAGAGAACCGTTTTCCGCATCACAAGGACAAACATTGGACGAGACGAACAATGAAGAAATTCCAGAAAACGGGACTTACGTTTCTGAGGAACATCCTTCACAATTCTTAGTCCAATCTGATTTAGATACGATTTCTGTCGGGAATCAGGATTCTGTATGTTCAAAGGCATCGAAGAAGAGTTGCCAGAGTTGCAAAAGTCACTCAACAAACAAAAATTTAGACGTATGTCATGCAGGACCGTCGCCGAAACCCGATGAAGATATATATTTTGGGTTAGTGAAGACGCTTCCTGATCGCTGGTTCTGTGATATATACACTCCAATGGAGAAGCTTGTC
The DNA here is from genome assembly GCA_037074705.1 of Zhengitettix transpicula. Lineage (NCBI taxonomy): Eukaryota > Metazoa > Arthropoda > Insecta > Orthoptera > Tetrigidae > Zhengitettix > Zhengitettix transpicula. The sequence goes on from CM073596.1 coordinate 67,838,366, forward strand.
CTTGATGCCATTAAAGCTGATTCAGGCCAGCTGGTATCAATACCAAAGCTGGTAAAGGTTAGTAAGCTCGGGAATTATTGGAGTAAAAAATGAGTCCGTAGCATTACAGTAATCGGTGACGTCACCGGAAAAGTTCTGTTGCAGCTGGTAATTAATGAAAGCACAATTACAATTCTTGAATACACACTAAAGTAACGTGATAAAGAAATTTGTAGGATTACCAAAATTTACAAATTTATTTATTCAAATATCATTATTTGCCCCACCATTTTATTTCATTTTAGTTGTACTTTTCAAAATAAATAAGAAAAACGAAGCAATACATAAATTTGTGTACGTTAAACGTATCCTTCAATTGTCCTTGATTTTTACCTCCACTCTAAATAATAAATAAGTTGTCGCGCTTTTACGTCATTACAGCCGAGAGTGCTTTTGTATGGTAATTATTTATCATTTTATCTAGAATATTCCTTTATGTTAGGTGTGTACCTTATACCGGCATCTTCGCGAATACGTCAAAACCGACGGCCTCTTTGTGTTTATAAGGCAATATATGGAGCCGCCGTCGTTAGTTAGCATCGTTGTAAAGATGCGCGCTGTGCTGACTGAACAATGTACGGCCGTGGCGCCTTTTTCTGTCTAGTAAGAATAAGAGACAGGTGTTGGCCACGGGTCAAACTGGGAGCTTTGGGAAGGGAGTTAACAAAGGATAGTGAATAGGTTTTCCAGGTGAACCAATTTTTTTAATGAAATCTCGGTTTAACAACCAGGTTAAATTTTTGTTAGAACACAACCCTTCCATGACAGATGTGCTGTGCCAATACCGCTCTATTTATACTGATTGTTGGAAGGTGGATTTCAGTTTCACTTTGTCTCTCCTTTCACTTTGAGGTGATTATTTGGGAGATTATTTAAATTTGGAGGGGGTGGGAGGCAAAGATCTGTGGTTCAAATTTTGGTTCTGGTTTACCTGGGAGATTCTTAACAAAATGTTGCTTCCACTGGACTGTTATACAAAGTTCCATGATAAACTTTACTTAGCCTTTTGGAAGGTAGGAAGCGTATACTGTTGTCACAGAGTTTTGAAGTCTGTGTGTGTTTTGGTAGTTTTGTGTGGGAGATAATGTTCATTAGAGGTCTACCAATTAGGGCTTGGACTGATCAATTTACTAAGGTTGAAGGGACTGGTGGGATGTATGCAGCTTGTGACGACTGCGCAGAGTTATACTGGCTGGCACACAGTGCATATATCTCCTGACGAGAGAGGTTTATGATTTCTAAAATTCAAACTTTCTCCTGTCTGACATGTTGACAATATCTCTCACTCTCCTGCCTATACCGAGTACGCAGTTCAGTCCTACTTTAGTGATTGAAGGGGCATTTGATTTTGTTTCTGCTCATCCCAGCTGGACCAATTGTTGATTTCAGGTGGGTCAACTACCCTGTTTCCCTTTCCCATTCAAATGTGTTAATTGATTTAATTATGCATGGGGAACAGAGACATATAAAAGATAAATAAAGTCATGTGTGTGTATAATTTCTCTGTTGATTTTTAATTTCAATACGTAAGTGACATTGCCAAATGTTGGTTTTATGAAAAACACTCCACTATAATATGTAAAATTCAGTTACTGAAGTATGTGTTTCTGTTGTAGGGCCTAGAATCTGCAGGTCTGAAATTGACCGATCCAAGGCTGCAAGAGTTGGCTGAAACTGTAGAAAAGTTAAAGGAAGATGTTGTCTCCATTGATGTCATAAAAAAGTAAGTGTACTTTATATATATATATATATATATATATATATATATATATATATATATATATATATATATATATATATATATTGGTATGGAAAGGAAAGAGAGATAGGTTGTGGCTTACCTGAAAGTGAAGTGCGGTGTCGCCATAAGGAACTGAAGATTGTTCTCCAAATTTTCGGAGGCTCCTTCTTCAGTGTTACACCAGTGAAGTGTTACACTTCTCTTTCAGGAAGCCACAACCTAACTCACTTTCCTTTCCATACCAATATTGCAATTTAATCTGTTTTAAGAACATATTGCACTGCAAACTGTTTTACAATATTAAGCTACCATCTTGATGATGTAAGTATTGCAAAATATATATTAATGCCATGTATTAAACTTTCATAAGTTATTTTTACATTCATGGTAATATTTAACTCAATATTTTACTTTTTATTAACTATATTGCACTTGTTTACTACCTGCAATGTACTATGAGCATAATTTAGTAACAAGTATTTACAGTAGAAACATTACAGTATTCAGAAAATAAGTTTGTCTTGCTTATCTGGAGGCATAATATGGTATTATTGATGTAAATAATGCTCCTTTACATATTCCCATGATTATTAACTATTGTAATCCAATACTTATTTATTTTAAATTGATTTATTTATAGTCACATCAACAGCTCTGGTTATTAACGACTGAACTCATTTTTCCTTGACGGGGAACTGATTTGACGTGTTTCTCTCATGCACACCAACATCCATGCCCTCGCCAAGATTCAAACCTGGGACCTCTGTGATGTTAGGCAGTCACACTGACTGCTACACCACAGGCGGTCAGCATTTCTTTATTTTTCTATTCAATTATTTGCTAATGGCATGTTCTGGAAGTTCCATCCAGTTAGATCTTACCTTTTCCTATAAATTTTTAACCCACTATTCAAAACACTATCTGTTTGGGCACAACAGATATTACAGTGTTACCAGATCACTGGATTTCAAATTTCCTATGTTCCAATGCATCTGTACCTTTTGTCACAATCTCCACAAAAGTATTTACAGAACAACCTTTTCTAATACTGATTACTATTTACATTTCATGTTGTGTAGTTTATTATCTCCTTGTTGGTTATGTATTTGAAATAGTAATTTGTACTTAAATTGACAAAATATCTTTACTTTTTTTACTGCACATTTACTATTGATTAACATTTTTGAAGAGAGATAGCCAGACATGTTCTTTTCTGCAACAACTGAATAATGAACTGTTGTAATTATAATTTCCATGCTGCAACTCATTGATGAAATTGCTTGATTTTCTTTATGACGATGGCCAGGTCCTCCAGATCAATATACACACAGTTCATTTTGAGTTTTACCAAAGCAGGCGACTAATAAGTAATTCTTACATTGCCTTCTCTTTGGGAACAAACCACGCCTATCTGTTGTATAAGTTGACCATCTCTAAGAAGATCTATGATTCCTTGTTATTTGTACATCTTGCAGATTGTTTTATCACTCTGACTTGTAAGTTTGCTCTGATAATGTATCCCTATAGTTGATTTCTGTGAGGCCAATCCTGTATTTGGATTTGATGAATGCCAGATTTGTCTTGTGAATTTATTCTTACGCCATCCACACATTTTTGAAATTTCCTGTCTGAGTTTTACCCCAAAACTATAAAGTAATATATCTCCTGGTACTGAAACCCGAGCTCTGAGTTCTCATTATTTTATGAGTTTCTTAGGAGATATTTTATATATGATTTGTACGCCATGTTTCAGACTATTGCGCAGCAATGGAATGCTGATGTCAAAAGCAATATGCAAGAAACTGATCATTCCAGACTTCAGCCAATTTGTAGCAGACGTGGAAGAATATTTCAACAGATGCAAATCTAACACGAGTGGCACGGTAAGTCAGCACCACATAATCTTTTTTTAATGTATTTTCAATTGATGTATAGACTCACATAAATAAAGTTCACAGAACAAGTTATGAGCACTTTTCAAATTTTTCATAAATGTCAATATGCAGACATTTTTCCTTTTATGTACATAATAATAATTACTCCCTCAGTATCATCATTCTCACTTGCATCCATACCATTTTATTATAATTTCTCGTTACCTTATCCTCTAGACCAGTGTTTCACAACCAACAATGTTTAATAGGACAGATATTTAATATACTAATAGTACATCAACAGCGACACTGCGGCAGATATATTACGTTTCTGATTCTGTCTACGTAATATGTAATTTATTTAACTGGAAAGTATTTTTCCTTTGTAAAAGAAGGAATATAAAGTTAATTTTAATAAGAAACCACGTGCAGCATTGCGTAGCAGCAGGAGGAGTAGCGCCGTGTTGAGCCAGCTTCTCTGTGCGACCTCTGCGCGCTGCGGGCAGCCTACGGCACAACACGGCAGGCGCACGAAACCCTTTACGTCCTAGAAATATCTAATAATAATTGCGGGAGAATTTTTTAAAATTACGTATTAAGTTCCAAAACTTTGTTTCTGACATTTTAAACTTATTTTTAAAAGGTATTACGAACTGTTACTTTTCCATATGCTAATGATAGATCTGAATCAGGAAAATTGAAAAGTTACGCAGACTTCATCAAAAACTCTTGTAACAATTGACATGAAAAATTTACGTCACACTGAGAACTAATAATAAGGAAGACAGACAAATACAGATAAGAGAAGTGGTGATATGAATACCACACAACGTTTCCGGGATCCTTGTCCCCTTTCTTCATGGTGCAGAGCCGAGTGAGACACAACTGCACTGGTCAGTTGACAAAACTCAAAAGCCTGGGCTCTTGCGTTTTTTCTGCACCTGAAGAAAGGAACAAGGTTTCCAGTGTGTTATTCATATCATCACTTCTTCTGTCCGTATTTGGCTATCTTTCTTATTATTAATTTTTCAAGCAGACGTAAATTTTGCATTTTATATGGTACAAGAGTTTTTGGTGAAGTCTGCGTAACTTTTCAATTTTGCTGATTCAGATCTATCATTAGAATAGGAAAAGTAACGGTTATTGTTCCTTTTAAAAATAAGTTTAAAACGTCAGAAAATCATTAAATTAATTTTCGATGTCATCGTAGTGTTTAAATTCATATTTAACAACTTGGTTCCCTTCGTATATTACTTCGTCAACCTTAATATTTTTCTGAATGACGTTATTAGGAAGAGTTTTAAATTTGTTTCTCAGGTGGCTTCGTTCATTCCGGAATTGGCGAAGGTGGATCCGAACGTGTGGGGTCTGAGCCTGTGTTCCATCGACGGTCAGAGGTTCTCCATTGGCGACAGCAACGTCCCGTTCCCCATTCAGTCCTGTTGGTAAGGAACGAGTACCTTCAACTCTTGTGGCACACGGCTGTGACTGTGACTGTGACACGCTTCCGTTGTAGATTAACAAAACGTAGGCGACTTCTGTTCGGGCTGGTTTCCTAACGCTGTTAAATACGACGTAGTCTGACTGTCGAGAAAACTAATAAGTAAATAAATATTCAGTCAATTATAAGTCAGAAAAAAATAATTTTATTAATTAAATTAACACGAAAAATTCGCGCAACGGCAGTCACCATGGAAAGACCGGTCGATCAATTTTTCTCTTTAAACTTGAACCTGATGAGGCCGCAAATTAAGCGATGAAACGTTAATTTAATTAATAAATGATTTTTTTTATGTCTTAAAAGTGGCTGTTTATTTATTTACATTAAATACAACTTGCGTGAGGTATTTACATATTTATTATTATTATTACACTACAGTGCTCCATCTCCTGTAACCTTCACTCATTCTATTTTTTTAAAAAATTTTAATTTGTCATAATTGCGCAGCCAGGAGTGCCAACAGTATGCAGAAAATTAAACTAAATCACGGGTATTCTTAATCTCTAGTGGACGAAAAAGTAATAACACTTTTAATGTAATGCCTGTTTTAGAATTAATGAAACAATTGATGACCTTAATAAAATATTACGTCTGATTGAAAATAATTAATAAGAAAGACAGCCAATACAGACAAAACAGGTAATATAAAAAGCACACAACGTTTCTGGGATCCTTGTTCCTTTCGTCACTGCAGGGCAGTTGTGTCGCTCATGCTCTTCTTAGCACCTGACGAAAGGGACAAGGATCCCAGAAATGTTGTGTGCTATTTATATTACCTTTTTTGTCTGTATTTGCTATCGTTAATATTCATTAATTGGTGACCTTATACAGGTATTTATGTTATCAATTCTTTTGTCCGTATTTGGCTGTTCTTGTTATTACAAACCACGTGTTCTGTTGTATTGCAGTAGACCGCTTCTGTACGGGATGGTTCTGGAGTCCCTGGGTTCAGAGACCGTTCACAGGTTTGTCGGTCAAGAGCCAGGTCCCAACGGCTTCAACCTCGACAGTAAGAGTAAGTGGACAAAATTATTCCAGCACACAAATATTTTGAGGGACACGTGGGACTAGATCCGTTGTTTTGTTGTTGACAGAACGACCTCACAACGCCATGGTGAACACTGGTTCAGCCGTCATCTGCTCCATCTTGCAGAGCCTGATAAACACGGATGTGTCACTGGGACGGAAGTTGCAATTCATCATTGACGAGATGAAGGTGTGTGTGTGTGTGTGGACACACAAGGTTAGCTTGCAGACTGTTCTTCACCTGATGATGTGTCATGATTGTGTGGGTCTTTAATTTGCAGAAATTGTCTGGAAACGAGTTCGTGGGGTTCAACAACTCCGTTTACATGTCAATGCAGAATTCCAGTGACGTCACATATAGACCGATCTTACAGTACCTCCACGAGAACGAATGCTTGCCCAGAGAGGCTGTGATTGATGATACGATTTCTCTGTATTTCAAGGTATAATATTACATATATATCTCTCTCTCTCTACACACACACACACACACACACACACACACACATATATATATATACACACACACATATACATACATATATAACTGAATATCTGTCCCTAAACAATTCATCCAATTGCGTGAGTTGCTGAGTGCGCCCCCTGCGAAGGTTTCCTGTCGGCCTTTCGAAGTAATCAGGCAACTCTTGAGGGGTGAAAGGGCTATTATTAGCGTCAAACAGAACGTTGCTGGAGGTACAAAACATTCCAAAAATTCTCTACTCTGCTTCAGAAATTACTGTGCGTCACTTCATTACTATTATTTCTATTCTTTATTTACATTGTTTATTCCAAATATGGCTTACATTATTATTCTAACCATCCATGTATTTTTTTAAAAATATCTACCCTTTAAAATGTTAAACATATATAAATCTTTTACAAGTCTTCTTATTACATTTATTTTTATGCCTTGATTTATATGTATTATAATTTTTTTAATAGTATTCATTGGAACATTCTCTATTTTACACTTGCACATTAATATGGCCAGTGATCCTAAAATTAAAAATAAAAATACAACCCTTTTATAAAAAATATTTCAAACTAAAGAAAGAGATTAAATTCTCCAAATAAATAATGACGCTTTTCAACATATAGCACAACCAGAAATCTTCGGATTCTGATCACAAACAGCACCATTGTCTAATTTCAACAACGACAAGGGTGGTGGAAGGGTCTTACATTAAAAGTAGCGAAAAAAGACCGATTCCGGGGTTATAGGAGTCGCTGAGTTTAGTTCTCACATTAAACGTGGCGGTTAAGGAAATTTTATGTTGCACTTCGTGGATGTGGACGCGTTTGAGAAAAAGTTACCCTAAGTAGTTTTGACCATCTTAAGGTACCGGGTAATTTTTTGATTTTCTTAGGGTACCAGGCATATTTTGGTCTCTATTTAGGTAAAGGTTATATTTATTTATAATCGGTGCCACGACGGCCCTTCGGACAGTTTGGTACCTCGGGGTCCCTGTAACCCGGCTGGGTTTTTGTTTTCCACGTCACAGGCCGACGCACGTTGAACTCGGACTCGAGGGGGATTGTGGTTTCGTAGGCAAAATCTTTCTTCTATCCTCCTGTGGGTCCCGTTCCCTCTTCGGAGAGTCCGCCAAAGGTCGCATTTGGGCTTCTGTGCGATTATCTTAGCTGTGACCGCTTGTAATGAGACGACGACCACCGTCCACAGGCGTGCAGCGTGGAGGTTCACTGCGAGAGCTTGGCAGTGGTCGCAGCGACCCTCGCCAACGGAGGCATCTGCCCCATCACCGACGAGAAGGTGTTCCGCAGCGAGGTGGTGCGCGACGTGTTGTCCCTTATGAACTCCTGCGGTATGTTTGACTACTCGGGACAGTTCTGCTTCAAGGTATTCCACGTTCACTGTCACTGTAGCTCTTGCACCACCGTAGCGTGGTACTGAGTGCCGCCATGTTTCAGATCGGGCTTCCAGCCAAGAGCAGTGTCAGCGGCGCCGTCATACTCGTCATACCCAACTCCATGGGTATAGCCTTGTGGTCCCCGGCGCTCGACACCTTTGGCAACAGCTCTAGAGGCATCCAATTCTTCGAGGTATTCCCGTGAGATTATTAATTTTTATTTTTGTTGTTTCTTCGGTATTATTACCTAATGAATAAATTATATGGAGAATGGTGTAGCCTCCTGAGCCACGCCTAACTAAATAACTCAGGCAAAAGCCGCCGCGTCCTGTTTTGAAATGGTTGTAGAGTACCAGGAAGCTACATGAGGGTGGCTCCTCCCCTTTAATAACATAGGAAGGGATTGTATAGTTTCTAAGAGTTTTGAAGTGTACCGACCATCTGTGAGTAATATTTTTTAAAGGTGTAGACAGGCTATGTATAGGGTAATCCACATAGTGGCAACTCTCCTCTTGTAGCATAGGAAAGGGATTTGAAAGGGGGGATACGGAAGGGTAGAGGAAGGTAGCTAAGGGTTAACTATGGCCCCTAGGCTATGGTTTAAGGATCCTACCCGGCAATTCACCTAAAAGTGATGCAGGGCAAACCCTGGAAAAACCTGCATCAAGTACGTCAGGCATTGGGTACTTGTCCCACGCCCTTTTGATGGCGGGAGAGGGGTTTGCTGTGGGGTCGCAGCTTTCCCCTCACCGTGCCTTGACCGGTTTAGGAGGCAGTTGGCCGATTATTCCAATAGGAATAGCGGACAACTCTTACCATATGCCCAAGGTCTGTGGCTGTGGAACATACGTCTCTCAAAACAGGCTGAGGTGCTTTGGTATGTGGGAACCTAATGTGATATCTGTGAGTATAACATCTCAGAGTATTGTAATATCTGTGAGAGAGGAGGATAACTGTTGTAAAAGAGAGATTAACTAGTGCATTTATGAGTATTATAATTTTTTTAAATTATAAAAAATGTTAATGGTGTTTAAATGTATCTGTTTAATGCATTTAATCACTCAGGAGCTGTATTTGTTCATTGATGAATACCTTTCAGTCGAACTACAACCTGAAGAGGGTATAAGCGTTGTTGTGTTCTTAATTTAATAATTATAAAAAATGTTAACGAATACAAAAAAGCAATATTGCTAGCAGACGTTGGCAGTGAATGTCACTGAAATGCCGCAAATACAGTTAGAAGCCCTGCTTTATTTTTAGTCTGGAAAAATTATAAAAGTGCCTCTTTAATCATAGCACGTTTACTTACTTAAGTGTGGTAATAACTGTTTGTTCTAATTTTGTTTTTGTTTTTCTACCAGGAACTGATAAGCGAGTACTCAGTGCACCCATTTGAAGACATTGGTTACTGTGTGGCCACAAAGAAGAGCCCCTTCACCAGTCCTCATGTGAGGCCTGAGGGCTCTGGATTGGTTGATCTCTTCTACTATGCAGCCAATGGGGATCTGATGTCTCTGCGCAGGTTCGGAAATTAACTATTATTTGAGAGTTATCAATTCCCTGTGATAAAGACAGCGAATGCGGGTTCAATTACTTTCACAATATGGGGACAAGATAGAGGTCGGACACCTTCATAACTTGATACACATTATTACATTGTCTACACACTGGGCCAACTGTCACTCACTCTAGGACCAGGGGTCTGCCCCCCTGATGACTCATGTTGCGTGCCTGAGTGTCATTCTCTCCATGTTGACGAACAGAGTGTTTTGCGTACTCTTCGCAACATTGGAGTAATAGTCTACATCTTTATTCCTGATCTTTCAAACGATCTTTCACTCAATCTCTTTAACCTGGCTCTTTCTTTTCTTTGTTGACCTTTCTTCTCTCAGACAATGGAATACCCGAATAATATAAATAACAATGTCACCCCCACCATTGACAACAATTTTGAAATCCAGATTAAAAGAAGTATGCATGTAATGCGTATTTATTTAATCTACAAAAGGGACAGTTTTCCTAGTGGCAGATGTGAAGTGGTTGGTTCAGAATAATGTGTAAGATGCATAACCATACTGAAACCAGTCCAGTTATTTTCAAAGAAATCAGATTATTGGTTATCTCAAAAAATGACTGGAAACAAGAAATTCTGGTATTACCTACAAACAAAGACAAAAATTAATATTCATCACCTCAGATGGATTTGAATCTCATATCATTTTAGGAAATCCGGTGAATGGCATATCAGGCCAAAAGATCACCTGGTAATATTTTAGCAACAGAAAATTATTTATATACTACTTGTGACCTTAATTGTCTGCATTTTATTATTGGACGGTTTAACAGTTATCTGTTTTTATTTTCATGTTAACTACATGTCACATTAATATTTTTGAAGCTCTCAATTTTTCACCACGCTCTCGTCATTGTCAGCCAGTTAAGGAACATCCGAGACTGGAGGAGCGTGTGCATCGATAGCAGCCTTCAGTTTTACAGAAGTAAGCTTTTACATTTGTTTCCTCCCCTGCAGACTGTTCTTCGTAGGCGTGAACATGGCGCAGACAGACTATGATGGACGAACTGCATTGCACCTTGCGGCTGCGGAAGGACACATGGAGTGTGTGAAATTCCTCCTGGAGCAGTGCAACGTGCCTTCGAGTCCGCAAGACAGGTGAGTACGATGACGTTGCATACAGGCACTTGTTTACTCTTTGTCAAATATTCTTTATTTATTCTCGTTCTCTCTGTCTATGTTAAAGCAATTATTTAACTGCAGTTTTGTATCCGATATGTAAAGCTTGATTTCCATTTAATTTAAAATTATTAAATGACGTTTTCCGATACCGTTGGATCCCACTATTTCCAATTATCTTTCGTTGAACATTTTAGTCTGGAATCAACAGCCACTTAGTATTTTTAATAAAACAATTTATGTATTTATACAGACACTTTTTCTTTAATATTTAAATTTTAATGAAGTGTTGATACTTTTTTGTGTCTTCTACAGGTATTTTCCAAATTAACGTAATAAACTAGAAGGACAACAAAATGATTAAAATATTATTATATTAATTAGGAAAATATCTGAAGATGATACAAAAAGGTATGGAAATGTCGTTACAATATAATCAGGAGCGGGGGTGGAAATATTCAAACATACCAAAAAGGTTGATATTTGAGTCTAATATATATTTTTAGGGTGTCAAAGAGATTCATAGTGATTCTACTGAAGTTATCTGTGTATATTTTCAACCACTTACAGTGTGGGGAAGCAGCACCCTATAGGGGTGGGGTGGAGGGGCATTACAAGGAAATAACGGGGAATATAACTGAGATGCGAGGTTATGGATGTATGACAACCCGGGCAACATTGGGAACCCAGCGAGATTTTAATAATAAACAGCTTTTGAATTCTTGCATCATAATGAGCAAATCTGTCTCATGGTCCAACCATCCAAAATTAACTTTATTTAAAGTATATACGAGGGAAAATTATTTCTTGTTAGAAACCTGTGGCAGCTCAGTGCCAAATTATTCCCTTTTAAAAAGATAGGCACTACAGGAAACTGTGTAGACGAAATTAGAAATGTGTGAATTTTTTTATTAATTAATTTGTTGCATCACTCAATTTTAGTTTTGCCAAACTGTGCATTATTACGTAATTCATCAGTTCTGCTAATGACGTCATTCCTTCCTTCAACCTTCCTCACTCTAATAATTAATAGTTAGTTATTTGTTAATTGAGTTTGTATTGTAAGGAAGCAGTTGTGAAGCTCAATTGTGGATTTTTGTCCTGTAGATGGGGTCATGTGCCCATGGGAGAAGCGAACACGTTTGGCCATCTGGAGGTCTTCCACTATCTGAAGAACTGGGAGTTGGAACACGAGAAGCCGCACAGATCTTCCATTTGAAAGTTTTTCGTTCTTTGTGCTGTAGCTATCGAAATCAAATTAACGTAAAACTCGTCATTGGTTTTGGAAAAGAAAATTATTTTTCTGAATAAATATTATTTTACTAGTTCAGCCAGAGGATTCTAACTGTAACTTTAGTTGTTGGTAGTCTTGAATGTTTAATTAGGTAATGTTAAATAAGCGATGTTTGTGGCTGCGAAAAATTATCCTGACCTTAATCAACTGAGGTTCACATTAAATATATATTTTTTTTACCTTTTTGAAAACCCTTCTTCAAAGTACTTGTGCTCTAATGAACTAATACGGCCACTTAAATATTTTGCGTTATTAGAGCCAGCCATATAAATAGATAGTGACTAATGGTGAGGACACGTCACGGTGATGGAGGACCTCTCATGCCAAACAGACGTACGAGGGTAAGTCAAAAAGTTAATGCACTCATTTATTTTCAAAATAATTTCACAGAAACAATAGAATATTTAATAGTGTAATTATTTAGAAATGTAGGAAGTGCTAAATTTTTATGTGTGATCAGTTAGGGCCATAGATATCTCCTAGATCAACAAAGAAACATGATTTGAATGTGGGTGACATATATAATATACTTTAGTAGATTGCATTGTCATACAGAAAGTAAGGCAGAGTCGCTGAATTAATAATATCATTTATCTGTTCTTCTTTCAGTTGCGTCTCAGCTACTTCGGTGTTTGAGAGCCTAATTTGCAGACAGATAAAGTGGAATCTTATGAGCTTCGGTTGACTCGCCTTCACCAGAGCCAACACACAGATCCATCCTGGAGGGCAGACGTTACGTTTCTTCACGAGGTATTTTATTTGCATGTTCAGTGACAATCATTTTTACAATACAATTCTCAGTTATGATTTGTGTTTATTTCAAGCTTTATAAATATTCAGTTTTAAGACTTATACTTCTTTAATTTATTATTTTAATTGTTATTTTAATAACACCAAATTTATAATCGATGTCACTGTAGAGAAATTTTTGCATTTCTTCAAAGGAAACAATTTATCAGTAGCTATCGGCCATCTTCCACCTCTAGTATATATATTTTAAATTACAAATAATAAGTTGGGATGTGAAATTGTGATTCACAATTTATATATATTATTATTATTTATATCATAATTTGAAAAATATTAAATTCATTTTTATGCACTTATAAAAAAATTATTATAATATATTAAAAAAATTTGAACATCAAATTTGTAAATCAATATGTTACTACACATTCCTTATTAAATTAATTTTCTTCCTCTGTCTTCCAGACCTTATTTCTTGGTTCATCTGACAAATTATTAATCTATCTTTAATGGAATTCCAGTATAAGATGAATACACACTGTATCATTGGAACATTATCAAATATAACATTTTCAATAACACACTTAGAACCAATAACAAGTCCTCAACCTTTGATGTTTTTATTTCACAAACTTAAGTCATCGTCTAAAAAATTACAGTGGCTTTCTGTATTTCAACCTTAGTAAACTCCCATACTCATTGCTTACACAAACCTGTGCAACTCTATCCTGTCAACATAGCTTATTATCAAATTATATCTATATAACATTTTTTTTGCAATTCGAGTAATGTCTCCATTGTATAGATATAAGATTTAGTAAGGTTTAAACTGATAAAAAAGTGAGGTTCTTTAAATTATAATATATTATTAATCATTGTGCCTTTACGCTCATTTGATTATTATTTCTAAAACCTAAAAGCAGTGGTGTTCACTACAAAATTTTCTTCTTTTCTCGTATATTAAAATAATATACTATTTATTTCACATGGTGACTGGACGTTACTGTGTGGAATTTTTTAATAAATAAATCTATCTATCTAAAAGAAAAATTAACCATTTCAAAATAAAATTAGAGGGAAAATGTTTTCCTGGTATTTAACCAGAAATGATTTTTTGTTGAGCCCTATGATACATTTGTCTGTTTTTTAATCAGAATAAAATAATCTCACTGTGACCGAGGACCTTATATAACAAGGTGTAACAATATCAACCTAGTGTTTATATGTTTATAGTTTCTCACAACTTTTATCCATCTTCAACAATTCTCGACCACAAGCTCTTTAATTGGATACGGATTTTGCACAGACACTTGATTTGCCTCCCTCTTTCTTAATCTTTGTTCCCACACATACACTGTTTATGTTGAGGTCCATTTGAAGCACTTCTCTTCCCAAAACTCTATTTTAGTGCATTTCTGTGTTGAATCCGTCCTTCATTTTTGTTCCTTATTTGATCTCTTTATCTGCTATTAAACTGCTTTTGTTACTTTTTTATGCAGAAGTTTTGTTGCATATTTCTTTCATTGCTACAAAGTCAGAATGTACCAATTTTGTTGAAAAGAAAGAGGAATATCACTTCTCCATAACCTGAGGTGAAAAGTTTATAAAGGAATCGTTTTCTCTTAAGGAATGTTAGGGTGATAATAATTTATTGACTAATTTTAAAAATTTTAATTGTGTTCCATTTATAAATATGTATCACAAAGATTTTGAATTCAGATAATCCGCTTATTTCTGCCTTCCCCGCTAAATGATTGTGGGGGAAGGCAGAAATGTGCCTCAAAACTAAAATGCAGTTGTATTGTAGAATTATGGTCCCAATCGCACAAACTTTAGCACTACAAAATGAGTTTTTAAGTAAGATCACTGCCACCGAGATTAAGTACTTAAGACACACAGTAGGAAAGTCTGGAAGGGATGGCATAAAAAAGTGAGTGACTCCGAGAAGAGGCTGGACAAAAGAAGGTGATAAGTGTGGTGATAGACAGTTGAAGTGGTATGGGAATGTTAGACGGATGGATCAGGACAGGAAAGTGAGGCGAGTAGAAGGAAGATGACAAGATTGAGAGAATTGGTCATAAGCGAGGCAAAAGAATGGTCGAAATGAGGAGACTGTGCGAAAACAGGTTGGAGTTGGATTGAAAGAGGAGACCCCAACAAAAGGGATTGGAAGAAGAGAAAGAAGATAATTCGTAATTTTTAATCTTTTTCGGACAAAGGTGTTAATACAAATAAATAAATAAATAAATATATTTTGGGGTAATTGGTGAAACCGATACCCAAACTCATTCGAGCACTGGTCCAATTACCTTCCTATTCTACCAAAGTAGACAAGTGAAACGAAGGTGGAATTGTCACACTGTTCACTGTCCAATTTATAAATATGTCAAATGAATTAACTTAGACAGTAATAATTCATGACACATTCGGACCAAGACTGAAGCAATGAAACATCACTGCTGAGTGTAAGTGTCCATACGGGTTATGGTTGAACCTATAAAAGCACACGACAGCTCCAGTGAATGTCACAGCTCAGCTGTTGGATTCGCCAATGACTGCGACTCGAACCTTGACGCTCTTCTGCAGCACGGGTATGTGCAGGACGGGGAACAGCCAGAAGCACGCTCCTCCCGAAGACACGACCTCCAGGATCTTGAGCAAGAGCAGCAAGACAGTGACGAAGTTGGCACCCGACGCCAGCAGACCCACGAGGTTGACCGTGGCCATCAGCAGGGTCAGGCGCCACGTCAGCGTGCGCTTGACGAGGCAGACCGCCTCGTTGCAGACGCGCAGCAGCTTCAGGGCCGCGGCCACGGACAGCAGCACCGTCAGCGTGGTCGTGGTCAGCGTCTCGAAGATCGTCTCCGTCGGGCTCTGCTTGCTGTTGATGGCGACGACGGCGACCGCTGCGGGGAGGGCGCCGAAGAGGTCGTCGGCGAGCTCGACCCAGAACTCCCGCGCCTTGGAGCTGACCAGGCCGACGCTCTTCGGACGCTTCTGAACCTGACGGCGGAAGGCAGAGAATGAAATACAAGCCCGATTTAAAATCTCGAGAATTGTTCCGGATGGAATGACGATGATTCTTTGCAGGCTAATTTTTTTCTATTGTCAGAGAAACCGAAAGAATAGGGAAACGTGTTTGTTGAAAGGCAGGGAGTTTGTGGGCCTTCAGACTTGCGTAAATCTTCGATGGTCGTCACATCCACGTATTTGCCGCGTGTTAACCTGTAACGTTGACACACGCATTTCAGAGAAGAACCCAAGACCTTCTGCAGGGGATGATTGTGAAACGAGCCTGAAACAGGACGCCAGCTGCTGGGAAAGTCATTTGGTGAGAATACGACAAAGGCTGATGTCACTGTCGACTGCCGTTGAGAAACAGCTGCGAGGCTATTAACCCTACCTTGGAGCGCGGGCGTCGCAGGGTGACTCCTGCGGGGATGCCGTCGTCAAGGACCTCCACCCGGACCCTCTGGCTGCGCCTCATGCAGAGCCGCAGCAGGTTGATGGCGGTGAAGATGAGAACCTTGCCCACGGTCAGAGTCAGGATCACCATCCCCGGCAGCGCGGGCAACCGCTCAAAGTGAGAGACGACGCCCAGCGACGCGAGGCCCACGGAGGCGAGCGCCAGCAGCAGCAGGACGACGCGCGCCGCCTCCAGCCGCAGGCACGAGGTCGTCTTCATCTCTTCTGCGGACAGGGATTACGTTACGTCCCCTTCCTTCGTGCCGGCAAACCACACGTATTTATTTTAGTAGACAGATAGATGGTTTTTTATGGCAACAGGACAATCCACAGGTTGGCAACTACCCTTTAATAGCATAGGAATGGGGGGATGCGGAAGGGTAGAGGAAGTGTTTAACCTTCTCCAGGCCTCGAACAATGCACAAAGTCTAGCAAAAATTTAAAAAATTATAATATTTCAAAATACACAATTATATAAAAATATATCAAGAAGGAGGACAACCACAGTATTTGTCTCAAGTGCCGTAAGGAACTAATAAGATAATATTTGGCGTTGTAGCTTTACTTTTTAAAAAATATTTATTTGTAATGTCTGATATTGTATTCCTCCCCCCCCCCCACTTAGAAACTACATTTCGATTTGGTTTGACTGAAGTTTATACAAATGGGCGCCATGTTGTTACACCGAGTGTGACGTCAGACTAAGACATTGTGTTTAATGAGTGAGTGGAAGCACATGTATAAATAAGTTACCGTAGGAACGTGATAAATAATATTCGTGTTTATTTTTTTTTAAATATGATATGTAGTTTTTTTTTAACATATAGTATATTTAGGAAGGACGTGATGACGCCACAAACACGTACCGAAACGTTGTTTTTACTGTGAATGATAGTCCGTAGTGGGCCAGCGCCGCCCGCGACCTACGCCACTGGAGTCGCCATGTTGTTTACGTCTGAGCGCCGCGACCTGCCTCACTGCAGACTTGTTTGCGAGGAGGAAACTTCTCCACGACCTACGACACAACCATTACCATGCTAATTGGCAGTTGCCTCAATCGAGTTAAGTTGTCAAGAGGGCGGACCGAAACCCCCTTGGCATCTCTTGTGTAGCTCAAATACGTTCCTTGTTTAAAGATGTTCCTTGGGCAGAGATGGATACTGAGTTGTCTCTTTGGACGTGCGTGCTTACCAAGGATTAAAATAAAATAATAACGTCTGAATGAAAATAATGAATAAGGAAGATAGTCAATTCAGACAAAATACCACACAACAACGTTTCTGGGATCCTTGTTCCCCCTTTCCTCAGGTGCTAAAAAGAGCCTAGAGCGACACAACTGCAGTCGTCAGTTGACAACACTCAAAAGAAGTGCTAAGAAGAGCCTTTTGAGTGTTTGTCAACTGGCCAGTGCAGTTGTGTCTCTCCAGGCTCTTCTCCACACCTGAGGAAAGGAACAAGGGGTATTTATATTACCCCCCTTTCTGTCTGTATTTGGCTGTCTTCCTTATTCAATAAATATAAAACCTCATTATTAACTTGACTATATACTCCTCATGTTCACAGTTTACATGCTACATGGCCGTTGAAATTATTTTTAGTGTGGGTACTGATTATTATAGTGAGGTTTTATATTTATTGAAGAAGAAAGACAGACAATTACAGAACACAAAAAAGGGGTAATATAAATTCCACACACAGCAACGTTTCTGGGATCCTTGGTCCTTTCCTCAGGTGTGGAGAAGAGCCTAGGGGGACACAACTGCACTCGTCAGTTGACAAACACTCAAAAGGCTCTTCTTAGCACCTGAGGAAAGAAACAAGGATTCCAGAAACGTTGTCTGGTATTTATATTACCCTTTTTGTCTGTATGTGGCTGTCTTCCTTATTCATTATTTTCAATCAGAGGTAATTTTTTTTCATTTTAGATTTAAATTAAACTTCCTCTTATCCTGGTCGAAGTGATAGAAATTTAATTTTTTTTTGTATGCTTGAAAACAAACCCACACAACGTTTGGAACATCTTCAGGTGGTACAGACTTAAAAAAAAAGATATTAAATTCTTAATTTTAAGGATAAATTTCTTCTTTGGTGCATATCATTTTTGTATTCTGAAAATTGTAATTGACAGCAAAAACTTAACATTTGTTAAGTCAATTAAAAATGACTACATTACACAAACTACAAAATAAGAGTCTGTGATTGGAGGAGAATATTATAATATAGTGACGGATTTTCTTTTATTCTTAATAGCAGCGAATTTCCAGCCCTTGTAGTTGTGAGGGGGGGGTGTTCGGGGGTGGACGAGTTGTCATGACTGTAAAGGTTTGGAGTACCATGACTGAGGAGCAGGTAACAGTGAATACAGAGGAACAGATAAACAGTACAATTTTTTAATTATTTTTTTAGGGTAACAGGAGGCTACATGAGGGTAATCAACATGGTGGAATAGCATAGGAAGGGATTTGAAAGGGGGGATGCGGAAGGGTAGAGGAAGGTAGGCAAGGGTTATCTAGCGGCCCCCGGGCTATAGTTTAAGGATCCTACCCCGGGGTAATTCGCCTAAACGTGATGCAGAGAAAACCCTTGAAAAACCTGCATCAGGTAGGTGGAGCTCTTGGGTACTTGTCCCATGGCCTTCCCTGGATGGCGGGAGAGGAGTTTGCTGTATGGACGCAGCATTCCTTTCTCCGTGCCTAGACCAGTTTAGGTGGCAGCTAGCCGACTGTTCCAATGGGAGAAGAGAACAACTCTTACCGTATGCCCCAAGGTCTGTGACCCCGGAAAATACAACCTCTCAAAACAGGCCTCGGCTTGTGGGAACCTCAGATAAAAAACGGAGAGGTGGAGGAGACATCCCCAAAGGTAGCGCCTTCCGTCCCCCCTACAAGGTTCTACCTGCGAGAGAACAGCCCTCGCAGACACATTACAATTTTTTTTTAAAAAATTATAAAGTTTTAATAGTGAAGTATCACGTTGCCACAGGATAGGAAATAAATATACAACAATTTAAATAAACGTTTAGTGACGTAGTTTGCTTAGTCGGGGCGCGTCTGGCGTTGCTCTGACGTTACATAACCTCAAACTGATAACGCGCCGTCCTAATCTGATGACTGGTGTCCGGATAGAACAGGGAAGGTGTCTTAATTTATCTCTGGCAGCGGCACGACGTGGTGGACCTGCTCCTTATTACTGCTTATAACTACCATGTGTCACGTGAAATTTCCCCCCCCCCCTACCCCGCTCTCTTTCGAAATCACTTCAGTATTTCCTCTGCTGAATGGACTTGTTTTCACCTAAACAGCAACGATTGTTACAAGGATAAACAGCGACGACGTTTCGGTGGCGTACTCTGCCAGCCTCATCTTCACTTGAGAAAGACGGGAGAGTACGTCGTCGAAACGTCGTCGCGGCTCAAGGTTGCTTTAATCCCCCAAACAACCGTTTATTCAGAATATACGCCGGGAAATTTATTGATATAAATTGTTACAAGGGTGACTATATATATATATATATATAATACACGTATATTTAACACCAAAGTATTTTTCCCTCCGTATTTATAAATAAAATTAATTTCTTTCGTCACCGTTGTGTGCGCTCACTGGCCTGGAGCCTTGACGGTTACTGCGCATGCGCACTTCTGACTGCGGGGCACTTTGAAGTATTCGAACCCGAAGTAGCAGTTCACACACCTTGTGTTGAAACACAATTATTGAGGCGTACTTTTTATTTGTTTTATTTTTTTTTTTAAAAAAATGGGGGGTTTCTAAATTAATTTCTGATGTTGCACGTGAGCGCTATCTTGGCTGATCCACCCCTTCCCTTAAACCCTTTAGTGCATGATTTGTTTTTTTTTTTAAAAATTAAATTCTTTAAGATGTAATTTTTGTGTGTGAATGCGATACGGAATAAATAACCCCCCCCCCAATATATATATATATATATATATATATATATATATATATATATATATCAAACCTGACCAAAGTGAACGTGGCCCATGATGATGCGTGCTAGACCGCAGAGTGTGGAAGATTACTCTCATATGGTAAGGGGTTAAATAGTTTAAGTGAAGGGGAAGTTACATTTAAAATAATAATTGATAAGGACATTTTTTTTGGAGGGGGGGACGGGGGACGGAGGGCGGGGATTTAGGTAAATATGTAAAGCAGTGCCAGTGAAGGGACAAGCGCAAAGAATTTATTAAAACTATTTTTATTATCCTCTTTTACCATATTTATTTTATGCTTATGTCATATTGGCGTAATTAATTCTATGCATTTTTTAATATTGCACACCGTAACCTTTCCCAATGAAATTAAAGAAATTTATCTGTCTGTATCCAACATAAGGGTAATTAGGACTGACTTATCAATTATTCACATTAATTGAATAATTATTAATTTTAGTGCAATTAGAATACGCTGAGAGTGACGCTTAAATTTTCTTTCTTGGATAAAATACACCTCACAAAAAATAAATACCCAGAAGGGTAGAAAAATCGGTCCTCCTTGGGGGGGGGGGGGGTTGACTCACAGAAAGCTCGGACAGGGCATGTTGTAACCTGGCCACAGATTTCCTTAAGTGCATCACAATTTAGCTTCTCTTAGAAACCGACAGATGTCTCTGTGGGGGGGGGGGGGGTTAAAACTGTTCTCTTTGCAATGTATCGAGGACGGGATCACCCACAGTGAAGGTTGACTCACCTCAGGGTTGCGTCGGTCTCAAACACGCTCGGTCGGCAACTTGCAACATCAGGACCCGGAGCGAAACCATTCGGGCGACTGTCAACGGAACAAATAAACTATCGAGGTCGCAGATAATGAAGATAGCGTGACGTCACAGATATCGTGATACGGAGAGGGAGCGGAGTCACAGATGCTCGCTCGTTGTTGTTGGTGGAGGAGGAGGCAGAACAACAGAGAAGCTGTAAAGTCGGGTCCTTATCTTTGGTGCTTATCGCGCGATAAAAATCCACATCCGACGGCGCCGACGGGCCATCAACAACAGCCATTGGAACTATAACCTCCCCCCCACCCCCTCCCTCTCTCTCTCTCTATAACACTACTAGTCGCGGAGTTTGCGCTCTTGACCTGCTGACTAACCACCGTCCATCAGCATTCAACATCTCCTTTCTTTCTCTCTTTGGCCTCTCTGACCATCCTTCCTGGTCTCCCTTCACACCTCCTGCCACCAGGATTCCCCTCTTCACAGCTCCGCTGTTACTCTTGATTCCCGACGCCAGGTCAGCACATCCATATAATTCTTCTTGCCATCCGTCTTTCGGGAGTATTTTTCCTCTCCCAGCCGCTCGACGGCCACAGTCTCTGGTCTTACAACTGCTGCTTGCATTCCTCGAGTGCCTTCATTTCTCCTCATAGACTCATCTTTTTTCTTTTTCCTATGAAGAATAATTCTCTTGTAACGTCGCGTCGCGTTCACTCTGCGCCGCCGTGTGAGCGACCACGCGGAAACGACAACCAGTGTGAATAATAAATAGTTTTTACGGCAACTCGGCGCCGGAGGATCCTTAACCGGAGTTTCTATTGCCCAGATGTGTCTGCGCGTTCTCCGCCGACGACCAGCAGCAGTCGATATCGGTGACGTCACGTCGCCCCCCCCCCCGCCCCCCCCCCCGCCCGCCACTTGTTGTAAACGTTGTAACGACGTGTCGATACCCTTGTTCGAGTCTTATTCGGGTATTTTTCAAAAAATTAAACTAGCGCAATTAAACGATTAACAAGTCACACCGCTTTTTAGAGGATCCGAGGCTACACAAGTTACTTAACGCTAAGCAAGACTGTTTGCGGTTTTTTTTGTGTGCACCTGAAGAAAGGAACAAGGCTTCCAGAATCGTTGTGTGCTATTATATATATTTTTGTATGAAGATGTATGAAGATGCTTTAATAAACCAATGGATGACGTTATACAGACAACTTTTTAGTTATCTTATGACGACGTTTCGATACCTTTTTGTAGCTTTTTCGTGTTTTTCCCCTCAGAGAAGGTATTTTGCAATATACAGACATTTTATTTTTATTTTTAATATGTATTATGACGACGTTTCGATACTCTTTTGCAGCTTATTCAGGTGTTTTCTTACAGAGGAGGTATTTTCAATATACAGACAACTTTTTATATTTTATTTATCGTATGACGACGTTTCGATACCCTTTTGTAGCTTTTTCGTGTTTTTTCCCTCAGAGAAGGTATTTTGCAATATACAGACATTTGTTTTATTTTTAATATTTATTATGACGACGTTTCGATACTCTTTTGTAGCTTCTTCAGGTGTTTTCCTTACAGAGGAGGTATTTACAAGTGATTCCTCTCTCTCAAATGCGCCGCAGTGACAACTTCATAAGTCCAACACGTTGGCAGCACTGCAAAATGGCCGGCATTTACCTACCTTACGTATTAGACAGCGTTCTGTGATTGGATTGATTAAATGGTGCCATGAAAGACTGTGGTGATGCGACAGTGTATGTCCGTCTCGCTGAAACGAAGCTCAAGGGCCCGTTGGCGTCGATGGCTTAGGGAGCAAGACCACGCTCTTTTCACGTTGGACCAAAACCCGTGGGAAAGGACGGAGACTAGATTGAAAAGTGATTGGGTGTTTATTGCTGTGTCTTGCATTGCTGATCGTTCATCGTAATCTCCGCGGTGTGTGTGTGATGTACCTGCGATACACCATGTTTTGATGCTATCGCTTAGATTGCCGACATGTTGCATGTATTACCTCTGCTTATCTTATCTGCGTTGCGTAATGCCTCTTCCTCAAATAAATTACACGTGGATTCTGAGAAAACCCCGTGGCGTACATGCATATATATATATATATATATATATATATATATATATATATCAATCCAGGGAAGCAATAATTGGATGAATCACAGGCATCGTTTTGTTCCGTTCGTCAGGTGATGAAGAAACGCAGCAGCCTAGAGCGACACAACTGCGACAACTCAAAAGGAAGGCTTCCAGAAACGTTTCCTCTGGATCTCGTTATTTTTCTTCTTCTTCTTCTTCTTAATTATCAAAACAGCCGTAAAATTTTTTCCAGTTTCATAATCGTGGTGTCTAAAATCCCTGACAAACAAACGAACGTCCAGAATTCCTTTGGAGACTTGAGGTTTAATATCAGACGTGTCGTGTTCCCTTGACACTGGTGAACGTTTCGTCTGCCCCGTGTAACCCGGAAGCGTGCGTGACGCGTCGACGTCGCAGATCTGCGGCCACTTCTGTACATGTAAGCAACAATTTCACTATTATAATATATTTATTATTATTATTTTCTCACTTCTGGACAATTTTTCTCAGGGTCGTCACTTTCACCTATTTTTTTTTCTTGTTTTCCTTGTTTTTTTTTTCGCTTGGAGTAAATCTTTACATCTTTATTTTATTCCCTTCAAGACTATCTTTCACGTAATCTCTTTGACCTACCACATTCTTACAGTATTTTTGTTTGTTTTTTTCGTTGTTGTGTTTTTCTTTCGCTTTGGAGTAAATTCCTTTATCTTTTTTCTTCTGATCTTCAAGTTTATCTTTTACGTAATATCCTTGACCTGCTTCTTTCTTTCTTTCTTTCTGTTTTTCTTGTTTTCTTTCCGCTTGGACTAAAGCTCTACATCTTTATTTTCTGATCTTCTAGATTATCTTTTACGTAATCTCTTTTATCTGCCATTTTCTTTCTGTTTTTCTTGTTTTTTTTCGGTGTTTTTTTTTTCGTCTGGAGTAAATTCCTACACCATTTTCCCCTGATCTTCAAGTTTTTCTTTTACGTAATACCCTTGACCTGCTTCTTTCTTTCTTTCTGTTTTTCTTGTTTTCTTTCCGCTTGGAGTAAAGCTCTACATCTATATTTTCTGATCTTCTAGATGATATTTTACGTAATCTCTTTTATCTGCCATTTTCTTTGTTTTTCTTGTTTTTTTGGTGTTTTTTTTCGTCTGGAGTAAATTCCTACACCTTTTTCCCCCTGATCTTCAAGTTTATCTTTTACGTAATATCCTTGACCTGTTTCTTTCTTTCTTTCTGTTTTTCTTGTTTTTTTTTCTCTGCATCTTTTTTCTGATCTTCTAGGCTATCTTTTACGTAATCTCTTTTACCTGCCATTTTATTTCTGTTTTTCTTGTTTTTTTTTCCGCTTGGAGAAAATCTGTACATCTTTCTTTCTACCCTTCAAGACGATCTTTCACGTAATCTCTTTGACCTACCACATTCTTATTGATTTTTGTTTTCGTTGTGTTTTTTTTTCGCTTGTAGTAAATCTCTACATCATTATTTTCTGATCTTGTAGACTATCTTTTACGTAATCACTTTTATCTGCCATTTTCTTTCTGTTTTGCTTATTTTTTTCGTTTCTTTTTTCACTTGGAGTAAATTCCTACATCTTTTTTTCCTCTGATCTTCTAGTTTATCTTTTACGTAATCTCTTTCACCTGCCATTTTCTTTCTGTGTTTCTTGTTTTCTTGTTGTTGTTTTTTGGCTTGGAGTAAATCTCTACATATTTTTTTCTACCTTTCAAGACGTTCTTTCACGTAATCTCTTTGACCTGCCTCTTTCTGTTTTTCTTGTTTTCTTTCCTTTCCTGTTTTTTTTTACTTTTCTGTGCCTTATTTCACTTTTCTACATCAGGACAGTGGAATACCCGCATAATAATAAATGAGGTTACCTCACCAGTGTCAACAAATTTCAAATGGTACTTATTTGTCAGTGTCACGCAGTTGCATAATCTCTGATAGCTGCAGGCTTATCGCCGATCACCGTATTCGGGGAAATGTGTGGCCGCCTTAACGCGCGTTACAGTAATTCGGGGAAAGTGCCTGCTCCCCTCCCCCCCCACTCACCCCCCCTCACGGGGGGCAGGACTAAACGAGACTTTACGAGGAGGCCGTCGTGTCCGCTTCCACCCCCAAAGAGAGGAAAGTTCGTCCACGGCGCTAATCGGAAGAATATTCGGATCACAAACACGCAAAGTCTCGTCCGTGCGTGAGGGGGTTAAAATATTACTTTCCACCCTCCCCCGCACACAGCTGTAAACAACATTTCAGCCTTGGCAGAGTGCACGGAAATAACGGGAGGAGTGCTTCGGCCAGAGATACTCTTTGACAGGCCACAACGTAAAAAAACAAAACTTTGTTTCGATACGTGTTTCTGTCTTCTTCAGGAGGAAATACGACGTATTATTATTGTCATAAAGAGTCATGATTCAGCAAACTGTGGCTAAAACAAAGTATACTACACGAGTATCAGTATTATTATTATTATTTACATTGTTGGAGGTATTCCATTGTCTTGGAGTTGAGAGGCGAACAAGAATACAGCGGGGAAAAAAGGCAAAGAAAAATAGAAAGAAAGAGGCAGGTCGAACAGATGACGGTCTAGAAGATCACGAAAAAAAAAAGGTTGTAGAGATTTACTTCACGAGAAAAAAAACAAAACAAATAAAAACAGAAAAAGAGAGAGAGAGAGAGGGTCGGTGAGGTTAAAACAAATTATACAATACGAGTATTATTATTTAGATTATTCAGGTATTCCATTGTCTCGGTGTAGAAAGGAGTGAGAAAGGAAAAAGTGAAAGATGACAAAGAAAAGTTAAAAAAAAATTAAAGGAAAGAAATCAAGAAAAACAGAAAAAAAGAAAGAAAGGAGCAGGTCAAAGAGATTACGCGAAAGATAGTCTAGAAGGGAATAAAAAAAGAAGTAGAGATTTACTCCAAGGGGGGAAAAAAACACAAAATAAATAAGAGAGAGAGAGAGAGAGAGTCAGAGAGGTTAAAACAAAATTATACAATACGAGTATTATTATTTAGATTATTCAGGTATTCCATTGTCTCGGAGTAGAAAGGAGTGAGAAAGGAAAAAGAGAAAGATGACAAAGAAAAGTTAAAAAAAATGAAAGGAAAGAAAACAAGAAAAACAGAAAGAAAGAAAGAAAGAAAGGAGCAGGTCAAAGAGATTACGTGAAAGATAGTCTAGAAGGGAATAAAAAAAGAAGTAGAGATTTACTCCAAAGGGGAAAAGAAATAAAGAAAACAAGTTTTTGCACAGATTTGGCCTGGAATAACGAATGGATGTTTCTTCCAGGTAAAGCTTTAACACGGGCCAAGGCAAAGATACTACAAGAATTTATTTTAATGATACGGAAGATGGGATCCTTGTTCCTTTACTATAGTAATAGGGACAGTGTTACCAACACTACGGCAGACATATATGACATTTTTTATGCTGTCTACGTCATATGCGATGCATTTTAAGTGGAAAGTATTTATTTATGAAGTTGATTTTTAGTAACAAACCACGTGAGTTGGCAGCATTGCGTAGCAGCGCCGTGTTGGAGCTGAGCTTCTCTGCCTGCGCGCTGCGGGCAGCCTACGGCACAACACGGCAGGCGCACGGAACCCTTCACGGCCACAAATATCTAATAATAACTGCGGGAGAATTGTTTTAAATTACGTATAAAGTTCCAAAACATCGTTTCTGACATTTTAAACTTATTTTTAAAAGGTATTACGAACTATTTTTCCCTATTTTAATGATAGGTGTTAATAAGGAAAATTGAAAAAGTTACTCAGACTTCACCAAAAACTCTTGTAACCTATAAAATGCAAAATTCATGTCTCATTGAGAACTAATAATAAGGAAGACAGCCAAATACAGATAAGAGAAGTGGTGACATAAACACCACACAGCAACGACGTTTCTGGGATCCTTCTTCAGGTGCTGAGAAGAGCCTAGAGCGACACAACTGCACTGGTCAGTTGTGAAAAAAAACAACAACTCAAAACACAGGAGTTGAAATAATTAGGTTTTTTTGAGTGTTTTCAACTAACTTCTGCAGTCGTGTCCCTCTAGGCTCTTCTCAGCACCTGAAGAAAGGGGGCACAAGGCTTCCAGAAACGTCGTTGTCGTGCGGTGTCTGTATTTGGCTGTCTTTCTTATTCATATTAATTTTGAAAATTAAAAAAATTTAAGTCTGATTGAAAATAATGAATAAGGAAGACAGCCAATTCAGACAAAAAAAGGGGGTAATATAAATACCACACAACGACGTTTCTGGGACCCTCGACTCCCTTTCGTCAGGTGCTGAGAAGAGCCTAGAGGGACACAACTGCAGCGGTCAGTTGACAAAACTTTTTGAGTTTTTTTTTTATTTCTGTATTTTGGTTATCCTTATTATCTATAACTAGCTGCGTGCCCGGCGTTGCTCGTGTACTTATTTATATAAACTCGAAAAAGTATTTAATTGAATACTTAGATACATATTCCTTGAGTATATAATTGAGGATATAATCGTCACTCAGTCTTCATACATTACGAAATATTACATTGATGAAATTGTTAGCTGGACTCACAACTAATACAGCGCAAGGATGGTAAAGTAGTTCGTATTCTTCTTTATTACCAGTCGATGGAGTATTGCTGCATAAAATTATACTTTTTATTTAAAGAAAATATTTCTGCTTTATTTCATTCCTAATAAAGGAGATATTTCCTTTGTTCGTTGCGTAGTAACGTCTCTCTCTCTCGCGTGACGTCATTGTCTCTTGGCGCGCAGTAATTTAATATTTAATGATCACGGTTTTTAATTATAATTCTTTCCACATGTATGCTATGGGTTTCTCACCCTCACAGTACCGTTTCTCGTGTTTTGAAGAATATGTGTACCAATTTTTGTTGCATTCTGTCCACGCGATAAAATTTGTTCAAAGAACAACGTAAATACATACATACATACAAATATACATCCTTTTTTATTATATAGATTGTTGAGTTTCACAGATGTCTGTGTCTGTATATTAACACCTGTGATGTTTTGATTTAATGTGGAGCATCTCTGGAATTGTACCTGGGCTGGGCCTCGACGACTTAGCATTCTTGCCGATCATGTGAATGTTTCAGATTGATGATGATGATGATGATGTGTGTGCCTTTGTAGGCTTCAGATACGGGGGTATTAAGGGAACGTTTAGTTCGCCCTGTGTAGCAGGAATTACAATCAGAGATTTTGTAAACTACACAATGTGTCAAAAGTGGGTCCTTGTTTGGTTTCTAATCATGTAGTAAAGAGTGTTAGTGGAAGTGTTTGATATTCTTTAATAATTTGGACGAATTTGTGATGTGAAAAATTTGTAATAAGGGATGTGGGGGTTGTGTTCAATCTAATGTTTTTAATAATAATAATAGAGGTTAAAATGTTCCGGACGATATTTATGTTGTGTTGAAGGACCTTGGAGTAGGAGAGTAACACAGCACATCCTTGGAACAGCCGAAACCCATTCAGCCGAAACCCAAACCAAACCAAACACCATCACCAACTCTCCCTGGTACCTTCCATCATCCACCACGACATTAAACTTCCCCAAGTCAGCTCAATAATCACCAGATCCGTAGCCTCATTACCTTCAACCATCCTAACACCACGGTCCAGCAATCCCACAGCAACCCTCCTTCCACCACCACACTCAAGAACTCGTCCTTCCCCCCAGAACACTCTGGCACCTCCTAACCCACCCCATCCTCATACCCGCAGACCCGTCAAGGTCAACATCACCAGTCAGCCAAAACACAAACCAAACCAACTCTCCCTGGTACCTTCCATCATCCACCACGACATTAAACTTCCCCAAGTCAACTCAGTAATCACCAAATCCGTAGCCTCAGTACCTTCAACCATCCTAACACCACGGTCCAGCAATCCCACAGCAACCCTCCCTCCACCACCACACTCAAGACCTCGTCCTTCACCCCAGAACACTCTGGCACCTCCTAACCCACCCCATCCTCATACCCGCAGACCCGTCAAGGTCAACATCACCAGTCAGCCAAAACACAAACCAAACCAACTCTCCCTGGTACCTTCCATCATCCACCACGACATTAAACTTCCCCAAGTCAACTCAGTAATCACCAAATCCGTAGCCTCAGTACCTTCAACCATCCTAACACCACGGTCCAGCAATCCCACAGCAACCCTCCCTCCACCACCACACTCAAGACCTCGTCCTTCACCCCAGAACACTCTGGCACCTCCTAACCCACCCCATCCTCATACCCGCAGACCCGTCAAGGTCAACATCACCAGTCAGCCAAAACACAAACCAAACCAACTCTCCCTGGTACCTTCCATCATCCACCACGACATTAAACTTCCCCAAGTCAACTCAGTAATCACCAGATCCGTAGCCTCATTACCTTCAACCATCCTAACACCACGGTCCAGCAATCCCACAGCAACCCTCCCTCCACCACCACACTCAAGACCTCGTCCTTCACCCCAGAACACTCTGGCACCTCCTAACCCACCCCATCCTCATACCCGCAGACCCGTCAAGGTCAACATCACCAGTCAGCCAAAACACAAACCAAACCAACTCTCCCTGGTACCTTCCATCATCCACCACGACATTAAACTTCCCCAAGTCAACTCAGTAATCACCAAATCCGTAGCCTCAGTACCTTCAACCATCCTAACACCACGGTCCAGCAATCCCACAGCAACCCTCCCTCCACCACCACACTCAAGACCTCGTCCTTCACCCCAGAACACTCTGGCACCTCCTAACCCACCCCATCCTCATACCCGCAGACCCGTCAAGGTCAACATCACCAGTCAGCCAAAACACAAACCAAACCAACTCTCCCTGGTACCTTCCATCATCCACCACGACATTAAACTTCCCCAAGTCAACTCAGTAATCACCAGATCCGTAGCCTCATTACCTTCAACCATCCTAACACCACGGTCCAGCAATCCCACAGCAACCCTCCCTCCACCACCACACTCAAGACCTCGTCCTTCACCCCAGAACACTCTGGCACCTCCTAACCCACCCCATCCTCATACCCGCAGACCCGTCAAGGTCAACATCACCAGTCAGCCAAAACACAAACCAAACCAACTCTCCCTGGTACCTTCCATCATCCACCACGACATTAAACTTCCCCAAGTCAACTCAGTAATCACCAAATCCGTAGCCTCAGTACCTTCAACCATCCTAACACCACGGTCCAGCAATCCCACAGCAACCCTCCCTCCACCACCACACTCAAGACCTCGTCCTTCACCCCAGAACACTCTGGCACCTCCTAACCCACCCCATCCTCATACCCGCAGACCCATCAAGGTCAACATCACCAGCGAACCCTCATAACCCAACAAATGTACGACCCTCAGACACACAAATTTGCGATATTACGTTAATTGCTGGATTAACCTAAGTGCCAAGTTCCCAGGTTAATTATGTACAGGATTTTAATTGTATATACTCTAATACTTTATGTAGCAACAGTTTTGTGTAATAAATAAATAAAAATAAAACAAAAAAACACAGCACATGCGTGTAATTGCAGAGTAGGAGTGGATTGGCAACACTGAGGCTACTTTGTGACGAGAATCCTGACCCGGGCAAAGACAACAGCGTGACGAGTGTCTCCGTCGTCTGCCGGGTCGTGTTATGGGCCTCGTATGAGGACCGCTGGTAACAGGCCCAGATGCCGACATTTATTTGGACTTAATGGTCGAGAGGGCGGATTCGTTTAGGAGGGCGGCTTTAAGAGACGTGATCGATTGCGCCGACCTACCACAAGAGCCCTTGACCTGGCGAGTGCATGTGGCTGCGCGCGTACGCCAGCGACACACACACACACACACACACACACACAGGTCTATTTCCGTACCACCCGCGCAGACGAGACTGTCAGAGATTACATTCTAAAATAACAACGTTCTGGTCGAGAGCGTCGAAATTTGGCTTTCGTGTTTGCGCATGCGCACAAACGACGCCTTGTCCGAAAATAAAAAATGAAATATTGAAACCAACTCTGATGCGTGTATTTATTCTCTCGCAGGCAGTACCTACGAGGGATGTTCTCTCGCAGGCAGAACCATGTAGGAGAGGCAGGAAGGGGCTACCTTTGGGGATGTCTCCTCCTCTCTCCGTTCTTGAACTGAGGTTCCCACAAGCCGAGGCCTGTTTTTGATAGGTTGTATATTCCGCGGGGTCACAGACCTTGGGGCGTACGGTGACAGTTGTTCGCTGTTCCCATTGGAACACTCGGCCAGCTGCCTCGTAAACTGGTCGAAGTACGGAGAAGGGGGAATGCTGCGTCCCCACAGCAAACCTCATTATTTTGAGGGCGTGGGACAAGTACCCAAGACCCCGATATACCTGATGCTGGTTTTTCTAGGGTTTGTCCTGCATTTCTTTAGGCGAATGCCGGGTACGATCCTTAAAATATAGCCTGGGGCCCCCTAGTTAACCTTTGGCTACCTTCCTCTACCCTTTCGCATCCCCCATTTCAAATCCCTTTCCTATGCTATTAAAGGGGAGTTGCCACCATGTAGGTTACCCTCATGCAGCCTGTTACCCTAAAAATATATATAAAAAATGTTTTTTTTTGAAGTAAGGATCCCACATGCCGAAGCACCTCGGCTTGTTTAGAGAGGTGAATGTTCCAGACCTGGGGCATACGGTAAGAGTTGTTCACTGCTCCCATTGGAACAGTCGGCCAGCTGTCTCCTAAACTGGTCGAGGTACGGAGAATGGAATGCTGCGTCCCCACAGCAAACTCCTCTCTCGCTGTCTGATGGGACTTGAACAAGTAGCCAATGCCCCGACCTACCTTATGCAGGTTTTCTAGAGTTTTCCCTGCATCACTTTTAGGCGAAGGTCCCGGTTAGGAACCTTAGACCATAGCCCGGGGGTCCCCTAGTTAACCCTTGCCTGCCTTCCTCTACCCTTCCGCATCCCCCCTTTCAAATCCCTTCCTATGCTATTAAAGGGGAGTTGCCACCATGTGGATTACCCTCATGTAGCCTGGTACCCTGAAAAAAATAATAGGAATGCCTCCTCCTCTCTCCGTTTTTGAACTAAGCCGAACCGATGCAGGTTCTTCTAGGGTTTTCCCTGCATTACTTTTAGGCGAATGCCGGGTAGGATCCTTAAACCATAGCCCGGGGTCGCCCTAGTTAACCCTTGCCTGCCTTCCTCTACCTTTCCACATCCCCCCTTTCAGATCCCTTCCTATGCTATTAAAGGGGAGTTGCCACCATGTGGATTACTCTTCATGTAGCCTCCTGTTACCCTGGAAAAAAAAATGTCGATACCGTGATAACTTGTTTTCGTGTTTGCGCATGCGCACAAACGACGCCTTGTCCGAAATAAAAATAAAATATTGAATCAAACTCTGATGCGTGTATTTGTTCTACGAAAAAAAATAATGTAATTATATAGATTGTGATCTTACATATATGTGACATGTGAGCCTTCACACACGTAGAATACTTCTTTTTTTAAAAAAATTAATTGTATAAAGAACTTAGTGCAGTAGTCGACACTTATACATGAATCTCTCTGGAGCTGTTAATCTCTCTGGCGGCTCAGCGATGTTTGCTTTACATCATCAGAGGCTCAATATTTTATCACGATAGTTTTTAAATGTGTGCAGTGACATTAGAAAATTAAATATATAGAATAAATATTTAGAATAAAACAAATGCGAGTTTTACTTGTAGCCAGGCCCGTAGTTGTAGTTGTGTGTGTGTGTGCGTCTAACACGTGTACGGTACATCATTGATGCAGTAAAGTGATCAACGACGAAACAGGTGAGCGACTAACAGCGTTACATTACGTGGCACCAGTTATATTAATATTACGCCATTACATTATTACACGTCGTTTTCTAAACTGCAATAGTAAGAATTTATTGTTTTCTTGCAATCTCATATGATGACGTAACCTACTTCCTCTGTCGAGGACTAATGGAATGAATAATAACTCCATAATCGTCATGCTTGTTAATTTATGTACAATAATTACTAGTTCATTTTGTTTCTAGTGGCTTTTTTAGGGTAACAGGCTACATGAGGGTAATCCACATGGTGGCAACTCCCCTTAAATAGCATAGGAAGGGATTAGAAACGGGGGATGCGGAAGGGTAGAGGAAGGTAGCCAAGGGTTAACTAGGGGCCCCCGGGCTATGGTCTAAGGATCCTAACCGGGTCCTTCGCCTAAAACTGATTCAGGGAAAACTCTAGAAAACCTGCATAAGGTAGGTGGGGCATTGGCTACTTGTTCAAGTCCCACCAGATAGCGGGAGAGGAGTTTGCTGTGGGGATTCAGCATTCCATTCTCCGTACCTCGACCAGTTTAGGAGGCAGCTGGCCGACTATTCCAATGGGAACAGCGTACAACTCTTACCGTATTCCCCAAGGTCTGTGACCCTGGAACATTCACCTCTCAAAACAGGCCTCGGCTTGTGGGAACCTTAGTTCAAAAACGGAGAGAGGTAAAGCCATCCCCAAAGGTAGGCCCTTTCCTGTCTCCCCTGCAAGGTTCTGTCTGCGAGAGAATAGCCCCCGTAGACCAGGAGGTTCTGCCTTTTTTTAGGGTACCGGGCTACATGAGGGTAATCCACATGGTGGCAACTCCCCTTTAATAGCATAGGAAAGGCATTTGAAACGGGGGATGCGGAAGGGTAGAGGAAGGTAGCCAAGGGTTAACTAGGGGGCCCCCGGGATAATTAAACAGGAATAGAATTGATATAGCTGTGAGTTTCAATTCCGACATCTACTGAAATTATTATAAAACGAAAAGAAAAGGGGCAAAAGATAGTTGAACGTGTAATGTGCTAATTTAAGAGTAATGAAGAGGTCCTTAAACAACAACGAAGGCAATGGAAAACAACGAAATTACGCAGTAGCGATTTAGGAAGGAGAAATAAAAATAGACTTAAATTCATGATTAATTAGCTGGCTGATAATTAAAAGCTATAGGACGTTCAAGTAATAAATAAAATAAGACTATTTGTGTATCTTCCCCATACAAATCTACACACGTTGAGAATATTTAACCAAAATATTGACCGCGTGCTCATTTCAGACAGGAAACAAACTCCTTGGGAGTAAAACACGCCTACAACGCGGGGGGGTGGAAATTTTCAAACATGCTAAAACGGCATCGGGTAAATATTTTTCGGCGTCAGTGATATTGATAGTGTTTCTACCGATGTTGTCTGTGTATAAATTTGTAACCCCTTTTGGAGTGGGCAGGGAAGCACTATTAAGGGGGTGGGGGTGCGGTAGACGGGACACTTTATAAAAATAACGCGACTAGAACCGAGATTGGAGTCGATTCCGGGGTTACGGATGTCGCTGAGTTTTATTATGACATTGAACTTGCCGTTTAACCCCCAGGGGCGGAAGTGGACGGGGGTGGAAATGTTCAAACATGCGATATTCGTGTCCGATAAATATTTTTCGGCGTCCGTGAGGTTGACAGTGTTTCTACCGATGTTTTCTGTATATAATTTTACCCCTTTCCAGCGTGGGAAGGGTAGTGGGGGTGAATGCGCGTACATAAAAATAACGCCGAATAGAGCCGAGATTTGAGTCGAATCCGGGATTACGGATGTCGCTGAGTTTAATTATGACATTTAACTTGTCGTTTAACCCGCAGGGGCGGAGGTGGACGAGGGTGGAAATGTTCAAACATGCGAAATTCGTGTCAGATAAATATTTTTCGGCGTCAGTGAGATTGACAGTATTTCTACCGATGTTTTCTGTGTATAATTTTTACCCCTGTTGGCGCGGGAAGGGAAGCACGATTAAGGGGGGGGGTGAATGCGCGTTACATAAAAATAACGCGAATAGAGCCGAGATTGGAGTCGAATCCGGGGTTATGGATGTCGCTGAGTTTTATTATGACAACCCGGGCAACGCCAAGCGCACAGAAAGTTGGTTATAAGTTGAATAATTACTAGTTTGTTGCGAGGTGGCGGAGTTGATGGCGGGCATCGCCTTTTAATGGCAGGAAAAGATTTATAATTGAAAAAAATAGGACGTTTCGTCGCTGTTTGCGACTTCTTCAGGTGTGTGAGGGTAAAGGGACAAAACCGTGTAAAAGTCTGCGTCACTCTTGAAGGGTCTGATGCATGAACATCGTTGTTAAAAGTTTACGCGCGTGATGGAGGCGGCGTTGCCAGATGTAATTCTCAGAGCTTAATAATAATTACAACCGACGTTCCTTGCGTGATCGTCTTTCCCCAGAAGCGGGGCCTTCATTCGCCTCGGATGACGACGCGGTCCGCGCTGCGCATTTCAATGACGCCGTGTCGGGCTCTGTGGAATCTATAATCCTCCGTAATCAGATCTCCCAAGCACTGTCATCCCCCCCCCACCCACTACTCCCATTCCCAGAAACCGGGCGGTAGCGTTTAATTAAGACGGTCTCATCTGATGACGTCATCACCACCACCTTCGGAGGAGGCGTCGAGACACAATTCCCCCAGCCCCCGGGCGCCTTGACAGTAAAGGTCTTACGAGTCTGTGTGCTGTTGTTAAATCTGACCGTTTCCCACACGTGGAGGACATAACAGCTCCCGAAGACTCCCCCCCCCCCAATAAAATCAAAGTTATTCCTCTGACCCAGTACGCTACACATTCTTCTTCTTCCATTGTCGTGACAGGCTGAAACGACCATTTTTGCACATTCTCTATTAAATAGCTTCATGACGTTCAATTCTTACCGTAGTTGTTAAGATGTAGTTCAGCCCCTAGGAAGTGTAAGGCGGTGAAACAAATTACACGTTTACAATCTTAAATGTGTTAACCAATTTCTACCAAACTCTATACACACGTTACTTACGATCCAGGAACAAACGCTGAGGGGGTTAAGACGCACCTACCGCCTCTAGGTGTGGGGTTTTAGGGTACGGCAATTAAAAACGTGCTAAAACGGCCACGATGATCGTCGAATGAAACGTTGTTGGGGGGGTCGCTGAATTTGATACTGTCATACTAGAACCATAACCCCAGATTCGACTCCAATCTCGGCTCTATTCGCGTTATTTTTATGGAACGTCCCTCTACACACCCCCACCCCCCTTATAGTGCTTCCCTTCCCGCGCCAAAAGAGGTAAAAATTATACACAGACAACATCGGTAGAAATACTATCAATCTCACTAACGCGGAAAAATATTTACCGGACACGAATATCGCATGTTTGAACATTTCCACCCCTGTCAACTTCCGCCCCCTGGGGGTTAAACGGCAAGTTAAATGTCATAATTAAACTCAGCGACAACCGTAACCCCGGATTCGACTCCAATCACGGCTCTATTCGCGTTATTTTTACGTAACGTGCATTCACCCCCCGCTACCCTTTCCACACTGAAATGGGGTGACATTATACACAGACAACATCGGTAGAAATACTGTCAATCTCATTGACGCCGAAAAATATTTACCGGACGCGAATATCGCATGTTTGAACATTTCCACCCCTGTCAACTTCCACCCCCTGGGGGTTAAACGGCAAGTTAAATATCATAATTAAACTCAGCGACAACCGTAACCCCGGATTCGACTCCAATCTCGGCTCTATTCGCCTTATTTTTATGTAACGTCCCTCCACCCGCACCCCACCGCCCCCTTAATGGTGCTTCCCTGCCCACGTTAAAAAAAAACCAAGGGAAAACTGTGGATGTATATTAGCGAGAGATAAAAAAAATTAACGAGAAAATGGATAAACGAGACAGATAAAAATCTGAAGTAATGCTGTCGTCAGGGTACATACTTGGCTGGTTAAATGTTGTTAAAAGAGCACCGTTAGGGGTGGGGGGTGGACGGGCGCTACAGGAAAATAACGCGAATACCACTTACTGGTAGATGTTGCTAAAAGAGCATCCTTGGGGGGGGGGGGGGAGCGCTTTAAGAAAATAACGAGTATAGAACCGAGATTGGAGTCGAATCTGGGGTTATGGATGTCGCTGAGTTTAAATTTGACAATCCGGGGCAATGCCAAGCGCACATCTAGTTAGTTATAAATTAAATAATTACTAGCTTGTTCTTAACTGTTGAATTATTATTACTATATATATATATATATATATATATATATATATATATATACGAGGGTGGTCTGAAAAGGTTCCGATTTTTTTTTATTTTTCAACATAGTTTCCTTGTAACTCTACACACTTGTCCCAGCGATGCTGCCATCTCTGAAAATTCACTTGATTTTATTTACTAGTGCTGCCATCTTCAGATTGAGGTCGGAAGCTTTTCAGACCACCTTCGTATATATATTATTACTATACTGATTTATTACTTCTATATATATATATATATATATATATATATATATATATATATATATATATATAATTACTTACTATATTAATTCAGTTATGGAGGACAGGGATATTATTGCTCCCGTGTTTTACTTGTGTACGAGTCAACTTCTAATTGCTGCGTGCGATAATTAATTACATGTAACGACGTTTCCACATAGGAGGAGAAATGAAATAAATAAATCGACTCAAAGCAAATCGAACAAGTGGTCGACTTCTATTCGATACTTTTCAATTAGTCATGTCGCTGGTTTATAATAATCGTTGTAGCTAGTAGACAGATAGAAGGGACGTTAGTGTGTTGTTGTTTCCCCCTGCCATGGACGGCCGTGGTTTCCACGCTAATAAGCGACCAGCAGCAGCGGCAGGAGGTCCTCTTCAAGAACCACCCCCTGACCATCGCACGTTGTTTTTCCCACGTGCCCCCAGTATTCGTTTTATGGCGGGTCTTAATAGTGACTCGTTTTCAAACTGTCTCAGGTGTTTTGCTTCTTCACTACAAGATCCTGAGTTTGAATACGGCTGCAGTTAACCTCGGCACGTGGTGAAGCTGTTAAATGAAGAATTACAATACCTAAGAGAAAAAATATACCTGGAGTTTCTTTTAGGGCAACAGGCTACATGAGGGTAATCCACATGGTGGCAACTCCCCTTTAATAGCATAGGATGGGATTTGAAAGAGGGGTTGCGGAAGGGTAGAGGAAGGTAGCCAAGGGTTAACTAGGGCTGTAGGATCCTACCCGGCAATTCGCCTAAAAATGATACAGAGAAAACCATAGAAAAACCTGCATCAGGTAGGTCGGGCTCTTGGGTACTTGTCCGACGTCCTTCCCTGGATAGAGGGAGAGAGGGGTTTGCTGTGTGGTCGCAGCTTTCCCCTCGCCGTGCCTTGATCTAGTTTAGGAGGCAGCTGGCCGACTATTCCAATGGGAACAGAGAACAACTCTTACCGTGTGCCTCAAGGTCTGCGATCCCAGAACACATTCACCTCTCAAAAGTATACTAAATTTTAAAATAACAAACTATTTTTCACATCATGTTAAAAACAAATAAACAAAAAAGTTCTTCCGAGGCCCAGCGCAACTGTGAGACGTGAAAATAGTTTATTTTTAACATTTAGTATATTCAGGAAGGGCCTGATGAAGGTAGAAACACGTACCGAAACGTTGTTTTAATTCAATAAATCATTAAAGAATAATTTTACGTCTGGTTGAAAATAATGAATAAGGAAGACAGCCAAATGCAGACAAAAAAGTGGTAGTTCCTTTGAGTCAGGTGGTAAGATGAGCCTTTTGAGTGTTGTCAACCTGAGCACTGCAGTTGTGTCGCTCTAGGCTCTTCTTTGCACGTAAAAGAAAGGAACAAGGATCCGAGAAACGTTGTTGTGTGTGGTGTAGTGTTTATATCATCACTTATTTTCTCTGTTTTTTTTGGCTATTTTTCTTCTTCCTATTTTTTTTTCTGTTGAGAGTGTTTTTTTAATTATAACTTTGCTATATGAAGCGTAAACGTCACCAAGCCTTTTTAGAACGTTTATGTGCGTATGTTTTGCGTGTAAAAATCGGCCATTTTATGTATATAGTAGCTGAGTGCCTGGCGTTGCCCAAGACGTTATTTAACCCGCGATTTTTGTTCGTTAATTTTATGTAACCCCTCCTCACTCGTACCCCTAAAGGGTGCTCCCCTCCCATATCGAAAGGGATTAAAATTATACACAAATAAAGTCGTAGGAATATTATCAATCAAATTAGTTATAATTATTAAAAGCAAATGTTCAATTGCATGTTTTAAAATTTCCTCCCTCGACTGTACCCGTCCTTGCGGGGGTTTAAATGGCCAGTTGAATGTCATAATTACATTCAGAGACATCCATAACCCTGGATTTGACTCCAATCTCGGTTGTATTCGAGTTATTTTCTTGTAACGCCCCCGTCCACCCCCCACACATTAAGGTTGCTACTTTCCCATTCCGTAAAAGGGTTGATTTTTTACACAGATAACGTCGGTATAAACAACTGCCGGTCTCTTTGAGCCCTAATAATATTTATTTCCGACTCCAATTTTTGGCATGTTTGAGTATTTCAACTCCCGTCCACTCATCCCTCGCATGGAGAAAGGGGTTGGAATTTTACAAAAAAAAAAGAAATAGGTAGAAATACCATCAACGTAATTGACCCTGATAATTATTTGTTTCAAGCAAAATATCGACCATTTATCATGTTTGAAAAATTCCACCCCCGTCCACTCCCCACCCCATGGGAGGTTAAATGGCCAATTGAATGTCACAATTAAACTCACCGACATCCATTAACCCTGGATTTGACTCCAATCTCGGTTGTATTCGCGTTATTTTCTGGTAACACCCCCCCCCCCTCCCACCCCCTATCGGCGCTCCTTTCCCATGCTTGTGAAGGGGGTTGAAATTATACTGATATCACATCGGTAGAAACCACTGTCAGTCTCTTTGACCCCTCTAAAGAGTATTTATGAGACTCAGATATCGTCTGTTTTTACATGTTTGAATATTTCAACAACCCCCCCCCCCCCGGCTCCCTCGGGGTTTGGTGGTGCCCGCGTGTCTCAACAGTGTTTGTTTCCTGGTCGCGAAGGACACACGTGTACGAAAGTTGGTGAAATTTGTGCTACACCGTTGTAGAATTGTATAAGGAACACACACTTACATACATACATACATACATACATGCAAACACTCTGCTTTATTTATTAGATTTATTCTACATACGCCAGATAAACGTAACTGTTAAATGAGGTATTGTTCGTAGACGAATTAGAAGTAAAAGAAGAACAATAAGGTCGATCGCTCGCTCGCTGCGCAGCAGTTTTTTGTTTTCTGAATTATTAACAATCTCTGGAGGAGTCTTTGGAGAAGGAGGTTTTTTTTGTTTTGTTTTTTTATATATATTTACGTAAAAGAAGAGAGATATTGGGAATTTAATGTAATTTATTTGGATTCTGAGTGAGTATAAAATATACACGCCTGAGTGAATAGATATATATATATATATATATATATATATAGAGAGAGAGAGAGAGAGAGAGAGAGAGAGAGAGAGACAGAGAGAGATTAGAGAGATAGAGAGAGAGAGCGAGCGAGAGAGAGAGAGGGAGATAGGGAGATAGAGATATAGAGATAGTGAGATAGAGAGAGAGAGCGAGAGAGAGATAGGGAGATAGAGAGATAGAGATAGAGAGAGAGAGAGATAGAGAGAGAGAGATAGAGAGATTTGGAGATAGAGAGATAGACAGATAGAGAGGGAGAGAGAGAGAGATAGGGAGATATATATATATATATATATATATATATATATAGAGAGAGAGAGAGAGAGAGAGAGAGAGAGAGATAGAGATAGAGAGATTTGGAGATAGAGAGATAGACAGATAGAGAGAGAGAGAGATAGAGAGATTTGGAGATAGAGAGATAGACAGATAGAGAGGGAGAGAGAGAGAGAGAGAGAGGGATATATATATATATATATATAGAGAGAGAGAGATTAGAGAGATAGAGAGAGAGAGCGAGCGAGAGAGAGAGAGGGAGATAGGGAGATAGAGATATAGAGATAGTGAGATAGAGAGAGAGAGCGAGAGAGAGAGATAGGGAGATAGAGAGATAGAGATAGAGAGAGAGAGAGATAGAGAGAGAGATAGAGAGATAGAGAGATTTGGAGATAGAGAGATAGACAGATAGAGAGGGAGAGAGAGAGATAGGGAGATATATATATATATATATAGAGAGAGAGAGAGAGAGAGAGATAGAGATAGAGAGATTTGGAGATAGAGAGATAGACAGATAGAGAGGGAGAGAGAGAGAGAGAGAGAGGGAGATATATATATATATATATATATATATAGAGAGAGAGAGAGAGACAGAGAGAGAGAGAGAGAGAGATATATTAGAGAGATAGGGAGAGAGAGAGAGATTATTCTCCTTCTACTAAGAGACTATGAAGTGAAGTTGTGTTTTGATAATTTTGCGTTAAAAATTTTATCTAGGGGCCAAAGATATTACGGCGGCGTTCGTGACTTGAAGAAGACCTTACAACGTGTATTCTCATCATAATTCCCCTGATAGGCTATATATATATATATATATGTTAGTGCACCAGTCTTCCTCCTCTCAGCCCCCACCCCCGTTGAGATGCTGCGGGGGTGCGGCGGGGGTGGGGGCTGAGAGGAGGCACCGCGCGCATGCGTCGCCAGTGCAACAGGTCGGGGTCGGCGCCGCTATATAACGAAAGACGCAGCGGTGCGGTTGGACAGACGCGCCGGCCGCCGACGACGACGACGACGCTCGAGGCAGTTGTCGAAACGTCGCGGGAAACATCGTGAGTACCCACACACTCCGCTTTTTTGTAAACCGTGTTGGACAGTAAAGAAATCTTTGTTTATACCTTGCAATCTTCGGATGAGTGGTAACTGGCGCTGCTGTAGTATCGTTGTTGTTGAAACCTGCACGGCGGAACAACCCCCCCCCCCCGTTTCTGTCCGTCGTGGACGCTCTGACGTCACGGTCCGGGTACGGAGGGGGGGGGGGTTATTTTGGCTCTGCGGACGGGAATTATTGTGTTCGAAACGAGACCAGGAGGAACTAATTTCCTCCACTTTTGGTTATATGACTTTGGAATCGACGCGTCCATTGGTGCTCGTTGTTCGTATGAGAAGGACGACAATCATTTATTACGAGACCAGGAAACCAGCGAGCGTGAATTCACGACCACCTGATGCAAGCAAAATGGCGAATTAGTGATGTTCACATAAACCCGTGTTGCAACTCGACGGCTCCGTAGCGGAGCCCTGGAGCTTGTAGACACATTTTAAATGGCTCCGCTCCGGAGCCCTCGAGTTGCACTAGGGGGTTAATAAATCAGTTAAACACCTCTTTTTTTATTTACACAGACACTTAATTTTTATTTATAGCGTTCGTATTAATTACACACATGTGAAAGATAAAATAAACATTTTCGTTATTCTTAATATCTCCGTCATGTAAACAAAACGTGTGACATTATCTGTGTGGTTATGGTGGGGGGGGGGGGGGGTTGACATGTTTACGGACAACCTGAATTTGTCGCAGATAAGAAATATTTTTTCCACTTTTTATTTTTAAGGAGAAGTTTTATGACACGTTCTGTTCGTCCCATGTAACAAGCATTTTCTTAAGACTCGTAGTTCAAGTCCTAGGGAATATTTTATGCAACCCTTATGTAAAAGGGAAAAATAATGTTGTTAATAGATAATTTATGTTGTACGAGGGTGGGGGCGGGCGGGGGTGATAAAAGCGTTGTAAAGTCAAACTTTGACCTCATTACATTTACACCGTCAATATTAACTTTTTTTATTCTCTCTGAGAAAAACTGTTTTATTGAATGACAAATTTTTTCCTTCTGGCGCCCCTCCATTTTTTTTTAAATTATGGATTTGAAAAAGGATCCCAGTTTCCAGACATTTGAGTAGAACTTGATCAAATTTTCAATTCGCGATCCATAACTTAACCCTCTAGTGCCTAGTGTACCACATATATGCAACATAACCTTTACCATCACCCCAGAGACTCTTAAAGTTAATTTTTTTTATGACACGTTTTGTTCGTCCCGTGTAACACGCCCTTTTTGTCACTTATATAATTACATTATTTAGTGTGAGATCATTGAAGCTGTTTCCATGTATCTATGGTTGGTTTTTTTTAATTTAATAAATATTCCATTTAAATCGAAAATATGAGTTAAATAAGTTTAGTTTAGTTCCCCTCCCCCTCCCGGCCCCCTCGTAGCAAGTGTGAAAGGAATGTTTGAGAGGAAACATACGAGGGACGTGGTGATGTAAATACTGCACAACGTTTCTGGAAAGCTTCGTCCTTTTCTTGCAGGTGCAGGGGGGAAAAACCGCAAGAGCCTAGGGAGACACAACTGCACTAGTCAGTGGACAAAACTAAAAGAAAAAAAAAGAGCCAGTTTAGTCAGCACGACAGGCTCTTGAGAGTTTTTTTTCTACCCATGAAGAAAGCAACAAGGGTTGTTGTGTGGTCTTTACGTCACCACTTCTCTTGCCTGTATTTGGCTATGTTTATTGTTATTATTAATTATCAATTAGACGTAATTTTTAATTCTTTCATTCGTGAACTGAGTTCAGGTTTCAGAACCAATAATTTTTTTTCTTCTGTTTCCCAAACACTTTGTTTGACTTTGACGCCCATTGTTAGGGGGGGATGAACTTGGACCAGCTGAGTGGAGGAGAAAGAACACTTGTTGGGTCTTAAGGTGAATTGAGATTACGGATAAAATATTTGAAAGGGGGCATGCGGAAGAGTAGAGGAAGGCAGCCAAGGGTTAAGTAGCGGGACCCCGGGGTTATGGTTTAAGGATCCTACCAGGCAATTCACCTAAAAGTGATGCAGGGCCAACCCTGGAAAACCTGCATCAGGTAGGTCGGGCATTTGGTACTTGTCCCACGCCCTTCCCTGGTTGGCGCGAGAAGGCTTTTGCTGTGGGGTCGCAGCTTTCCCATCTCTGTACCTTGATCGGTTTTGGAGGCAGCTGGCCGACTATAATAAACCAAATAACGTCTCTCTGTCGTTTCCGTTAAGTTGATAAATAACATGCGAGAGCATTGTCTCACAGGTGAACCTTCCCGGAGAGATCTGGAGGAGGCTGCCTTTGGGGATGCCTTCACATCTCTCTGGTTTTTTAACTAAAGTTCCCACAATCCAACACACCTCGGCCTGTGTATGTTCCGGGGTCACAGACCTTGGGCATACAGTAAGAGTTGTTCGCTGTTCCCATTGGAACAGTCGGCCAGCTGCCTCGTAAACTGGTTGAGGCTTGGAAAAAGGGAATGCTGCGTCCCAACAGAAAACTCCTCTCCCGCCATCCAGGGAAGGACGTGAGGCAAAATCCCAAGAGCCCGACCTACGTGATGCAGGTTTTCTAGAGCTTGTCCTGCATCAGTTTTAGGCATAATGCCGGGTAGGATCCTTAAACCCTAGCGGCGGGGATACGAGTTAACCCTTGGCTACCTTCCTCTACCCTTCCGCATCCCCTCTTTCAAATCCCTTCCTATGCTATTAAAGGGGAGTTGCCAGCAAGTGAATTACCCTCGTGTTGTCTTTAACCCTAAAAAAAAGATTATGCAATATTAATTTCTCAGATGTTACACATTAAATCCAATTGTTGATATATTAATGTTAAAACGGGAACAAAGAATCTCAGTAACATTTATGACTATTCTGCAGTAATCTCTTTGGTCACAGACGCGTTTATAAATAAATAAATAAATAAATATATATATATATATATATATATATATATATATATAATTTGACGTTAATACAAGTTTTACATGCGGCACGACGCCATGACAGGCAGTGCTGCTCTCTGCCGGAAGCGCGATTAACAAATTGACAGTTCAATGCGGCAAT
Organism: Zhengitettix transpicula; assembly: GCA_037074705.1. Classification (NCBI taxonomy): domain Eukaryota; kingdom Metazoa; phylum Arthropoda; class Insecta; order Orthoptera; family Tetrigidae; genus Zhengitettix; species Zhengitettix transpicula. The sequence continues at coordinate 67,883,188 of CM073596.1, forward strand.
TGGATTATGAGATGAAAAATCTTTTTACAGGCCACAGAACTTTTAAAGTTTAACTGAAAGGTTGCACATAAACGTTGATTGACGAAGTGTTTCGATCCGTCGTCCTGTGAAGTTGCGTAATCGAGTTTCGGTGACCGCGTACAATTCTCATACTACAGCGCAAAGCGGCGTCTTACAAATCCTATCCTCGGGTTGAAAATTTGTTTCGCCTCTTCTGGTAGGAAAATTTCTCAACAATCTTTCAGGCTAACTGCATCTGTCACGATTCAATGTTTTTTTTTTCTTAACGGGAAGCAACAGGTAAATGAAACAGCGCCAGAGAAGCCGTCATGGCGCGTCAGAGAATATTCTCTTTGCCAAAGAATAATAAACATGCATATTAATTATCGCGGTTTCGCTTCAGCACTGACGCTACTTTTTTTTTTCAATTTTAGAATAGCTGCTACAGATTTAGGTGGTCTGTATCTATAGAAAAACAAAGGTTTTGAATACTTTTCGCTTAAACGACGGTCGTTTCACATTTGACTATCACCAGTCGAGCGCCATTTTCAAACAGTTGAAGTGCCACGACGCGAAGTGAAACAGTTGGCAGCAGGAAGCCGTCATGGCGCGTGAAAACGAACTGTGTCGCTGTTGTCGTTGTTTTGTGTAACAGTTCAACATATAAATGCACGCAGTTGTGTTGTGTCATTGCTCGAGCATCAGTTTTGTAAACTGTTCGAATGATTTTAGCAGTTTGGAAGCCACTTTTGTACTGTAAGGTAAGTTCTTGTTACGCTTATAATATTACAAGCAGGGATAATACGTACGCGGCCGAGATTAAATAACACATTTCTTCATTTAACGGGAACGCTACAACATAGAATAACGACATTTTCTTGATTTTTACATGACGAGTAGCCGTTGTTAGTGTCACTTTGATTTCCCAATTATGTGTTGTAAAAGTATAATAGAAACTAATAAATAAATAAACATCAGCCAAATTTTTAAGTCAGAAAAAAAAAGAATTTATTAAATTAACAACGTTTCATCGATTTATTTGCGACCTGATCAGGCTCAAGTATAAACAAAATTTTTGATGAACAGGACCATTTTTGGGCTGACTACCGTGGCCGAAACGTACACTTCCTCTGACTTAAAACTGGCTTTTTTTTATTTATTTATTAGTTTTAAAATTAAAATAATTTACGTCTGATAGGAAATATTTATTTATTAGTTTTAAAATTAAAATAATTTACGCCTGGATAGAAAATAATGAATAAGAAAGATAGCCAAATACAGACAAAAAGAAAAGGATAATATAAATACCACACCACAACGTTTCTGGGAATCCTTGTGTACCTTTCTTTCAGGTTGCTAAGAAGAGCCTTAGAGCGACACAACTGCACTGGTCTGTTGACAACACTCAGCTTACTGACTCGTGCAGTTAAGTGTCTGTAGGCACTTCTTAGCAACCTGACGAAAGGAACAAGGACCACACAACGACGTTTCTGGTATACTTGTTCCTTTCGTCAGGTTGCTAAGAAGAGCCTACAGACACGAGTCAGTAGCTGAGTGTTGTCAACTGACCAGTGCAGTTGTGTCGCTCTATGCTCTTCTTAGCACCTGAAAGAAAGGAACGAGGAACCTTGAAACGTTGTTGTGTATAGTGTAGTATTTATATCATCACGTATTTTTTTTCTGTATTTTGCTAACTTTATTATTCATTATTTATTAGTTTTCTCAATACTCAGAATCTATATACATATACAATTATGTAATTGAAAGTGTATTATACATATTTTTGGAGTGTTTAGAAGCTTACATACATCTAGTACGAGTCTAGATAAACGAATAGCTAATTAACAGAAACTATTAAGATTATTATATTTTATAATATTTCAGTATTCTTTTTTTACAGTCTTGAATGGACGTGAAATAATTTTTTATGTTATTGGAGTGGAGTGAATCTACTCGAGGTTGTAATTACTGTTATATTAATATCTACAACGTTGCAGATAAAATTCTCGGGACAATAGTTTGTTAATTAACAACGTTTCTTTAACGTTGTTTTAAATTATACTTTTTTTTTGTTAAATGCAATGTTTGTCTTTTAATCTTTACAATTGTAATATGTTATTCTTTTCTCGTAATCTCACATTATGACGTATTCTATTTCTTGGACCGAGGACTAATGTCCATGGAAATTGGAGCTTTGTTGGTGATTCTGGATTTAATGTCCGTGCTACAAAGTACAACAGCACATGAGAAACCATTCGTAATGGTTGAAATTGCAGAACACTATCAAGATAATTTTGTTGCTGTTCTCCGATTACGATGCTTTGACTCTCTCGTCACGACACTGTTATTGCGTTTAGATCGTCGTCGTCTCGCGCATGAATTATTAGTCGTCTAAGGAGGTCTTGAAGAACCTCTAAAAGCCATCGTTCTAGCCATTTATCACTCACTCAGATGTGATGAAACGCCTCCCCCCCCCATCCTCCCGACAACTTGGGTGATCATCTGCTCGCCCCTCTTTTCTTCTTACATCGACGCAGAAAGGGAGAAATACTACTTACAGGACAAACGATGTCGTTTCTCGGACAACCCAAGAACTAATGTGTCGAGGACGTGGGCGACGAAACGTTCCGTGTTTCTGATAACGAATATAATTAATCTCATTCACGCGGCCTGCATTATGTCTATACTTATAGCCTATCATAGAAATTATACATATATATATATATATATATATGTATAATTTCGGTGTAAACTGGGTCATTTTATTCATATATTCATTAAACTTATGTCAGATAAATATTACTATTAAAATTTATATTTATATTTATATATATATATATATATATATTGTAGTGATTTTATTTAAATCACAATTAAAACCCCCACGTTGCCACACCCCCACTCCCCCACACCAAAAAAAAACCCTTGTCCAATGCAATTAAATATATATACTTTTTTTATGGTAACAGGCTGCATGAGGCTAATCCACATGGTGGCAACTCCCCTTTAATAGCATAGGAAAGGGATTTGAAAGGGGGGATGCGGAAGGGTAGAGGAAGGTAGCCAAGGGGTTAACTAGGGGGGCCCCGGGGTTATGGTTTAAGGATCCTACCCCGGGGCAATTCGCCTAAAAGTGATGCAGGGGAAATCGATAGAAAAAGCTGCATTAGGTAGGTCGGGCTCTTGGGTACTTGTCCCACGCTCTTCCCTGGAAAGAGGGAGAGGGGTTTGCTGTGGGGTCGCACCTTTACCCTTCTCCGTGCCTCGACCAGTTTAGGAGGCAGCTGGCCGACTGTTCCAATGGGAACAGAGAACAACTCTTACCGAATGCCCCAAGGTCTGCTACCCAGGAACATGCCACCTCGAAAAACAGGCCTCGGCATGGGGGAACCTTAGTTTAAAAAAAAACGTAGAGAAACGTTAAGGCGTTCCCCAAAGGTAGCCTCTGCCAGAGCCCTCTGGGAAGGTTCACCTGCGAGAGAATTCCCTCGCAGGCTTCCTTTTAAATATATCTATTTATTTATGAAAAATATACTGTAGTATACATTTTAAGAATGACAGCGAGTCAAGGACATTGCATGTAACGGGATATTGTTGAAAAATTTAGATTCTAGGTTAATTTCAGTTGTGTCGAAATATATATATATATTTTAAAACTTGTGGCCACATATATAGTGTTTGGTCGTAAATAAACACGCTGGAATCATCTGCAGGAATAATTACATTGAGATTTGGTGACTGTTTATACAAATTACCAATCACAAACACTTTCACTTGTTTGTTGTCGTTGGCGCAGCTTCACTGGTATCAATTTTTTGCTCCAACTGGTTGCTGTTTTTTTCCCCTCCTCTGCACCCCCTCCCGCCCCTACCCCCACCCCCACCGTGTGAATTAATTATCATACTGTTTCGTTGCGTATCTCGGTTATTGTGTTGTTGTGTTATTGATTTTACATCTGGACAGACCGCAGGAGGAAGTTTCGGGGTTTTGTTTTTATGAGCCCCTCCCCCCCCGCCCCCCTCTCTTTGTGATAGTGATGCTGTTCGGTTCATGGGACAGCACACACGTGTTCTCCAAGGGATCAAGGGAGGAGGGGGAGGGAGTAAACGCGTTCACAAACCACCCCCCGCGCTACATTCCGTATCAATGAATTACAAAAAAAAAAATTGTAGAGGCCTCTGTTTATTGAGCCACAGTCCAGATACGCTGGAAATTGAGAATGAATGTTGGCCACATAGGGTTTATTAATTACCCAAATGCATCCTTCCCAAGTCGTGGTGGGGTGGGTGGATGATGATGGGTTTATTAACAAGGGTGCGGGTCCATTGTTGCAATAACAGGCAGCACAATGATTATTACATCAATATTTGGGAAAGTGATCGAGGAAACTGCGTGCGTGGGAAGCGACGTGTGTGTGTGTGCTTATTTTAAAATAAACAGCAATAAAGCTAATAATTATCCTCATTGGTTTAGAAAATCGTGCGCCTAGTGGATTCACAACGCAAGGGTGGGGGTGGGAAAACAATATTTTTTTTCTGGAATAAATCACAGTTAATTGTTACGACGTATGTGACCAGCCGTGATAATTGTAATTGCGATCAATGAGGGTTGTTCCTGAATGGGAGGGTGAGAGGGGGAGGAGGGAGGGGGAAAAAATTCAATACGTCGGTTATTACTGGTCCGTGATGGCGCGTTGGTGATTCCCACTTCCAGTTGTGGCGTCTTAAGAGTAATTAAAACTTCAAAAAAAAAAAAAGAAAACCAGAAGTCGAAAGAACTGCATTAAAAAGGCGCTTTTACGACGATTTAATCGACTGCAATTCAGTCTATTGGTCGTACAAACGACTCGTAGTCCTAGGGAATATTTTATGCTACCCTTATGTAAGAAAAAAAATGTTATTAATAGATAATTTATGTTGTACGAGGGTGGGGGCGGGCGGGGGTGATAAAATCGTTATAAAGTCAAACTTTGACCTCGTTACATTTACACCGTCAATATTAACTTTTTTTATTCTCTCTGAGAAAAACAGCTTTTTATTAAGTGACAAATTTTTCCCCCCAATTTTTTTTTAAATTATGGATTTGAAAAAGGACCCCAGTTTCCAGACATTTGAGTAGAACTTGATCAAATTTTCAATTCCCGATCCATAACTTAACCCTCTAGTGCCTAGTGTACCACATATATGCAACATAACCTTTACTATCACCCCAGAGACTCTTAAAGTTAATTTTTTTTATGACACGTTTTGTTCGTCCCATGTAACAAGCCCTTTTTGTCACTTATATAATTACATTATTTAGTGTGAGTGTGTGAGATCACTGAAGCTGTTTCCATGTATCTATGTTCGTTTTTTTAATTTAATAAATATTCAATTTAAATCGAAAATATGAATTAAATAAGTTTAGTTTAGGTCCCCTCCCCCTCCCGCCCCCCTCGTAGCAAGTGTTAAAGGACTGTTTGAGAGGAAACATACGAGGGACGTGGTGATGTAAATACTGCACAACGTTTCTGGAAAGCTTCGTCCTTTTCTTGCAGGTGCAGGGGGGAAAAACCGCAAGAGCCTAGGGAGACACAACTGCACTAGTCAGTGGACAAAACTAAAAGAAAAAAAAAGAGCCAGTTTAGTCAGCACGACAGGCTCTTGAGAGTTTTTTTTCTACCCATGAAGAAAGCAACAAGGGTTGTTGTGTGGTCTTTACGTCACCACTTCTCTTGCCTGTATTTGGCAATGTTTATTGTTATTATTAATTATCAATTAGACGTAATTTTCATGTCTTTCATTCGTGAACTGAATTCAGGCTTCAGAACCAATAATTTTTTTTCTTCTGTGTTTCCCAAACACTTTGTTTGCATTTCACACCCATTGTTAGGGGGGGATGAACTTGGACCAGCTGAGTGGAGGAGAAAGAACACTTGTTGGGTCTTAAGGTGAATTGAGATTACGGATAAAATATTCTTGAGTTAATTTCCAGTCCTGAGAGCTTCACTTTACTTCCTATAGAAAGAGATGAACGATGCAGAGTCCTTGGGGAATGCGTATTTTATTAGTTTATTTAAAACTGGTATCCATTTCCCAGGAAGTTTGTGAAGTAGTTGAAGTGATTCCCTTAACCCTTTAGTGTAGCAAACACAACTTCTAGTATTTCACCCCTCAGAGCTAAATTGTGATGCAATTAAGGAAATCTGTGGCCTGTCCGAGATTTCTGTGAGTCAACCCCCAGGGATGGTGGGGGGGACAGATTTTTAGCTACTCTTCTGGATATTTATTTTCCGTGGGTTTTTTATCCAAGAAAGAAAATTTAAGCGTCACTCTCAGAATATTCTAATTGCACTAAAATTAATAATTATTCAATTAATGTGAATAATTGATAAGTCAGTCCTAATTACACTTATGTTGGATACAGACAGATAAATTTATTTCATTTCATTGGGAAATGTTACTGTGTGCAATATTAAAAAATGCATATAATTAATTACGCTCATATAACATAAGCGTAAAATAAATATAGAAAATGAGGATAAAAAAATAGTTTTAATAAATTCTTTGCGCTTGTCTCTTCACTGGCACTGCTTTACATATTTACCTAAATTCCCCCTTCTCACTACTCCCCCAAAAAATGTCCTTATTAAGTATTATTTTAAATGTAACTTCCCCTTCACTGAAGCTATTTAACCCCTTACCATATTTTTGAGAGTAATCTTCCACCCTCTGCGGTATAGCACGCATCATCATGAGCCATATTCACTTTGGTCAGGTTTGATAATTTTTTTTTGGTTTTTATTCTGTATCGCATTTACAAAAAAAACTACATCTTAAAGAATTTAGTTTTAAATAATTACAAACAAAAAAATATATTATGCACTAAAGGTGTTAAAATCGTTGTATTTTTTTAATCGTCGGTTTGCTTGAGCTGTGGGGGTCGGGGAATCAGGGGGGACGGAACGAATGTTTCCTCTGCGTGTCGGTGAGGTCAATGGAAGGGAAACTAAGGTCAGTGCTGCTAATAGTTGTCTCGGGATGAAGCACTGTTAACAGCTTCCTGGTCGTGCGTGATTCCTTTAAGCCCAATCTTAAACATTCCAACTCACACTGTATATTAGCAAAGTCAAGAATGTTGTCTTTGTCGGTGTGGAGAATGAATGAGGACTTCTCGGGCTTCCATCAACGATGTTTTATTTGGTTAGAAGCCTGACAAGACAATCGAAATCACAAGGACTTTCCTGCAACCCCAAGATTTAGTCACAAAGTCCTTGACAATTTTATTTACTCTCTGATCAGTAGGGGGCCGAAAGAGAGAGAGACAGAGGGAAAAAGAGAGAGAGAGAGAGAGGAGGAGAAAAGCAGAGAAAGAGGAGGAAGGAAAGAGAGAGAGAGAGGAAGGAAGGAAAAAATAGAGAGGACGTGGGGGAAAGAGAGAGGGGGAGAAAAAGAGAGGAGGAGAAAAGAGAGGGGGAATTTATACGATGATTTTAGGCATCAAAATTTTTGCCTCATTACAATATTTATATATATGTATATACATTTATTTTATTTTACAGGGACAGAAAATGGTTCTGCGAGTGGGGAACCCTGCAGTCATCCGACTGGCCCTGTTCTCTTGCGTGACCATTGCCGTAGGTAAGTCCACTATTTGTAAAACTGCACGCAAGGCGACGCATTCCTTTCAAATTTTACTTCTCGGGCACTGATATATTCTATATTTTTTTTTAAAAAAAATAAACTCGGGTAAAATGACGAATCCACGCTTTCAACTTGGTCCCTTTCCTTACAGCCACTTACAGTTGACATGCGGACCTAAGAAGGTACGGTTATTTTCTTCCATATTGCACGCTCTTCATGATTTGTATTATTCTCTTCCGCATTATGAATATCTTATGTCTTACGATTTCCTTTACACTTCCGTTTTGACCCTGGTAAAAACGACGTTTCGATGGCTTGACTAGTCCAGCATATACCACGGTCATTGATACTTAACGTGGCGCCGTACTTTGAGCGGCCGTGCCATGAGCGTACAACTTCCCCCTCGACCCCGGCTGACCACCGAGCAAGCAGGTATAAAGGTTACCGAACAGCAACTTTATCAGTCCATTGTGCTGAGGCAAGTCTTCAGACCGTTCCAACTACCGGGAAAAAAATTCTTCTTCGGCGTTTTTCGTTATTGGTTTTACCGTAGTCTGTAAACACTTGATGCGAATTTTCCACACCCTTTTCTACGGCGTGTGGTTGTCAGGATCATGACACCTTCACACCAGAGTTCTGCTATTGATCTACAACCGAAAATGATGATGACTCATGTACAACGATGGTGGACGAGGATTTCCCCTTGATTTAGGGCAACGTGGGCTGTTCCGGTGAGTGAGACACATGGGAAAACTTGTGACTCGCAAAATTCAATCCATCATTGTTTTTGATTTCTGTAAACTGTTCAAGCACACAACACACATTATTATTAAAATGAAAAAAATTACGTCAGATAGAAAATAATGAATAATAAACATAGCAAATACAGACAAAATAAAGGATAATATAAATACCACACAGCAACGCTTCTGGGATCCTTGTGCCTTTCGTCAGGTGCTAGGAAGAGCCTCTTGAGTGTTGTCAACTGACTAGTGCAGTTGTGTCTCTCTAGGCTCTTCCTAGCACCTGAATAAAGGAACAAGTTTCTCAGAAACGTTGCTGTGTGGTATTTATATTATCCTTTATTTTGTCTGTATTGGCTGTCTTCCTTATACGTTATTATTATTCAATAAGCTGAATTTCGACTGCCAAATTCTTAAATTTAATTGGACAAACTACGGTTTTATTTTATTGTTCTGATTTGAAGTTAGTTGAGTTAATAGGTATATTTATCTGACATTTAAATAAATAAAATTGGCGAAAGGGTAAGAAACATATTAAAATTAAATAACGTAACGAATAAGGAAGACAGCCAATTCGGCCAAAGAGGGTAATATAAATACCACACAACCTCTCTGGGATCCTTGTTCCTTTAGTCAGGTGCTAGGAAGATTCTTTAGAGTGTTGTCAACTGACCAGTGCAGTTGTGTCGCTCTAGGCTCTTCTTAGCACCTGACGAAAGGAACAAGGATCCCAGAGCCGTTGTGTGGTATTTATACTACCCCTTTTTTTTGTCGGAATTGCCTACCTTTCTTATTCAATAAATATAAATCCTCATTATTAAATTGACTATATACTCCTCATGTTCACAGTTTACATGCTACATTCCCGTTGAAATAATTTTTAGTTGTGGGTACTGATTATTATAATGAGGTTTTATATTTATTGTATAAGGATGGCAGCCAATTCAGACCAAAAAGGTGATATAAATACCACACGTCTCAGGGATCCTTGTTCCTTTCGTCAGGTGCTTCCAGGCTCTTCTTGACACTTGACAAGGATCCGAGAAACGTTGTGTGGTATTTATATTACCCTTTTTTTTGTGTGTGTGTGTGTGTGTGTGTTAATTGGCTGCCTTTTTTATTCAATATTTTCAATCAGAGGTAAATTTTATTTCATTTTAAATAACATAACGTTTCAGCCACATTTTTTAACTTCTACATTCAATGAATATTATTTATTGTCTATAAATAAAAGGATTTTTTCTCTTAAATACAAGAGCAAAAAAAATTTGCTGCCTATTAAATACATTACTGTATTATTAATTGGTACAATTGGCCAAATTAAATAAAATTACTTAAGTTATGGATAATAACTAGGACCTTAAATAGATAATTATGCAGTGATATCTCTTAATTACGGATATATATATATGTATATATATATATATATATATATATATATATGGAGGGGATTTCCTTGAAAATAACGGGAAAACAACCGAGATTCGAGTCAAATCGAAGGTAATGGATGTCGCTGAATTTATTTATGACAATCTGGACAACGCGCGGGTATCGGCTGGGTTGGGATGAGTTGACCGGCTGTTTTTTGCGTCGATTAAATATATTTCAGGATGAATTAGATTAATAAAATTTCCCTACATGTTCTATGTGTATAATTTCAAACCCTTTCGGACTCAGAAGGGTGCACCCTTAAATACAAGAGCAAAAAAAAAATTGCTGCCTATTAAATACATTACTGTATTATTAATTGGTACAATTGGCCAAATTAAATAAAATTACTTAAGTTATGGATAATAACTAGGACCTTAAATAGATAATTATGCACTGATATCTCTTAATTACGGATATATATATATATATATATATATATATATATACAATATTAGGAGTATCCATTAAGGAACTAATTCACATTCAAACTTGGATAGTGAGGAAGGATAGAAATAAATAGGAGAAATAGGAGGATTGCGCTTTATGTGAATTCATATGCTCGGGCGAAGAATTACGCACATAGAAAAGCATATGTTGAAAGCAGAGAGAAGGATGGAAGAAGAAGGAAAGACTGAAAATATTTGACCCAGGCGGGACTTGAACCCACGTATTCTGCTCTGTACACAGACGCCTTAACCATCTCAGCCACCGGGTCCAGTTCCTGACCAGGCAAATATCTTATTGTGGACAATTAGTAGTTTTTAGTGGAGGAATGGATAGAGTAGAGGGAATGAAGTATTAGGAGCTTCCATTAAGGAATAAATACAATATTAGGAGAATCCATTCAGAAACTAATTTCCTTCTTCTTCCATCTGTCTCTCTGCTTTGAACATATGCTTTTCTATGTGCGTAATTCTTCGCCCGAGCATATGAATTCACATAAAGCGCAATCCTCCTATTTCTCCTATTTATTTCTATCCTTCCTCACTATCCAAGTATATATATATATATATATATATATATATATATATATATATACATGAGAAAAGTGAGGATGTTTCTTACAATCTCCACTTAAAAACCCTTGATTAATAATCTTGCAAAAAATTCTTGTTGCACTTGGGACGAGATTATTTTAATTGTTCAATTGAAGCAAACCTTGGGGAATTGATTGCAGCAGTGTCTACGTGACGTCATAGCAACGTACTTGCGAGTCACGTTCGCGTTGCTATGACGTCACGTAGACACTGCTGAAATCAATTCCCCAAGGTTTGCTTCAATTGAACAATTAAAATAATCTCGTCCCAAGTGCAACAAGAATTTTTTGCTAGATTATTAATCAATGGTTTTTTAAGTGGTTATTGTAGGAAACACCCTCACTTTTCTCATATATATATATCATACATATATTGTATATAAATTTTATTTTTTATTTTTTTCCCCTTTATCTTTTTACTTCACTACACCCACATTAAGTACCAGAAGATGGAGTGAAACGTTGCTTTGGCGTGTATTGCATTATTTGTGAACTGTCACCCGCGAGCATGTACGTATTGATTCTGTCGTTGTTACCACATGTAACTGTAATGTAATGTTAGTGATACAGATGCAAACACACAAGAATCGTAGTAAACCAAATGTTCCTTCGCGCGCAAGTATGTATTCAGACATCGCAGCTACCGTACCCAGGTTGTTTCTGTAGTGTAGTGGTTATCACGTGCGCTTCACACGCGCAAGGTCCCCGGTTCGATCCCGGGCGGAAACATATATTTTTTTCTTTCTATGATATACTTTTTGTTTACATTCAAGAGACCTTCTCAAGCATCCGGACGGACACAATCATTTTTTTTTATAAGAAATCCTTCTGATATTTATAATTACTTACCTTTAAGATTATTAAAGTAAATACCAGGAACCACTCAACTTAAATAAGCTGTTTTCACGTGGTAGGATAATTGTAAAGATTTTATTTGGATGCTGACAGCAGCTGTTACTGTTACAGAGTGACACACTAAGTGTTACTGTTATTAAATCTAATATCACTGCGATTAAAAGACGTTCTATGAACTTCAACAATAGGTATTGTTACAGTACCTTCTTTGCTTTTACATCATCTTTGCGTTTTGAGTTCGTCATCTACGTTTTGTGTCGGTCTTGCGATCGTCTGTTAAATTTGCAATAACCTTTTTGAGGTATTTATTATTTTTTATCTCTTAAATTTGTCTCACTTTAAGTATTTGAAGGATTAAACATGTTTTTCATAACGTTGGGTCGATTAAAAATAACTGATGTGTATCGATCGATTAAAAGTGTTTTTACGGATCAACTTCGAGGAATTACGTTTTTGAAATTATACAGTGTTATTACTTTTTTAAAAAAAATATCATTTAATGACTATCAGCATATTATTGTCACAAGTTTTAGTCAACAATACATGCGAATAGTACATACATGTTATAGGAACTTGTGTGTTCTTCTCAACAGAACTGAGTAATGGATCAGCAGATCATTTAGTTGATATTTTTTATTATATAGTGTTCGGTCCAACATGAAAATGAACAACGCGTCATTGAATTCGGTAGCACAATACTCGAAAATTGTATTTATTTCCATGTATTTAGTTTAGCTTGAGCTTGTAACAGATTAACAACAATAAATAAATTACTACATACAAAACTAATAGCTTATTATTTATAGCAAACACACTGATTGTTTTTTTGTTTGTTTTTTGAAAATGAAAAAATTTACCTCTGATTGAAAATAATGAATAAGAAAGGCAGCCAATTCAGACAAAAAAAAAAGGTTAATATAAATACCATACAAACGTTTCTCAGATCCTTGTCAGGTGTTAAGAAGAGCCTCGAAGCACCTGACGAAAGGCACAAGGATCCCTGAAACGTTGTTGTGTGGTGTTTATATCACCTTTTTTTGTCTGGCTTTCTTATACAATAAATATAAAACCTCATTATAATAATTAGTACCCACACTAAAAATAATTTCAACGGTAATGTAGCATGTAAACTGTGAACATGATACTTGTGCATTTGTTTTAAACTAGTTGAGAAATAGCTAACATTAATTTAAATTAAAACACAAGTATCTGAGTAATTTTTTTTTAAAAAAAAATGGTATTTAGACACATTTCAAGATTAATTTTGAACAGATGCTAATGGTGAAATTCTCATTAATAGATAAAATAAATAAATTGTGTCTTTTGAAACTTCTTTCCTTGCAACATTTCATGAAGTTATTGAAATAATATTCCGTGTATAATTATGCCAAATGACAGTGATTGTAAAGTGACAGAAACGTAGGAATAGGAAAAGTCTGTTATTAGTGTGAAAACTTGTTTATTTATTTCAAAATTATTTATATATATATATATATATATGTGTGTGTGTGTGTGTGTGTGTGTGTGTGTGTGTGCCTGTATTCTGACTATTGATAAAACTTATAAATAAACATCAGCCAATTTTTAAGTCAGAAGTAAGATATTCATTAATGAACAATTTGAACTACGCTTCAAGTTTTAATTTAACGTCTGTTTTTGAATTAATAAAAGCCTTATACGGCCCTGTTTTATTTTTTTTCTTATTTATATTGTAGCGACGTTTCGATTTTCCTGTTTGTATCATCTTAAGGTGATTCCCTATTTAATAATTATTCTATAAATCTTAATAATTTGTAAATACCTCCTCTATAGGAAAATACCTGGAGAAGAAGAAAAATAGGTATCGAAACGTCGTTAAATTATGGATAGAAAATGTCCATTGTTTTATTAAACTACGTGTCGTCGGTAACTTTGTGAGTTCAACAGGTTGAATTTAATACATTTAAATGTCCACTGCAGTCCAAGGGACTTCAATCTTGAAGAGGTCGCAAAGTTAGCGACGAAACGTAGTTTTAATTTTCCATAAATAAATGTATTTATTTACTGACTCCAAGTTTCAATTTCATTTCGTTCTGTTGGCAAAATTATTGTAGCCTTATCTTCTCGTCTTTTTTTGACATGCAAAATCTAGTTGACCTACTAATTTCTTCACCTACGAAATAAAATTAAATTGGGAAGACTGAAGTGTTAACTTTTTAAATGGTCGAATAAAGTTCATAATGTCTAAAAGTTAAGAGAAATGTTTTTATGTGCAAGCCATGAAGATACAGCTAAAGACGCCGAGTAATGTAGTAATTGTTAGTTTTAAAAATAGAGGACATATTTTCTTCTATATTTCTCAAGATTATTCTACCTGAAAATTTAATCATGATTAATTTCAATGATAAAGCCCCATGGAGAAGTCTGTCTCCCCATTCTCGGCTTTTTTTACTTATCATATTCACCTAACCTTCACAATAGGGCTCAAGTACAGTTATTACCATAGTTTTTTTATAACTCATCTTGTGATTGAACAGGCAACTCATGGCGTTACACAAGAAAATTCAAAGAAGGAATAATGTCCGCAGCCAAAGACTGTAGGGCGTATAGCTAAGTGGTATTCTTTTCCCCCTCCTATGGAAGCCTCCGTGGCGCAATCGGCTAGCGCGTTCGGCTGTTAACCGAAAGGTTGGTGGTTCGAGCCCACCCGGGGGCGATAATTTTTTTTATCTTTTCTCTTTATTTACCGCATTGGGAATCATTAGTATTTGTTTTAAACGTTAAAGAAACCCTATTTTTTTCGTACTGATCTTTTTCCTGGCCTATGAATTCCTTTTTTTTTTAAAGAGTTCATTCCCCTTGGCCTTTGAGGCTGAATGAAACTGTACACACGGGGTGTTTTTCCCCCTCCCGACCAAAGGCACCATCATTAGTCTCCAGGACAGACGAGGCTCTTCTTCGCTTAATGGCTTAGCGCCTTACAACAGGCCGTGGCCCCCACGCAGTAATGATTTATATCCACCACTCACTTCTCTTTCCTTCCACGAGGAAGAGGTCTTTTCGTCACATTTTAAGGAGATGTGGCCATATAAGAACACATGAAAACGAAAGTTCCAGCGTACTACATCTAAATAAAGAAACAACAAGACGTTCAAATAGTCGTTTCAAGCCCCGACATCAAACACGACGCGGGGGCTCCCAAAGGAAGAGAGAACTCGTCCGTTTATCAAGAAACTTTCCTCCTTAATTATTCTCAGATCGTATTCAATTTGGTCGGGTCAAATATTTCCAACCTGGGCAACACGATGTCGAAGTTTTGCTAATGAAATTTAGTTTTTCTTCTAATTTATAATGCGCCTAAATAAAGACTTGAGCGGGACAGTGAGACGCCGCCTTTGTGGTGGTTCAGGAGAGAAGCATCTCTACGTTTAAACATAGATCAACAGATTTAGTAATACTTGTTTAAAATCGATATTTTTCTGGTAAATAAAGTAAAAAAAATTAGCCAATAAAGTCAGAATAATTTTAATTTATTTAAATTTAAATAAAATGAGAGAATTACATCTCATAGAAGTACAATAGATGAGTGTCTAAAAATGTTTAATATGTTTTACACCTCTTAGAATAAAAATATAATTTTTAATTTCAATATGAAGATTCTGTTGTAATATTTTTGATTATTGAAATTACTTTCAATTTTTATTGATGAAATTAATTCTACTTCTAGTTAGTTTCTACAAGGTCTTTCTTGTACTCTACATTTACTTTATTCCATTGATTTAATTTAGGCCTCCTTTTTATTTATTTTTATTATTATAGTATGTGATGAGGTCTCGTAGTTGGGTCGAAACGTTATATTCCTTTGATTTAACTTTCATGCTATATAATTCTCAGGTTTAATCGTGTTAAATTCAAATGTAACTGAGATTTTTATTGGCTAATTTATTCCTTTAAATATTTTTTTTTATTGTGTGTCAAAACTAGCAACTTTAAATTTATTATACTTAAATAAGCAGTACATTATTATTTTTAAGTTATTTCAATTGACCCGCTGGTTTCGTATTAAGCATTTAATCAATTTAATTTTCATTTAATACACAATTCCATTCAGAGAGATTTAACAAGTGCGTCAGTTGATCAATTTTAATATTGGTTTCACAAAAAAACTGTCTCTGGTGAAGGCAAAAGTCGCTGATCCTATTTTTACACTCATTATGGATGTTACGGAACCAGTATATTAGTTTCCTTTCTCTGTCGTTACCTGGGCGCCTATCATCGTTGCACAACTGAGAGGGTCTAGCAGTCGCTGAGCGCTCTAGCGTGACTCGGATTAACTAAACATGTTGCCATGTCAACAGTGACGCGGAACAATATTACAAAGCAAATGTAAGGCACGACCTTTCCAAATATCTCAACACCATTTCCGCCGAGAATGGGGAGAGACAGGCTTCGCCATGGAGCTTTATCACTGATTTTTTTTTTAAAAAAAATTGAATGCAAAAAAAATTATGATTAATTTTTCAGGTAGGATAACCTTGAGAAATGTAGAAAAAAAATATGTCATCTATTTCTAAAACTATCAATTAAAACTATCAATTACTACATTACTCGGCGTCTTCTTGGCTTGGACAGGGATTTTGTTCGTTGAAAGACCATTTGTTTTAGAGGTGAGTTTATTAGTAGGTTAACTAGCTCTTGGATGTCAAAAAAAGACGAAGACTTATAGCTACAATCATTTTGTCAACAGAACGAAATGAAATGGCCAATTTAACAGACAGTTGACAATTAACAACATAAAGTACAACCTTTTCAAGTGCAGCAATATGAGGTTAAAGGTAACTTGGGATCCCACGTATTCAAACCAACCAAAGAAACATCACTTACTGAGCAAAAGATCATACAATTTACTAACAGCTTCAGTATCACTCTGGACATTAATAGCATTGTTATTATTAATTCTAATATTGAGCATTTGACATATCAGTCTGGAAAAATAATTAGTTTCAACGTCAAGGATCGAGACATCCATCCAGTTCAAGTTATGAATATTTAAATAAATATGTTTTGAAATAACCGAGTGCTTATGATTCACTCTGTGTTCCTTTATTCTCGTCTTTTAGTTTGATCCATAAACGCTCTTGGGAAGGCTACCATTGCGGATGCCTCCTCCTCTCCCTGTTTTTTGAAGTACGTTTCCCACAAGCCGAGGACGAAGAGTTTGGAAATGGAAGGTATTCCTATTGGAACAGTCAGCCAGCTGCCTCCTAAACTGGGCGTGGCATGGAGAAGGGGAATGCTGCGTCCCCACAGCACCGGAAAGGCGTGGGACAAATATCCAAAGCCCGACCTACCTAATGCAGATTTTCTAGGGTTTCTCCTTTATCACTTTTAGGTGAATTACCGGGTAGGATCCTTAAACTAGTTAAGTCTTGGCTACCTTCCTGCAACTTACGCATCCCCCCTTTCAAATCCCTTTCTAAAGGGAAGTTGCCTCCACGTGGATTACCCTCGTGTACTCTAAATATACACATCATTTCATTCTTTTCATTCAATTTAGTAAACTAGAAAATGAGTGTCCTCAGGAGTGAAGGAGGACAGTAGTGAGGTTTTCGTGGCGTGTAATTTGAAGGTGCGCAGACAATCTCGAGCCCATGCACGTCTTTGTCCTATTTTTATCCATATTGCAGAAACTCCTCCCATCCGCCGATCGTCACAAGCACAGCTCGTTAAGAACGGACAACGGTTCTCGTTTGCAGACGCCACGTCGTCGGTGCAGCATCTGTTGAACTGCAGGACAATTGCATGTAAGTGCCCTGAGTGGGGCGAGAATTTGCATGGAAATGCGCCGACGGCGATGTCTGCATCGTGGCCGAAACATTGATCCCCACCCTCGGCACAAGACGCGCCACAAGACGCATAAACAAAATAGAGCCGTAATTAGGGCGCTAACCCACTTTGTAAGGCAGCAGACAGATGCACAGCGCCAGCTCGGAAATAAACTTCCCTTTGTCACTATCCTGTCAATATCAGCCCTTGGGATACGCTCAATAATTAAAATCTCATATTCTACAGGGCTGAAACTTGCCAATAAACTCTGCCACACGTACCTTTTGGGAACTGGCACCGCCCAGAAACGTCAATTTCCACGGAGAATTTTTCAAATTAATTTCTAGGTAAAAGAATCAAGGTCGGCTCGGACTCATCCCAGATTATTCACATACCCGCTGTACGCTATGCACGTGCCGAACAAAATAAATCGGATCACGGGGAAATGTGGACCCCGATCACGGAAGCAGCCTTATTAAATACAATATACAATAACCTCAAAATCAAGACCTCACGAAGATTACAGCGACGGAAGAGGCTCTAGAATCAACAGGTATAAAACGGGTGCATATTGATATGTCTACAGCAGGTAAGAAAGATCGTTTACACCAAGATAAAACTGGAAAATTATTATTGGGCGGAAGGTGGGTGTCGTGGCTTGTCAGGCCGTGCACTGAGCGGACAATCCCACGTCACATTCCTCAATACTGTATAAAGTTTCAACATTAAGTGGATGTAATACAAGTTAAATGGACTTATAATCTCTACCTACATCTGAAACATGGAAACTGTTCCAAAATTTGGTAGTGATTCGTTTAATAAATATCCTTAGACATGATCAATTAAGATACAAATCTTTTAACACTTGTATTTATCTGACGTCCTTAAATAAATGAAAACATGAACTTAGTTTATAAATACCACACAACTTTTCTGGGATCCTTGTTCCTTTCGTCAGGTCATTCTAGGCTGTTCGTAACACCTGACGAAAGGCGCAAGGATCCCAGAAAAGTTGTGTGGTATTTATATTACCTTTTTTTTTGTCTGAATTGGCTGTCTTTCTTATTTTCATTATTTGCAATCAGACGTAATTTTTTTCATTTTATATATCAACCTGTTTAGTTAAATGTTTATTATTAATTTAAATTTTAAACATTATAATATAAAAAAACATTTTCAATGTTTCACGCCTCTTCGGGTGTTGTGAAGTCAATTAAATGATCTAATTTCAAAATAGGTGTTTCTAAACCCCCCCCCCCCAAACAAATTTTACAAACATGATAATTTATAATAAAATTAATTAAAGACTTATTGAATATTACAATTAATTACATGAAATTTAATGTTACTTCCAATGATAATATAAATAGAGTTTATTATTTCCTATTATTGTAATCCATTTAATGTATTTAAAATAATTTTATTTCCATTGTTTGTTTAAACTTAACAATGCTGTCGACAGCTGCAAACATATTAGAATTTCCACCTGCACATAAGAAACGTCCACCACATTTACGCTCTCAAAATAGACACAGAATATAATCAGAATTCCGTAGGATATCCAATAATTTATTATTCAAGGTCTTGTAATTCTAAAATTGAAAATTGAATCATGCTAAAAGTCTGATATGTTTATAAACTCTTTGATTTCATAATACTGTTAAATTAATACGCAGTGAACACTCCTCCTCGTCATCAACATTGAGCGCCCCTTCTGGAATGCAACCAGAGATCACTGTGGAGGTAATTAGTAGCTCCCCCTTTCTTGTTCTTATAATAAATCTGGGCGTCGTATCTGCCTGGAAATGCTAAAATTAATTTTTTTTAAATAATGTAAACAGCGATTGTAAAATCTGTAACTGGAGAGTTCATGAACTTGTCTCGCCGAAGCGACGTTTGCTGTGGCTTAGCTGCGTGGTTAAAGGAAACAAAATGTTTCCAAGTTAAATTATTCCAAATGAAATATTTTGAAGTCTGTCTGTAAGATTGTCGTTTTTAATATGCGCAACAATGATATTTTGCTAATCTTCGACGGTGATTTTGGACTGTTAAGGCGCCGGTTATTAGAGCTGCGTGTTTCGGGGACATAAAGAAGGTCGAGACGGAAGTCGGCTCGCATTAGTCCGTCCAAGCACGCGAATTTCCCCGGACCTAGGCCAACCCCGCCTCAGTTGGCGCAGTCGTCTCGTCTGAATGCCTTACGTGCTTCGCATGCCACGACGACCATTACGACCACGACCTCGCAAATGATCCCGAGGCACACCAACTTATCTATTCGCCATGCGTCGCCGTACGAAACCACTAGCGTCCGCATTGCGATCAGCGCCCTACGCATTACCACCACTTCTGTCACTTGTTTCCTGCCGCGGCTAATTCACCAAGTCCATCAACCATTGATCCGCGACCTTCCCATTGACATCACTCTGGAATCGCCAGACTATTGACGCCACATACTCCCTCAATGCCCGTATCCTGCTTATTTAAATTAATATTTCGACGGTAATGGAAGTAAGACTTCTTCATCTTCTTCTAATGATAGCGCCACAACGTTTTGCTTTAATAAAATGTTTTGGCCTGCTCTACAACAGCCTTCCACCTTTTTCTATCGTAAATTAGTGTCGTCCAGTTTTTGATTTTCATTAACTTCTGTTTTTTTGGCCTTCCCTTCTTTTTTGTCTTTAAAGGGATCCAGTTGTAGTAGATCTTATTTACATTTCTTGTTTCATTTTCCATTTGCATTGCCCGGTTCTGCTTCTTTGTTTCTGTCCGTCTGTTCCGAGGCTGCCAACCCCCAAATCTGGAGGACCAGTGGACTGTTCTTTGCCTGTAAGTAAGATTTGCTACTGGAAACTCCGCCGAATGAAAACTGAAGATTAATATTGAAATGATTTTTTTTTAATAATTACTTTAATATTTGTATTGTCAGCGTAATATTATGGCCCAGGTCTTGTTGGCAACGGTCAGCGTTGTTTTGTTGTCGGCGGCGTTTTGAGATGAAACAGCTTTGACGAGAGTTCAGGACAGTAAAGTACAGTCGGATGAAAAAGTCTGGAGACGTGTCCGGTGGTCAGTTGGTCGGAAATATGGCAGAGTTATGGAATGAGGTTTTGAAAAGTGGTTGTAAGTTGATGAGAGAGAGAGAGAGAGAGACCAATCAACATTCTGTAGGACTTCATTGTCTGTGCTAATGCGGAGATTTGGTTTGTTGTGCTGTCGTAGGTTGTGAAATACCGTGACCTGTTAAATTATTGGTGAAGTGCGAGTCAGTAGTGTACCAGAGGCATTCATATGGTGTTGCTGACTCACGCTGGTCAGTTGGACTTCATACAGACCGATCAGATACGGACACTTCTGTACTTGTGCATTTCTGGACCGAGGTTGTAGCACACTATTTAAATATACTGTATAGTAAATGCCAGACTGTACTCGTGTGATTAGTTTGCAAAACCAGTATATAAAAAAAAGGATAGTTTTGGGACACCTCATGATGATGATGGCAGGTTATTGGAGTAATATGGTCGAGTAGCCGAACCGGATCCAGGCAATACTGACGAAAGTAAAAAAAAAATCAAATGCACAAGATTTAAATAAAATATTTTCTCGCTGCAGGACACAGTAGTCGCAAGAGCTGCGTGGGCGAGGGAGGGTATGATGGATGGGAGGACGTTCGTAACGAATTGGAGCGATTTACTCAAGGAAAAATAAAGGAAAATTGCCTTTAGGAGCTGACTGGAGTAAATTACGCCACATTAGTCCGGAACAGTTCTTTATTAGTTCGGAGACGAAATTCTGTCCAATATTATTACGCTGGACTATCAGTTGAAGATAAATTCCTGTGCTCGTGCCTGAAACAACGTCGACGACGCCTGCGGAACCTCAAGATGGCGTAAAAGTGTTGGTTCATCGCCGACATCCAGTAAACTTATTATTAAGAATTGAACTTCACCTCACTTGTATTCAATATAATTGGAGGAAATCGGACGAAAAAGTTTATCAACATTAAAATTTACAATCAACTGAAATACATAAACGTTTCGCCCCCTTATTTAGGGACCTCCTCAGTTGTATGTAAAATATGAATTAGGAAATATCACAGAAATAAACAATAGAAGGCTGTATAATAAATATTATTTACACTATATTCAATCATTATGACTTGTTAATTAGGTTACTTGAGTAATTAACCTAATTCTGCTTTTTTTTTGTTTTCTTTATTTACAGAAAATTAAATTATGTTGTAAATTTGAATAATACAATTTAAAAGGAAAAATTTAAACATCGTCCTGCAACTGACCGCAGAATGTGACGGGAAGATTACTCTCATGTACTAGGGCATGTGCACATGGTGGCAACTCCCCTTTAATAGCATAGGAAGGGATTTGAAAGAGGGGATGCGGAAGGGTAGGGGAAGGTAGCCAAGGGTTAACTAGTGGTCCCCGGGCTATAGTTTAAGGATACTACCCGGCATTCGCCTAAAGAAATGCAGAGAAAGCCCTAGAAAAACCTGCATCAGGTAGGTCGGACATTGGGTACTTGTCCCACGCCCTTCCCTGGGTGACGGTAGACGGGGCTTTGCTGTGGGGACGCAGCATTCCCTTCTCCGTGCCCTCGACCTGTTCAGCAGGCAGCGGGCCGACTATTCCAATGGGAACAGAGAACAACTCTTATTGTATGCCCAAGGTCTGTGACCCCGGGACATGCGCTTCTCAAAACAGGCCTCGGCATGTGGGAACCTTAGGTCAAAAAACCAGAGAGATGTGAAGGCAGCCTCCTCCAGAGCTCTCTGGGAAGAACCATTAGGGAAGTGGAACAGCAACTGTGCTAGACCGCAGAGGGTGGAAGATGACTCTCATATAGTAGGGGTTAAATGTAAGATTAATAAGAATTAAAGTGGAGTGAAGTTATATTTAAAATAATAATTGATAAGGGTATTATTTTTGGGGATTTAGGTAAACATGTAAAGCAGTGCAGTGAAGGGACAAGAGCAAAGAATACTTAAAACTATTTTTTATCCTCTTTTTCTCTATTTATTTTCTGCTTACGTTAGTGGTAATTAATTTGTTTTTAATATTTCCCCCGGGCCTTGCCCAATGCAGTTAAATAAATATATCTAATATTTCTATTATGCCTTTTAATTAATTTTTGGACTGATCTGAAGGGGCCCCAAAGTTAGAGGCGAGAAACGTGGTTTATTTTAGTTACTTATTAAATTTTGCTATTTGAAAATAAATTCTGAATTTTGGTCAGTTTCCACCATTTAAAAATTAATGAACGTGGCAACGTCTCATTTCTTATACGCAATGTTGCAAAATTCAACTCTAGTAGTTTGTGATATTCTTCAACTAGACTTTAACTGTAATAAACATCACTCTAGAACGTCCTCTTAATTTAAAAAATATTTTAAACTAAAATAAACGTTTTAATAAAACAATTGATGACCTCGTACAGACACTTTTTTGGTTTTTTTCTTTACTTAATGACGTTAACTTTGTGTGTGCTTCAGTTTGCCTTCGTTTAGTTTTGTAAAATTATGCTGTAAATGTAATGTAGGAAAATACCTGAAGAAGTTACAAGAATACATCGAAACGTCGTCAGAATAAAAACGAAAAGTCTCTGTACGAGGTGAACAAGTAGTTGAGGAATTACCTCGAGTTACCAGTCTTGTGTTACTCAGGAACAAAAAAAAAATTATTACATTTTGGGTACCTACAATTTTTTTGCATATTTTCTAAAACCTTTGTTCTGTAAATGCCGTAATGGTAAATAAATTAGTACAATTAACGTGTTGTATTTGTAGATTGTAAACATATTTTATATATTGTAAATTTAGGTTTGAACCTAAAAAAATTAATTTGGGGGTTACAGAGAGATTGACAGTCGTAAACGTTTACGGCAGCCAAAAAAAAACAAAATAAAATAAACTATTAAAGAAAATTAAACTGTCTAATTTAGATCTTAGAAAGGATCTTGTGGTGGTCTTTTTCTTGACTCGAGGTTCCATTTGGATAAAAAAAAAAGAATAAATATATAGTAATTAGTTTTTTGAACGTACGGATCGAACTCACAACATTCCATTTTACGACATTCTTAGATTATTGATGTTGTGTCGCGGACTCTACAAATCACCTTGGCGGGGGTGGACCACGCAGGGCAGGGCAAGGCAGGGCAAGGGTGCGGACTTTACGACGGGACGCTGTGACGTCAATCTCCTATCAGCGCGGACATTACACGCCTCACACTTAACACGAGGAAGGGCAACAAATCCATAGTGATGCTACATCACACCTGTAGCGAGACTCAAAATAACTTGCTATCAGGCTTCCGTTCCAATTAGTTAAGAATATACAAGCATTTATCTCAGTTTTAAAATTGAAAAATTTCCGTCTGATTGAAAACTAATAATAAGAAAGATGGTCAAATACAGACAAAAGAACAAGTGATAACATAAATTACCGCAGAACGTTTCTGGGATCCTTGTTCCTTTCTTCAGGTTCAGAAAATACGTAAGTGACGAGAGAGAGAGAGAGAGAGAGAGAGAGAACTGCACCAGTCACCTGAGAAAAGCTAAAAGAAGCTTAATAAGAATGATAGGGAAAACACGAAAAAAAAGGAAACGATAATTTAAATACCACACAACGTAACTGCAATTCTTGTTGCTTTCGTCAGGGTAATTTTTATTTTAATAATAAGAAAGATGGTAAAATGCAAGCAAAAGGAACAAGGCTTTTGTTCCTTTTCTTCAGGTGCAGAAGAAAAACAGCGAGAGCCCCCCTGGCATTTTGAGTTTTGTCAACCGACTAATGCAGTTGTATCTCGCTAGGCTCTTACGTTTTTCTTTCTTCACATGAAGGAAGGAACAGACACGTTGTGCGGTATTTATATTATCACTTATTTTGTTCGTATTTTGGCCATCTTTCTTATTATCAACATAAAAATTACCCTGACGTAAGCAACAAGAATTGCAGTAACGTTTGTGTGGTACTAATATTATCTTTTCCTTCCCCCCCCTGTTTTGGCTATCTTTCTTATTAAGCTTCTTTTAGCTTTTGTCAACTGACTAGTGCAGTTGTGTCTCTCTCTCTGTCTCGTCACTTCTGCATCTGAAGAAAGGAACAAGGCTCCCAGAAAGCGAGACCTACAGACCCCAGAGAGCTCTGGCGGGGGCTACCTTTGGGGATGCTCTCACATCTCTCTGGCTTTTTTTGAACTAAGGTTCCCACATGCCGAGGCACCTCGGTCTGTTTTGAGAGGTGTATGTTCCGGGGTCGCAGACCTTGGGGCATACGGCAAGAGTTGTCCGCTATTCCTATTGGAATAGTCGGCCAGCTGCTTCCTAATCTGGTCGAGGCACGGAGAAGGGAATGCTGCGTCCCCACAGCAAACTCCTCTCCCGCTATCGGAAGGGCGTGGGACAAGTACCCAATGCCCGACCTACCTGATGCAGGGTTTTCTAGGGTTTTCCCTGCATTTCTTTAGGCGAATGCCGGGTAGGATCCTTAAACCATAGCTCGGGGGCCCTAGTTAACCCTTGACTACCTTCCTCTACCCTTCCGCATCCCCCCTTTCAAATCCCTTCCTATGCTATTAAAGGGGAGTTGCCCAATGTGGATTACCCTCATGTAGCCTGTTGCCCTAAAAAAAAAGAAAAAAGAAACGTTGTTGTGGCATTTCTATCATCACTTCTTTTGTCTGTATTTGTCTGTTTTTCTTATTATTAATTTTCAATCACACGTAGCTATTTCATTTTACTTTAAAATTTAAATAAATGGACTCGTTTGAAAAGTGGTCAGAAAACAAACCAACGCAAAGTTTCGGTCCTCTTCTTGGCACTTCCTCGGGTGGAACAGTATAATGAATTCGGTACAGATGATTTGTGCAAGTTTTGAATTTATAAACGTTTCATTAATTTTTTTTAAAAAAATAAAGAATTATATTAAATATATGTCAATGTAAAACAACCCCCAAAAAAATACAAGTTATTTTATTATTGAAATTACAGGAAAGAAATTGTAATATTTATTAATTATAATATTTATTAATTATATTATTAAAAAATATTATTTTCTTTAAATTTTTGTGTATTTATACTGGTAGAATTCATCTGTACCAAAGTAGTTAGACTTGTGCACCTGATGATGTTCAGAGAAGAGGACCGAAACGTAGTGTATTGTGATTTATTTTATTACATTGTTTCTGACAGGGTTGCCATGTTTATTTACTGATTCCATAGTTTGTAAAATAAATATTAATATGAAACTAAATTGATGTTTGCTCGACCGCAGTCCACTTGTAAACTATGGAGAACTGATCAGCTGATGTTTCATTAAGTTGCCTTCGCATTGTTTCCCGGCAGCACCGAGTCTAGCCTAGAAACTTCTCGCCTCCAACCATAACTTCTTCAAATTGAGTATATATAAAAGGTCGTAAATCTGGAATAGCACAGTAGGACGTAAAAATTGTGCCAGATGCACTTCTTCACAGGTATAGGTACAGAAGGAGCCATAAAACGTGAAGGGAAAAATCTGTTCAGAACACGTGGGGAAACGTCGTCCAACAGTTTAATTTTCTTCTCGAAATCCGATTGCAGTGAAACGTCAGTATTTTTTACAATTGTATCAACGAACTGTTACTTTGGTTGGAGGAACAAACATTAGGATCAGGTGCGAACACACACAGGAACTTGGAGATTCTTGGTTGATGTTCTTTTTAAAAAAAATAATACACACACACAAAAGTTTGAACAATCATATGTGGCTGCCCCGGCGCGGCGTTGCCACGTGTACTTATTTATATAAACCCCGATAAAGTATTTAATTCTATATTAATCTTTAGTCATTAATCTAACTGTTCCTAGTTCCTAGTACAGGCTTTCGCCCTCGTAGTGCAATTAATTGAACAGCTTGTAAAATACACTGCATCACTCCCTACAAACATCCCCTCCGAATTTCTTCCTTTAAGTGTTGCAGCCTTCAGACGCTACGAATGATTAAATTTATGAAATTGTCAGCTACATTCACAACAATGTAACACAAATGGACGCCATATTGGAGTCACTAAACATGGAGACGATAATTAACTTACATTTTAACCCGCAAGGATCGTAAAGTATTTCTTATTGTTTTATGATCCTTTCTTTTCACCTTTATGCTACTAGGGGGTTTCTCACCTCCTCCCCCCCCCCCCCCAGCCCCCACAGTACCGTTTCTCGTGTTTTCAAGAATATGTGTACCAATTTTTGTTTCATTTTAGTTCATTTGTATAGAGATGAACGTAAATACATACATACAAACATACATCTATTTTTATTATATAGACTGGTTGAGTGCCCCCGGCGTTGCCCCGAGATGTCATTTATCCATAACCCCCCCCCCCCCGCCCCGGATTTGTTTCGTTATTTTTATATGTAACGCAACTCGACCCCCCCCCCTACCCCAAAATGTGTCATCGGCCACGTTGCATTGTTTGAAAATTCACTAAATTTAGTAATTTTCGAAATTAAATAATTAATTTTTATTTAAATTAAAAACTATTTGTTTAATTTATTTTTCTGCAAATCAATTTTTTTTAAAGCGGGATGATGTTGGCGTTCTTCTTCTTCGTATAATCAATAATTACTGTACTTACAATAATTACAAATGTAAAATTATAGTCAATCATTTTTTTTATTCGTCCCATAAGTTTTCATATAAAGTCCCATAAACACAAAGTAGGTGTCTCATGCAGTTCCCAATATTCACGTGCATTTCTTGTTCTCATGTTAAATAAAATAACCTCCTAAATAACGCACAGACGGAAATATTCTTAATAAGGAAGACAGCTTTATTATTAACTAGTTTCCCACGGTTACTCACCAGGTTCTGGACGTTGCCGTTCTCCATGGCTGCCTGCTGCCTGACGTGTGCGTGGAGTATACCATATATGGTGTGGTCGGACATGCTGCGACCTGATTGGCCGCTGAGGATCGCCTGACAGCAGCGTCCAGGACACGTGCTCTTCCATGCCGCGTAGTAAATGTCAGGCGATCCTCAGCGGCCAATCAGGTCGCAGCATGTCCGACCACACCATATATGGTATACCCCACGCACACGTGACGCAGCGCCACACAGGCTGCAGGCAGCCGTGGAGGACGGAACGACCGGCAGATACGTTGACGTCGAGAACCTGGTGCGTAACCGTGAAAAGTTTATTAAACATATATATTGTTACGTCAGCAGACGACATCAGCTGTCATAATATACCACACATGTCACATGTAATGTATCAACATTTAAATTCGAGATTAATTACACTGTGACCAAGCAGATATTTATTCAACGATCAACCAACATGACTGAGCAAACGTTGAAAACATCAAAACAGAAACCTTTCTTCCACTCACACAAGCCTGAAGATGTTACACATATGTACTGAAACGTTTATGTGTGTTGTTAATTAAAGATTTTTATGGATAATAATTATTTTAACTTACAAAAAATCGTCTGTTTATGTTGAAAACGTCTGAAAACACCAAAAAATGGCCGACCCTCATAAACAAAATGCCCGCTTTAAAGTAATAATAATAAAATTGTACTCCCAGATACACACATTAGTAGAAAATCCATGTGTAAAACTAAAATAAAATATGGATGAAGTTTTCTCGGGATTCAAACTGTGTAGCGTAGTTAAGTAAACACAACTTTTCGATGGCTTGCACCACCATCTTCTTGAGGTGGAATCCCGAGAAAACTTCATCCAGCAACTACCTTGGGAAAACCTACGTTCCTTAATAAATAAAATATGTCTGCACGTAATTAGTATTTTATTGGCAGATTGCGTATGGATTGAACTTGAACTGTTCTGCAACAGAATTAAAACCATTTAATATCGTTTCCTTTGTAAATAATAGCGTATAATTTTATACTGGAGACACAGAAACAACGTGGCTTGATGCCAGATTTCTTAGACTAATTTTACAGTTTTGTAACTAACAACAGAACTTGTTGTTCCAGAGGCAAGTTGTAGATTTGGCAACACCGAGTACCAACCTGGTCAGCGATGGTTCCCCAGACTCGAGTCTCAAGGCACAATCTTCTGCGTGACGTGCGGCTGCTATGCGGTAAGTACGCTACGTACACACCTACGAGGGTGTTCAATCTGAATCACAATTATGCACTAAATGATTGCCTCAACTATTACTTTCTAAATTGAAATAAAATTTTAGTGTTTGTAATCTATTTCTTTAGTTGTGAGGAGAAAACAGCGCCTGTGGAAACAAGTACAATTTAAATAAATTTAGAATTTTATTTTTCAAAATATCTAAATATCTCGGTAAATTTCAAATTTCTTTATTCTGTGTCTTATTTTTGTTTTTTTAAAAAATTTAATATTTTGACTTCCCATGATGTTGATTTAAAGTTAGTTGCAGTAATTGTCCCTGTTGTTATACCGGTCAGACCGAACGATCTTCGTTAACTGTGTAGCGGTAGATTTTTAAATGATAAATTAAGAGGATATTTTACAGAATTTATTAATTAATTATCTGAACGTGGACAAAAAATAAAAAAAATACAGAGTTCAGTCAGCCTGGCAAAACAATCTGATCCCTTAATCTCAGTTAAACATGGTCTACGGTAACTCCCCCCAGGCGCGTCAAGGGTTGAGACACTTAGCAGTTACCCTCGATCTCTCCGGGTCCTTTGGGGCTGCACGTCCGTCGCTGGCGACGGTTTGTCGCTTCTGTGTCTCTACTTTCTTTTTACAGCCTCCTCGCTGGATGTCAAAAATCGATCGTCTCGATCATCTTCGGATCGATCTTTCCTGAACCAAGAAATGTCATTGGTTTCAGGCAGTCCACGTGTTAATTCAAATTTCTGGGATTTTCAGCGAACGTTTCCCACGGTGTGACAGTCCAGGTAACTTCCGAGGGTCCACTTCATACGTGTCCAATTCCAGACTGAAAGGGATTATCTCCCCGTCTCGGCGGCGCCGCCTGCTCAAATTCCAAGCTCTCAACCCTCGCTAATTATATTAAAATGAAACATATATATATATCAATAATAAAACTATCGCGCTACAACTGTAATTAAGGGAACACAATGTCCACCTCTCTGATTTCTTAAACATTGTTTGGATCTAAACCATTCCTTTAAATTTTGATAATGCTGCTGTTTTAGGTAGGGAAGTTAATTTTTAAAAAATGGTTCCTCTCAGAAATGCTCCAACAAATTTTTCTTTAAATGTAAAACTAGACACGTCTCACTACTTACGGTGGTGTATTATGTAATCTTTGTTAATTTATATCTTGTATTCATTTTTCCTTGAGATGTTTTGTAAATTTGGATCACTGCAGTTGACCGAAACGTCTAGAATATTTTAAATTTTTGTAATGTTTAAAGTTAATTTCTATTACTGTCTTGTTAAACGGGTCGTTAATTACAATTATTCTAACTGTTTTCTATGAAGTGTACAAGTTTCACGTAGCATCATTTTGTCCCCCCCCCCTTTCCACGTGGACACGCAACGAGGCTTTTCAGTTAAAGCGAACTATAATGTCACAACATTTCCTACAAGTGCTTGCACTATTCTCAGCACCTTACAGTTCACTTTCTGAAATCTATTGATGCCCGTATGCAGACACTTTATTTTTTAATTATTTTATGACGACGTTTCGATACTTTTTTGTATCTTCTTCAGGTGTTTTCCTACAGATGATTCCTACAAATGATTAGATGCCGATTTCCCACAAGCCGAGGCGCCTGTTCCGGGGTCACAGACCTTGGGCATGCGGTAAGAGTTGTTCGCTGTTCTCATTGGAACAGTCGGTCAACTGCCTCCTAAACTGCTCGAGGTAGGGAGAAGGTAATGCTGCGTCCCCACAGTAAACTCCTCTCCCGCTATCGGAAGGACGTGGGACAATTACCCAATGCCCGACCTGCCTGATGCAGGTTTTTCTAGGGCTTTCCCTGCATTTCTTTAGGCGAATGCCGGGTAGGATCCTTAAAATATAGCCCGGGGGGCCCTAGTTAACCCTTGGCTACCTTCCTCTACCCTTCCACATCCCCCCTTTCAAATCCCTTTCCTATGCTACAAGAGGGCAGTTGCCTAAAAAAAAGAAACGTCGTCATAATATAAATAAAGAGGTGTCTGTACGAGGTCATCAATTGTTTTATTAATTTAAAGCAGACGTTAAATTAAAACTTTTACCTTTCTGTCCCTCACGAGTAAGTTCTTCCTGTTGTAGGTGGCCCCCTTCTTTATTTTTTATTTTTGGTAAAATCGTGTGTTCTATAACGTTTTAATGTCCTTTTTTTTAATACGCCATGATGTGTTTATTTCTTCACCTCACTAACATTTTTTTTAAATATATTCGTCCTCCCTCCGCCAAAGTTGGAATGTGTCGAGGCTAATAAAGTAATCAAGATGAACAGCTCAGAATCGTCCTCCAAGGAAGCCTGCGAGTGGATTCTCTCGCAGGTGAACCTTCCCAGAGAGCTCTGATGGGGGCTACCTTTGGGGATGCCTTCACAACTCTCTGGTTTTTTGAACTAAGGTTCCCACATGCCGAGGCACCTCGGTCTTATTTGACAGGTGTATGTTTCTGGGGTCGCAGACCTTGGGCATACGGTAAGAGTTGTCAGCTATTCGTATTGGAATAGTTGGAATAGTCGGCCAGCTGCCTCCTAAACTGGCCAGGGCTTGGGGGGGGGGGTGTAAGCTGCGTCCCCACAGCAAACTCCTCCCGCCATCCAGGGAAGGGCGTGGGACAAGTACCCAATGCCCGACCTACTTGATGCATGTTTTTTATAGGGTTTGTCCTGCATTTCTTTAGGTGAATGCCGGGTAGGATCCTTAAACTATAGCCCGGGGGGGGGGGGGGGCTAGTTAACCCTTGGCTATCTTCCTCTACCGTTCCGCATCCCCCCTTTCCTATGCTATAAGAGGGGAGTTGCCACTATGTGGATTACCCTATACATAGCCTGGCTACACCCAAAAAAAAAGAAGCTCAGAATCGTTTCTGTAGTACGCAATTAGGATATGACGCAGGTTGATGTCCAGCATAGAGGAAGGTAGAATTAACGGTTACAGTAGTAAAAGTACGTGTTTGACTTATCTATTTAGGAAAGTGGGGGACGGCGAAATGGAAGAAGTGTTTCCGTCCGCTCGTGGTATATTGGAGTGGTGGAGATGGATTGCGAGGGCGCATCACTTTCGCTCTGTAGGTGTTCGTGGAATGCCTTCGAAGGAATTCCCTCCACTTGGATGCGGCAGCTATTGCAATAAGCTCTCGCTGTCCCAGTGACCTCCAACGCCCCCGCGCGGACACATGGAAGCGTGTAGTTTGCCTATCAGTAATTGGCCGCCTGCATTACACTTTTCCTACCAATTCTTCTTCGACTTTTTCCTCCATTTAATACGTTTGCCGTCTTCAATTTCCATTTCTGTCCGTCGTTCCAATTTCCTTCTTCCAAATTCCTATCCTCCATTATGGCGTTTTCCACTTTAATCTGGGTCTGCCCCGTTTATTTTTTTCCCAGGAGGTGACCAATGGTATATTTCATTCTCTGTACGTGACCATACACCATTTAAGGGTTTGATTTTCAATCCTTTTTAACGACAGACGTCGAGGTTACGTTCATTTTTTCTTTCCAAAGGAGCTCATTTCTAATTTTATCCTGTCTTGTTTTCTTCTCCTCAGATAATCGATTTCTACTGTTCTGTGTTCTTTTTGTCAGGGGCCCAAGTTTCACTTCCATAATATAGAATGTTCTGTATTTATTTTGCTCTTATAAATTTTGATTTTTGTTTTCCTTTGTTAAATTTTTATTCCAAGCTATTCCGTGTAGAATCTTGGTAGGATTCTTTTAGTTTGTGTATCTCTATATTCACATGTTCCTACATTTGTAATTATTGACCTTCCCTCCCAAGTATTTAAAAAATTCACATTTTTTTTATTTTTCCTGTTTCGAGTGTTGTGTCTTCTAGATCTTTTCCTGAACTTCTTGTCTTCTGGATATTTATGTTCAGTCCGCCTTTTTTTTATATTCTTCCATGAGCTTATTTGTCATGTCCTGTTCGTCTCCTGAAAAATATTACCTACCAATTCTAATAGCCCTAAAGTGGACACAGTTATTCAAAATCGCCTCCTCAGCCTTCTCCACTGCTTTATCAGATGATAAAAGATCCTTTCCTCCAAGGTATATACAAGACTATAGAGACCGAGAAGAAGAAGACATGAAATACCAACTTTAGAGCTCATAGAGTAGTATCCAGCCTGTTTACTTTTAAACTGTGACCTTTTTTCGTTTGGTATGGTTCGGCTTTGAAGGGGTTGGACAGCTGCACAAATCGAAAC
The DNA here is from genome assembly GCA_037074705.1 of Zhengitettix transpicula. Taxonomy (NCBI): domain Eukaryota; kingdom Metazoa; phylum Arthropoda; class Insecta; order Orthoptera; family Tetrigidae; genus Zhengitettix; species Zhengitettix transpicula. The sequence goes on from CM073596.1 coordinate 67,916,011, forward strand.
CGAATTGAATCAAGTTTATGCGGACTCTGCGCCAGCATTGAAGAGCATTTACTTCTCAATTAATGAGTTTATATTAGAGGTCGCAGAAACACCGAAGACGAAACTCACCCATCGAAACAGTTCACAATATCGCAGAATAAAAGTGCGTGAGAAAGCTGATGCCTTAGGCACTGAACGAGTCATCCTTCATGAAAAAGATTTGGGCGCGATGGCTGCCGCGACTGTTTGGCATTGGCTAAAAAACGGATTCGGGGGGAGGGGGAAAAAACATTTCAACGCAGAATCTAGCAATGTTTAGACTGCTGTTACCCGTCGATGAAACTTGGATCCGTCACTACACTCCAGAAACCGAAAAACAATCAATACAAAAGCTGGTGAAAGGGCGAAGACCGGTTTGACAAAACAGAAAGGTGATGGCCACTGTCTTCAGGGTATAAAATTCGTAGATTTCTTGGAAAAGGAGCACAACGGTAACTGGGCTCTGTGATGCTGCTCTGCTGGATCGTTTGAAACGGGTGCTGATTGAGAAACGACCGAGATTGCTGTGTCTTCCAGCAGTCTCTATGGCGAAGGTGTACGAGTTGGTTTCTCATCGACCCTGTTCACCAGACCTTCTGCTTGTTTCCGTACTTGGTGAGGCCGTGAAGGAGGATTTTGCAGAGTTTTACAAAACCTTATTTGGTGATTGGTTGGAAAATCGCTGGGCCAAGTGTAGAGCCAAGGAAGGGAGACTGTGGTGAGAAGTGACGGAAGTTCAATTTTTACCAGACTTATCAAACAACCCTCGTATTTCCTGAAAATAGCGAACAAGGGTGAGTATTGGCGATGGACAATCATGATTTGTTCCTTCCTGCTTCCTCGCACCTTCCCTTCTCTCGACCACTTGGAAGAGCGGGAAATAAAAAGGGAAAGGGACTGTAAAGCGAGTGGTAAACAACTCACAGCCATTACTTAACACGTCCGTGCGCGTCTAACCGCACAAAGCCAACGCTATAATTGTACCACTGGTGTAAAATGTTTTCCGTAATTACCCTTAGCTCACACATTGGAGCCCGAACTTCTTGGATTTTTTTTCACCCCCCCCCCCCCCGAGTTCATCAGGCAGAGTGGCTGGTTGCAGTATTAATTAAGGAATGGTCGCCGCCAGCGGAAGGGCTGAGTTGCCATCACCTCTCGTTCTACAAGGGTCGTCCCTTTGTCTACACTACACGTAGATAAGGACGAGCGGGGGGGGGGGGGGGAAGAAAAATATTGTTTCACATTTAACGGTCTGTGTAGTTGACAAAGTGCGGACGCCTTTGGATCGACACGTGACGAGATATTAATTAATAACTCTGGACGGCAACATTGGAAATTAGAACACAGTATCGTGTGTGTTATATACACTCCACAATTTATTCCGTTAATTATAATTACCTTACAATTACTGCATTCACTCTTATATCAATTTTATGTTATGCACGAACGGGAACTGTTTCTCAACCACGTGACACGCTGCCGTCACGTCACGTACTGTCACGTGATTTAAAGTGCGCGATTCTAACTGCCAATGTTGTCATACGGGACCAGAGACACTCGCAGGTGAACCTTCCCAGAGAGCTCTGGAGGAGGCTACTTTTTGGGGATGGCTTCACATGTCTCTGGTTTTTGAACTGAGGTTCCCACAAGCCGGGGCACCTCGGTCTGTTCTGAGAGGTGAATGTTCCGGGGTCACAGACCTTGGGCATACCGTAAGAGTTGTCCCCTATTTCCATTGGAATAGTCGGTCAGCTGCCTCCTAAACTGGTCGAGGGCACGGAGAAGGGAATGCTGCGTCCCCACAGAAAACTCCTCTCTCCCGCTATCTGAAGGGCCTGGAACAAGTAGCCAATGCCACACCTACCTGATGCAGGTTTTTCTAGGGTTTGTCCTGTATTTCTTTAGGCGAATTCCGGGTAGGATCCTTAAAATATAGCCCGGGGGCCCCCTAGTTAACCCTTGGCTACCTTCCTCTACCCTTCCGCATCCCCCCTTTCAAATCCCTTCCTATGCTATTAAGGGGGAGTTGCCTCCCTCATGCAGCCTGTTACCCTAAAAAACCCGTGTTTTAAGTACAAGGACTTAAATTTTTATATCATATTTAAAATCACACACACGTGTGTAATTATCTATGGATGTAATGTGAGACCATCTTCAACAGTATTGTTCTTATAAACAAAACAGACTGTGTATTATTTTATATTACGTGTCGCTGTCTCTAGTTTTAGCCTCGCAGGCTGCTTCGACACTCTGTGTTAGATTTACTTTTCCCTGTAATGTACGACGGGCAGCTACACACACACACACACACACACACACACACGTAGACTGGGATGACGAAGACACGCGCTGCTGTCACGTGTCAAAGCAGATTGTTTGCCTGCCCCGTGACGTGACAGGGCGCTCAGTCACGCGTCACCTTTATCACGTGACAAGCAGCGTGCCTCTCCACAGACATCAAGGAGCATCGCTTGTCACAAATATATTATCACAGTCATGGTCGACGGAGACACAGTCACGCTTCACCTTTAACACGTGACGGTACGTGTCTCTTTCCTACGTGTCGCAACAGTGGTTCGCCCCCCCCCCCACTCCCCCGGATATTTCAAAGTATAAACTTGGATAGTGTAAATAATTTTATAAAAAAAGAGTTTGTGAGTAAAATATAAATTCGTAATAATTAATTACATGAGAATTGGTGAGACATGAGACATGATAGTCACAGTTGCCGTAACCAATTCTCATGTAATTAACTATTAGGAATTTGTATTTTATTTAAAAAATGTTACTCCCGAAGAAGTCTCCAAATTTAGGAACGAAACGTAGTATTTTTTGTGATGTTTCAAATCGCTCGTAATAAATCTCCGATGTTATTTCAATTCTAGATGACATTATGAGAAATACTGGAGAATACAGGAGTGTGAAACTTCCAGAGGGAAAGGTGACGTAGGTGAGAAAACTGGCTGCAACCTTTGATATATTTTTCTTAGGCCATATGCGAGAATACAGATAACGTAGTTGTAGTGGCTGCATGCATGGGGGCGGCACCCCCGTTGTGCGAGCACAGGCTGGCAGCTATCACCCTTGAAAAATTTACGGTTGTTCATTACGCATTAACTACGTCTCTGGTAAATTTATCACGTTAGTCGACGGAGAGCAGGCAGCAGGCAGGCAGCCCCTGGTCTACACACAAGCCAAGTGTTTCCTTAGGTGGATGTGTTCTGTCCTTCTGTCCTAAGAACGTGTCTATCTCAGCTCTTTTATGTCCCTGGCGTCCAACTACGATATATTTAAAATATAACAAGATTAATACTAAATCAATAAAACAACCGCCCAAATTTCAAGTCGGTAAAGAATAAGAATTTATTAATTAAATTAACAACGTTTCACCGCTTAATTTGCAACCTCATCAGGTACAATTATAAAACTACAAAATAATTAGAATGATAAGAATAACATTTGGCTGATAAGAAAAGCTATAAATTATGAATAAGGAAGACAGGCCAAGGCAGACAAGAACAAAGGGGGAATAATATAAATACCTCACAGCAAAGTTTCTGGGATCCTTGTCTAGGTGCTAAGAAGAGCCTAGAGCGACACAACTGCACAGGTCAGTTGACAACACTCAAAAAAGCTGTAATTAACAACTACACGAGGACAAACAGAACGTCACATACGCTTTTGAGTGTTTTGTCAAACTGACCAGTGCAGTTGTGTCGCTCTAGGCTCTTCTTAGCACCTGACGAAAGTATCAAGAATCAATCCCAGGAACGTTCTTGTGTGGTGTTTACATCATCACTTTTTTTCGTCTGTATTTGGCTACCTTTCTTATTCATTATTTTCTATCAGACGTAAATTTTTTAATTTTAACTAATAATTTTTTAGAATTTATTTTCTGTGTGTCATATATATATACAAAAAATGTTATTATAATAAAAAATATAAGTTTTTATTCGAAATAAATTCTAACATAATTTATATATATATATATATATATATTGTTATTTGTGCCACATGTTTCTTAAAAACGTTATGATACTAACAAAAAACAAATGTTGCCAGACATAATTGTTTTCTGTTCTTCTAATCATTTTAATTGGTTTCATGTTCTTGTACTTTTAAACTTGACCCTGATGATGTCGCAAATTAAGCGATGAACCGATTGTTAATTTAATTAATAAATTCTTCTTTATTTATTCCTTTTCTCAATAGTCACTATATATATATATATATATATATATATATATATGTTGTAATAAATTAGAATGAAAGAATGATAAAATAATAATTAGCCCCACGTTGAGGACTCCCAAATTGTAACATATAAGAATGAACTCAATTTATATTTTTTTTAGGACTGCATGAGGGTAATCCACATGGTGGCAACTCCACTTTAATAGCATAGGAAGGGATTTGATAGGAGGGATGCGGAATGGTAGAGGAAGGTAGCCAAGGGTTAAGTAGGAGGTCCCCGGACTATAGTTTAAGGATCCTACCCCGGGCCATTAGCCTAAAAGTAATGCAGGGAAAACCCTAGAAAAACCTGCATCAGGTAGGTCGGGCATTGGGTACTTGTCCCACGCCCTTCCCTGGATGGCTGGAGAGGGGTTAGCTGTGGGGACGCAGCATTCCCTTCTCCGTGCCCTCGACCAGTTTAGGAGGCAGCTGGCCGACTATTCCAATGGGAATAGCTCTGGAAAATGGTCTATGTTTTCATTATAACTAAAGACAGACGAAGACAGACAATAGATGCAGGAAAAAAAACTATATTTTTATTAATTTTCAATCAGACAAAAAAAAAATTTTTTTCATTTAGATGTGTTTAGATTTATTTTATTTTTCACTACGCCAAGATATAAAAATTTCATTGAAACTATTCTGTAAGCCATTATAATAATCCTCAATGCATTTTATATTTTTGAAATTTTTTTAAATCGTCAGCAAGCTGAAGGAAATTCGACACAATTTGATGTAGTGTTACTTGAAAATGGAACTTGGTTTGTACGTAGGAATTGTAAATGCATTTCTTCTTCTTGTACTGTCATCTGTAACCCAATGTGAGTTTTGGCCTTATTAACAATTTCTCCTGTGTCAGTCTCCGCCTTCCTCTTACTTTCATGGTTTGTGTGTATCCTTCTCGATGTCTTGTCCGGGGTCTCCCCCTGGCTTCCAGTCCATAATCCGTCCAGGTTGTTCTGCTTTCATCCATCCTAAGTCCCAACCTTCTGCTCATGATAAACCTAACACTGTCCTCGTTATTCATGGAGCTGCTGTAGTTCTCCATTCGTACTTACAGGTCCGTGTATCCTTCTCAGTATCTTGCGTTCAAGTATTCAGAGTAAGTGCTTATCACTATTATTAAGGCTACACGTTTCACAACCGTACATCACTACAGGTCTTATAAGTTGTTTTGTAAATTTTTAACTTCAATCCCATATTTAACATCTTGGATTTCATTACTTTTCCATACATGTAGTAAGTCCTGTTACCATTAATGATACGTTGCTTTATTCAAAGTGCATTTATTGTTGGTATTTTTGTTTCTCTGAAGGCATTTTGGCTGATTTGACGTTCCGTCTGTCCTCGTGTAGTTGTAAATTACAGCTCTGTGGGAAAGCCGTTTCCTTCTACTGCTCGAGTATTTGCACCAAGGTTGTACCTGTTACAAGCTTGTGGATAATTCATCATGAGGGAACGTTGTCCTCCGTCTGCATTTGTTGTACTCCTCGTCTCGTCATAATCCACCTGCCAGTCGGAAATGCTTAATTATCTGAACAAAAAAAGGTTTAGCTTAGCTGAAGAAGCTCTTGACAGAAGTTGAAGGCCCTCTCTTGTTTTCCAGGGGGGTCGCATGAACTGCTCCAGTCGGGCGTGTCCAGTGAACTGCTCCGTGGAAGCCAACGCGGAGTGCTGTAAGATATGCTCAGGTACGTTTCACCCTTACACAACTTTCCTTACAGCTTAACGCATTTATATACGGCTTTTTACCTCAGGTTGTATTCTCAATAAACAAAACAACTCATTTAATGAATAATAAAGGTAGCCAAATACAGACTCAAAAAAGGGTAATATAAATACCACACAACGTTACTGGGGTCCTTGTGCCTTTCGTCAGGTGCTAAGAAGAGCCTAGAGCGACACAACTGCACTCGTCCCTTGACAAAAAAAAAAGTTGGAACAGTCGGCCAGCTGCCTCCTAAAACTGGTCGAGGCACGGAGAAGGGAATTTTGAGTGTTGTCAACTGACCAGTGCAGTTGTGTCGCTCTAGGCTCTTCTTAGCAACCTGAAGAAAGCAACAAGGATCCCAGAAACGTTGTTGTTGTGTGGTATTTTTTGTCTGTATTTTGCTATCTTCCTTATTCATTATTTTCTATCAGACCTACATTTTTTTATTTTAAAAAAGTTATTTAACTTATCGCTCACCTCTGAAAATGCAAGAAAAAAGTCCGACCCTCATAAACAAAATGGCCGATGACATCCAAAGTCGTAATAAGAAATTTGTAAAAAAAAATCGTTTTGCTCTCTCTCAGATACATTCGTAAAGACAAAATGTACTGTCAAATATCAAATAAAATGTCTCGCATGGATCAGTCGCCATTTTATTAAGAAAACGACCTTGTAAAAGATTTAATTTTGTTAATTAGGAGCTTTCTGCAGTTTTGTCATAATAATATGAATGAAAAAAAATTATATAATTTTTTAAATACATTTTAAATGTATAATATACCTATAAATATTTGCCAACATTAGTGACCTGTGCTAACATTTAAATTATTCAAACCCCCCACCCCCCTCCATTGCAAATGTCGGTGAAGGTCATCTTGACCACTGTAGTCCTTCCACGAAGAAGTTAATAATAATAGTACATTAACCACCATGGTTAATGAAACTCAGCGACTCCTATAACCCCGGTCTTGGTCTTGACTTCAGGTAACCCCGTCCACCACCAGTCGCCCGTAGATGTTAAAGAGTGCATGTATCGCTTCGATAATCGATTGTCGAACTGATGAATTTTAAATATAAATATATATATATATACATAAAATAATAACCTTTTTACCCCTCTGTATAGTCTGAGGCTGGACCCGGGGGTCACCAGTATGTTTCTTCTAGGGGTGTGTATTGCGGGGGTGGAGGAGGCTCTGTCCACTACTACAGGTTTAAAAGAATGAAGAAGCAGCCCCCTTGGAGCGTTCTTGTGTCATTTCCGGGGACAAACTGCAGCCCCTGCCTGTTTCCGGGGGTCACTGCCGCACGAGGCAGGACTGATTTTATTTTAAATCGCAACCGACTTGTGCAATCTAGTTTTCATTTGTTTCTCGTTAATAATTGATTGAGGTAGCGTGCGTATGTTTGCGAGTCCTGCAGATTGATTGCTCGCGTGGCGGGGGCGGGGGCGGCCCCGTGCCCCACATACGAGGGGTCCGGGCACGTGTGTGGCCGTGCGGTCGTCGTTTTAGCATAGTGATTTAGCCGTCGTCGTCGACATTAGCACCCCAGTAGCCAATGAATTCCACCCCTTACACGCGAAATAACTCGTCGGTCGCTCGCTTGAATAACTAAAAATTTACTAACATGCTGACTCTGAAGCGGCCCGTGTGGACTTTGATAATGTCTTGTACCACATTCTTTCTGATTGAACATAATTTAATTTATTGTTTAAAGGATTTAATCAAACAACTGATGACCTCACACAGACCGTGTCTCTCTTTCTGCCCTCGCGAACGTTTCTAATAATGTTTGCAGTTTCCCTGCAGTGCCTGTTACAAAGGGCAGCGACACATCTTTGCCCTCGAGGGCTGGCTGATAGGTTGCCTGCTCTGTGACCCAGTTTCCGGGATCCTTAATCCACCGGCTGCTTTGTTCAAAATAGGGAGTGCAATTTATTAAATTAAATTAACTTGATGAAGTGCATTCCCTTGTGTTCCGATGCTTTCGCCTCGTCGAGAGGCAACAAAGAATTACCACTGCTTGGCCTTTGACAAACACTCGTACTCCGGTGCTTTACTCTACCACTTTCTTCTGCTTCTTTTTAACTTGGAATGACAGAAAAGGGTCGTTTTGTTGTATTTCGAAACAGCGATCCGGTAAGAATTGTTGTGTGAGGTAGTTACCGGTCACGATGCTGAGGTGAAAGAGTCAAAATTAACAAATTAATGTAAAACTTAGGATATTTTCTTAAATAAATTCTTTCAATCTTATATTAAATTAATTTTCTGTTTCATCACCTTTCATTAAACCTAAAGATTATCTGTTTAATAACTTCACAGTTGGACTCAAATATTACAGTAAATGCTTCCCAACCGCATTATATATATATATATATATGTTTAAATATTCTAGATTTGGAATATAATATTATAAATTAATGTGATTGTTTAATTAAATAAAATTTTATTTATTAACATCCTTTCATTTAAAGTTAAAGTAGTTAAATTAATGCATTCAACACGGGATGACTGTTTTATTTTAATATTAATTTCATTTATATATACCACAGTTTTGGCTTCACCAATTTGGGGCACTGTTTCATTTTAAAAATTGTTTAAATATTGTATATATTACAATATATATATATGTTAGTAAAAAACTAAATTAACACCTGTTAAATTAATCTTTGGCAAATTAAAAGTTTTTTAATAATTAATCATTTTGTTAAGTAATTCCTTTAATTAAATTTTAATTATGGTTATTACAATATATATATAATTTTAATTGTGGTTATTACAATATATATATATATATATATATAATTTTAATTGTGGATATTACAATATATATATATATAATTTTAATTGTGGTTATTACAATATATATATATATATAATTTTAATTTTGGTTATTACAATATATATATATTATTTGAATTGTGGTTATTACAATATATATATATATATATATATATATATATATATATATATAATTTTAATTGTGGATATTACAATATATATGTATATATAATTTTAATTGTGGTTATTACAATATATATATAATTTTAATTGTGGATATTACAATATATATATATATATAAAATTTAATTAAAGGAATTGTTTAACAAAATGATTAATTATTAAAAAACTTTTAATTTGCCAAAGATTAATTTAACAGGTGCTCATTTAGTTTTTTACAAATGATTTGCCCTAGGTGGTTGTCACGCCCAATTCAATAATTTCAAAATTAACAAATAAATATTTTTTGATTTATCATTGGTGGTTTTCAAAGTAAAAGACAATATTTTATATTCCAAAAACAATCAAATTTAATAACTCTTCTTCTTCTCATGGGTTTGATAAGTAAGAAACAATCAAAAATTATAAATTAAATAATTAACAATTCAACCAAATTGAAACGAACGGAATACGAAATGAAAAGAACGAGATCTGACTGATACCCTTAATTACATTAATTAAGTTATTACATTAAATTAATAAAACAATTTATGACCTCATACTTTATATATATATATATTTATATATGTATATATATTGTAACAACGTTTCGATACCTTTTGGTACCTGCTCAGGCCGTATTTTAAACTTTTTTCTCTAACCCCCCCCCCCTACCACCACCACCACTTGTAAACCAAAAGAAAGCCACGATATACGGCGTCATAGATGTGGCAATATTTTTATCGACCCCCCCCCCAAATTCCATAACATCAAAATATTTAAAAATATATTTTAATTACTAATCCTCTGACCTTCATCAATAAACAAATCTCCAAAAGAATTAATAAACTTAATCATAATAACAACAACAACAAACGATTTTTGGATAGAGAAAAACGGTTTAGTAAGTGAAAACATTTAAAATCGTTTTCACTTCTCAGTTGGTTTTAGAATAAACAATAAGCTTAACAAATTCGTTGAAGGTGGTGAAGACAAAAGTAACAAATATTCTCTCAACACAGTGTAGTTTGTAAAATTAGTTATGGAAAGATGCTATATTGGTCAGACCAAACGTGCGTTACGAAGGAGACTAAAGGAGCATAAGAACTCGACAATGTAGTAACGAACCACGGATTGGAGGAAAGTCACGATTTTAATTGTGTTGGATGTTGAACCAAACGGAACCTTTCTGACATTTTAATAATACGTATAAGACGACACAATTAAGTTAAGCAATGCAGACAACTTCTCCCCCCCCCCTCCTAAATTGTTTGTTCTGTTTTGTTAACATAAACTGTGCCTGTGAGTTGTCTTCCTGTAAATCTGTGTTTCCATTTAGTTACTCACAAGTTATTTATCACCTTTACTGAGGGTCGACGATCGAAACAGCCCCAAGGGCACAGGAGTGGTGTCACTAATAAACCTCCAGGTGCCAGGTCAAAACTGCGTTAGTCTGTTAGTTTACTTTGTACAATTATACTATAAATATAATCATTTCTAAACGCCTCCTCTGTAAGAAAATACCTGAAAATGGTAATGAAAAAGGTATTGAAACGTCGTTACAATATAAACAAAAAGTGTCGGGATTGAGGTCATCAATTGGTTTATTAATTCAAAATAGACGTTAGTTGAAAGGTTATAAGATTAAATTTATTCCCAACGTGGGGAAAATACAAAAAAAATATATTTAATAGCTGTAAGTGGAATATTAGAATAATACAGCGAGTTTCTTGGCGAAGGAAAAACTTTATTGAATACCGTATTCAAGTTCATTTAATTAAGTAATTTTGATTTTTCGAATTTCTCATGATATTTTATATTTTTTGTGGTTTCTGGAGGAATAAAATGTGTCTACCACACAACGTTTCTGAAAGCCTTCCAGCATCCTTATGTGGTATTTATATCATCACTTATTTTGTCTGTATTTCGCCGTCTTTTCTTATTATTAATTTTCAATCGGATGTAATTTTTTCGTTTTTAAAAACCACGTGTCTGTGTCTCTCTTGCAGAGCAACAGCAACAATCCACGATAGAGAAGATGGCGGCTGCAGCGCCCAATTCCATAATTGTGCGTGAAGGAAGCTGCGTCCACAACCGGAGGACCTACAAGCACGGCCAGAGTTTCCCTTCCAACAACACAGGAATGAGGCTCGAAGGACCAAACCAGTGCGTGCAATGCAAGTGCCAGGTTAGTCACTAACACATGCAATTTTATTTATATATATTGTAATAAACAAAATAAAATGATTTATTTTTAAATGAAGTTGAGGCTGACGTTGAGGTGCCAAATTTGTAATAAACAAAATAAAAGTTAAAAATGAAAGGATTAGAAATGAAAACAACAATTTAAAATGTAAAAAACTATTTTAATAAAATAAAAATTTTATCTGAGTTGAAACTTTACAAGTTGGTATTGTTTTTCAGGGCCGCCTGTTACATAAATGACAATTGAAGTCTTACAATGCAAAAATATTCCTGTCTTAAATAATTATTGAAATACGAAATCTGACGATAATTATGTTTACACTACAAGGTTTACAATTAATAAAATTCTTCTTTGCCTGCTTCACCCTTAGCTGTTCGCCTGGGCTCGACCTCTCTTGATTCCTTTAAACACATCAGAGCCAGGCCACGTGTCACTGCATGTAAACATATTTTAGTCTGCTCCTAAACTGTTGATGACGTTGTTTGTGAGCGATCACCGTTATTCACAGCTTTCTTCTCTGAAGCCTTGATGATGATTACTGCATCATGGCAATGGACGTAATATATTTCCCAAACCCAGGGGGACTTTTAATACAGCACGACTCTGCTGCCTAATCACACTTGCTCAGTCGTGGTCTCAGGTACTCCACCACCACCACAACACACACATCTTGCTCCATCCTGCTCCGAGCAACCCTGAATCTCTCTCAAGCTCCGCACGTCTCAGTGCTGCGGCCTGAGGCAACTCCAGCAAGCAGGCGTTGTAGCCTCCGTATTCTTCTACACAGTCCTTAAGCCTCGTATTGACGCCGCCGGTAGTGAAATAGTAAAAATGTTGTTTATTAATAATTACACATTCATAATTACCACTATATATATATATATATAACACCCAAGGAAAATGTGACGAGGATCACATTCACACATTCAGGTAGGATCCTTCGTCAGGAGAGAAGGTCTGAATCTAAGCAACTATAATATGAAGTTGAATTTGTAGTTATATTCAAAACGAGTGCTAACGAACTGCTTGATTTCTGGTTTCGTGATCTTCGTCGGCTGTTGGGTGTTGTATAAATAAGCTACATTGCAATCTTTGTGTGTGTGCAGGAAGGAATGGTTCTGTGCGAAGTTCAGACGTGCCCGGAAATTACGTGCAGAGAGCCAATGAGAACCCCCGACTACTGCTGCCCCATATGCCCAGGTATTAGGCGGTTAACTTTACTAAATACAGTCACATGTGCGGCATGTGTTAGCCGTTCACTTTGTCCTCAGGACTGGCGACCAACAGCGACCGTCCATCTTCAATATCCTTCAGTGATCCGACAGCTCCGAGGGAACGACGCGACAGGGACTGCATATCAACTGGGAAGTAAGTAGTAACCCTGTGACAACTGTCTTCTCTGGCACAGGTTCATAGACATGTTGATTACTCCACTGCTTAAAATAATATACAATTATACTCACTCAGCGTTTCACTGGGCTCTGGCGGAGGCTACCTTTGGGGATGCCTTCACATCTCTCTGTTTTTTTTGAACTAAGGTTCCCACATGCCGAGGCCTGTTCTGAGAGGTGTATGTTCCGGGGTCGCAGACGTTGGTGGCGTACGGTAAGAGTTGTCCTCTATTCCTATTGGAATAGTCGGCCAGCTGCCTCCTAAACCGGTCAAGGCACGGCAAGGGAAAACTGCGACCCCACAGCAAACTCCTCTCCCGTCATCGGAAGGGCGTGGGACAAGTACCAAATTCCCGACCTACCTGATGCAGGTTTTTCTAGGGTTTTCCCTGCATCACTTTTAGTCGAATTACCGGGTAGGATCCTTAAACCATAGCCCGGGGGCCCCTAGTTAACCCTTGGCTACCTTCCTCTACCTTTCCGCATTCCCTCTTTTCCTATGCTATAAGAGGGGAGTTACCACTATATGGATTACCCTATACATAGCCTGTCTACACCTTAAAAAAAACTCAGCGTTTCGGCCAAATCGTTAATATCCACAAAAAAGCGTAAAAAATAATTAAAAATATTTTTTAATTACTAATGCGTATCCTTCATCAATAAACACATCTCCAAAAGAATTAACATTAATAAACTTAATCATAATAGTAACAAATAACGATTTTGGATAGAGAAAAACGGATCGTGGTGTTGCCTTATCATGGTTTAATAAGTGAAGAAAGAAAAAAAAATTATCTAACAGATTTTTTCACTTCTCAGTTGTATTAAGATTAGACAATAAGCTTTACAAAATCGTTAAAGACTAAAGTAACAAACATTCTCAACACAATGTAGTTTATAAGATTAATTGTGTAACATGCTATATTGACCAGACCAAACGTGCATTAAGAACAAGACTAAGAACAAAACGGCCAATATAAAATAAAATAAAGAGTGACCTTTAATATCTAGAAGGAGACAGATCTATATTAATAACTTCAACGGCAACTTAGCATGAAAACATTGAACATGATTTTTTTTAGGGCAACAGGCTACATGAGGGTAATCCACATGGTGGCAACTCCCCTATAATAGCATAGGAAGGGATTTGAAAGGGGGGATGCGGAAAGGTAGAGGAAGGTAGCCAAGGGTTAACTAGGTTCCCCGGGCTATATTTTAAGGATCCTATCCGGCATTCGCCTAAAGAAATGCAGGGAAAACCCTAGAAAAACCTGCATCAGGTAGGTCGGGCATTGGGTACTTGTCCCACGCCCTTCCGGGAGCGGGAGAGGTAGAGTATATATAAAATGACGTTTTATATTTATTGAGTAAGAAAGGTAGCCAATTCAGACAAAAAAGGGTAATATAAACACCACACAACGATTCTGGGATCCTTGTTCCTTTCAAGGAAGAGCCTAGAGCGACACAACTGCACTGGTCAGTTGACAAAACGCAAAAGCTTTCGCTTCGCACCTGAGGAAAGGAACAAGGATCCCCGAAACGTTGCTGTGTGTTATTTTTATTAGAATTTATTTGGCTGTATTGGGCTGTCTTCCTTATTCATTATTTTCAGTCAGACGTAAATTTTTTAATTTTATATTTATTATTAGATAAATTGTATTGTATTCAAAATTTTATTATTGTAATTTCCAGGACAACGGAATAATTAGGTTTATTAACAGAGACTTTTGTGTTTGCACTGCGTTTGAAATATTTTAACATTTCTTCCGCATTTCCTCAGGGAATAACAGCTGAGGGCCGTGTAGCAGAGGTTAACATGGACTACATATGTTTGGCACTTTGCGATTCCTTATGTGCCCTGTTGTCACCTTGGCTAGGCACGTGGTGTGCCAGGAACTTCTCTCATTTCACGCTTCAATATCATATGTCCATTGCAGACTTTCTTCTCCAAAACTAAACTCCAGATTAAAAACTGTCTCTACTCTGCCCAGACCAACCAGCTACCTCCTGCTCCTCCTACCTCGCATCTTCTGGTATAACTGTTTGCTTGAGTTGCTTCCCCCTGTGGATGGCGACTACAGTTCGCGTATCTTGTGCCACTGGTGAACAAACTTTGACGTTTCATCTGACATCAGCTGATCATCCATATCAGGTGTCGTGGGACCCTCGCTCGTGACGTGTTGATCGCTACGAGTGGGATACGATCAACGACTTCTCTTCCAACTCTGTGATGCACAATGTCCACGATATTTTTTTTATTAGAAACGACCCACTCGTATTTATTTGATGGTTTTCCAAATGTTATTTTATCAATAGCATTACGAGGACCAATGTCACTTATGAAAGAAATGCATGGCAAGTTTAGCTGATTATAGTAGAGTTGTCCGTGGCTGTTCCTTTCAGAGATGAATCTGGTGCTCAGGTCACGTGGAGAGCAGAAGCTGTGGTGTTACACTCCAATAGTTATTAAAATCATGAAGGAATTGTGATGGGAAAATAAAATTGTATTCTCTTGTTTGAGGTATTACCTGGATGGGTCCAGCTGGCACCCTGTAATCGGTCCTTTCGGTCCCATGGACTGCGTTCGCTGCCAGTGCTTCGCTGGTACCATCGAGTGCAGCAGATTCAAGTGTCCGTCCAAGGCAGAACTGCCCTGTGCCAAGCCGGTCAAGCAGTTCGGTCAGTGCTGCGCCACCTGTCCAGTGCCAGGTAGGAAACTGACTGAATAAAACATTCAACTATTAATTTTTAAGCGTATGAAGACTCCTGCCCCCGTCTGATGCATGTCGCGTTCTGAAGATTTCACCAATAACGACGACTGTTTTCCTAAATCAGGTGCCTACTAGTCTCATACTCGTCTCGACACTCCTCCACTTGCAGCTCATCACCACTCTTCTGTGTAGTTGTCTCAGTCTTTGGCGATTGTTGAAATGAAGCACATCTTCATGAGCACAACTTTCGCCATCAGGTTTTCTCAAAGTGAATTCGGACCACCTTTTATTGTTCCCGCAGAGTGCACATATTAAATTTCTAATTCATTTCTCCTTGTTCCAAGGTTACAATTTACAAAGTCAGTCAACCCTTCGGCTCTCCCATTGTCCTTGCGTTTTTCGTCGCATTTGAGTGCTGTCAACTGACCAGTGCAGTTGTGTCGCTCTAGGCTCTGCTTAGCACCTGACGAAAGGGACAAGGATTCCCAGAAACGTTGTGTGGTATTTATATTACCCTTTTTGTCTGTTCACAGTATTTATATCTGTATTTAATGAGGGTTTTTTTTATTTTTGCTGCATTCACCCATTTTAGTTTTCTTTCGGTTTGCCTAATTCAATTCTCCTCTCGTTTCTCTAACCTCGGCAAACATGTCCCGTCTTCCATTTCACACTCTTCCAACTATCTGCTCTACTTTTTAGCATCTTAAGTGATACTGCAGTGTTCTCAGTGTATTTGCACATACCGCAGATACAAGTTGTTCCAGAACCCAGACCTTGCCACTTCAATAATTAACTACCCTGAAATTATTGCCACACTGACCCACTTGCATTGTCCGGATGGATTTTCCCTAAACCATTCGTGCACTGATCTGATCTACCCTCGAAGGCAACACAGTCCAAGCCAGACGTTGGTTACGACTTCTCGTTATTTAATAAATGAATTGTTAATTTCAGCAGCGCCACCAGTGGTTCGTCAACAAGGAGATGGAGACGGTGAAGTCGGTTCTCTTCAGTGTTTACCAAAAGACTCTGAACTGGTAGTGTTCAGGGCGCAAGGATCGGGAAACCTCTCAGAGTTCGTCCAGGTACTGTTGTAAATATCAATACCCTTGTTAACAGTCTCCAGAAAAAAAATATATATTATTTTTCAATTACATTGAAATTTGCCAGTTCTTTAAAATATTCGTCTGTAAATTACGAACATATCAAGTCCAAAATATATCATTCTTATTACAATAAAATAATTTCTTTAGAGACAGTTAAAAAGTAAATTGACATGTTTAATAAATTAATCAAATAATCGTCGAGGAAAGTATTTGACTATTTATAATTTATTTTCCTATAACTTAAATAGACTGCTTTGCCTTTTTTGGGGACATCGTCAGGTTAGACAGTATTTATATTTATAAATATGTAAATTAATAATATCAGTCTAATTTCAATTAGATTTGATAATAATTACAAATTTATTTTAATGAGTTTAATTTAACTTACAATTTTGTATACAATTTAGAGGCAAGGTTTTGCTGATCTAATTTTAACTTCATCAGGATGTGTAATGTAATGTAGTACTTTCAAGATTTCTAAGTGTTGATCCGATTAACAATTCTAATTTTTCGAATGCTTGAAACTGTAGTCTATTTTGTTTGTGCTTGTTATGCAGTGCCACATGGTCCTGTGTTGGTGCTGAAGGTGTTTTACTGTTCTGTTCCAGTACGCCTTTAAAGGACTCACTCCGGCAAAATGTGAAGTCGAACTTCACTCATGGGTCATTCGCCAAGGATCAGCAGAGACGTTCCAGGTGCAGACAGTCACAGGGAGCGACTTCACCCAGCTCAAGGAGAAATTTAAATTCATTGTCTTGGGAGCCACCACCAGCAGTAAGTTTTCATTTACTTAGAGGAATTTGGATCTCGTTACTTTAGTTTTTGCATATTTTAAAAGAACTAAAACAGGCCCTTGGGGGAAGAAATACACTACTTAAGTTTCCACGGATAAGCAATTATTATTTTTCAATTCTGTACACATTGTGTGTTGTATATAATATTCTTAGAATTATTGAACATACTCTGCTTCCTTTTAACTTCTTGGAAACTATTCAGCAACGTTCAGAAATTCACTGAAAAAATCTTTGCTATCAAAAAATTTGAAATTCTAACAAAATGTAATTATCAACTTCAATAAAGGATCCTCAATTTCCCGAGCTAGTCAACATTTCCACAGTGATGTGTTCCGGTGAGAGGTCTTAAAATTTCTTTTTGACCAAGGTAAAATAGCCCTTGTCATCTAAAGCGCTGCGGATTCCTCCAGAGTCCAGTAATAATAAGATCCCGGGCTGTGCTGCTTTCAATCTCTTGTGTGTGTGTCCTGTACAACATTTTATGTTCTGGTCATCAGCCCCCGGGCTGTAGTTTAAGGATCCTACCCGGCAATTCGCTTAAAAGTGATGCAGGGAAAACCCTAGAAAAACCTGCATCAGGTAGGTCGGGCAGCAGGTACTTGTCCCACGCCCTTCCGATGGCAGGAGAAGAGTTTACTGTGGGGACGCAGCTTTCCCTTCTCCGTTCCTCGACCAGTGTAGGAGGCAGCGGGCCGACTGTTCCAATGGTAACAGGGAACAACTCTTACCGTATGCCCAAGGTCTACGATCTCGAAAACATACACCTCTCAAATCAGGCCTTGGCTTGTGGGAACCTTAGTTTTAAAAAAAACAGAGAGAGAAGAAGGTATCCCCAAAGGAAAATTCCTCCAGAGATTTTTGCCTCATGCTCGCAGGCAGCGTCGTTGAATGAATGGTCCGGGATGTTTGGCCGATGGATCCTTGACAACAATTAGAGGATCTATGGTTTCCAGGCCAGTCCAGTAGTTATTTAACTTCAGCTTGTTGGCCGAATCCTCTTAACTTTTTTATTTTGGATAAATTTGAAACTTTAGTGAGTGAATCGATTTTGCTTATAATTGACACCTTTGGGGCCCGGCCCAATTGATCCTGTGTAACGGTGGTGAAGGATACGTCAGATGAAGTGTTGAACAAAATGCTTATAGGCAACAAGCTACCTGGAAGTTGAGGTTTAGCTGAACGCACGCTGATGATGGGACATGACAGGATAGCTATTGAATTCAGAACACAGCAGTGATTTGTAACTTGATTTTTTTTAGGGTAACAGGCTACATGATGGTAATCCACATGGTGGAAACTCTCCTTTAATAGCATAGGAAGGGATCTGAAAGGTGGGATGTGGAAGGGTACAGGAAGGTAGCCAAGGGTTAACTATGGGGCCCCCGGGCTATAGTTTAAGGATCCAACCCGGAATTCGCCTAAACGTAATGCAGGGAAAACCCTAGAAAAACCTGTATCCGGTAGGTCGGGCTCTTGGGTACTTGTCCCACGCCCTTCCGAGAGCGGGAGAAGAGTTTACTGTGTGGACGCAGCATTCTCTTCTCCGTACCTCGACCATTTTAGGAGGCACCTGGCCGACTGTTCCAATGGGAACAGCGAACAACTCTTACCGTATGCCCAAGGTCTGTGACCCCGGAACATACACCTACAACGTAGGTCACAGAAAAAGTCTTGACGCCTCATTTCAGCTGCTGTTGAGCCTCGTCAGTGAACCACCGCGCCAGGACAATACACTTTCATTAACAATTTATTTAACAGCGAGCATATGTTGTTTCCACAGTAATTTTAAGATCATATATATATAAAAAGAGTAAAATTTGTCGAGTGCTGACTGATGTTTGTTTTTCAACTGCAGAGCACCTCGTCAAGTTCAGCAGAAGAGAGAAGAAGCTCCAGAAGCGCTGCACGATGAGCTGCATGTCCAAAGTTCTTCGTCTGGAAGACGCTTTCAACCTGGTGAAGGTTCAGTTTCGGAAAACGTGCCAGTCAACGGAGCAACAGTTGTCGACGCCGTAAAAGAAGCGGCCGCACGCAGTATTACTTTTGATTTATTTTTTTCTGACAGTGTTTCTAGTCAATTAAACAAACTACGTGATTTTTATTCAACTTTCACCCTCATGAGACACGTTAATTGTAATAGATCTCGTAAAACTAGCCAAGTCTGTAGAGGAAAACTGAAGCTGTTCTGTTAGGTTGGTTGCAGTTTTGTGTGTCTGACTAGGAAGCAGGTACGCTTATGAGTTTAGATGTCTTTGCCTCCACACTGTAGCGTATTAATCGTCAGTTTCAGAGATGTACGTGTTTTCGACGCACTTTCCTACATTATATACTCATTCATATTACTATACATCATGATGTTGTTCACAAGAATTTTCATACTAGTAAAACAAGTTAATGCGTATTATAGTTCATTTCGTGCCACATCAACTAAGAAACATGTTCACCAGTTTCTTTTCTGTAATTTTTAATTATAATGTGTTATAATGATGATATTTACTGCCAGGACCTTACTAGAGTCAGAATTATTTGCCTGTCCTTAAGAGAGTCAAAATGATTTGCCATACCTTAAGAGAGTCAAAATTATTTGCCATACCTTAAGAGAGTCAAAATGATTTGCCTGTCCTTAAGAGAGTCAAAATTATTTGCCTGTCCTTAAGAGAGTCAAAAGTATTTGCCTGTCCTTAAGAGAGTCAAAATTATTTGCCTGTCCTTAAGAGAGTCAAAATTATTTGCCTGTCCTTAAGAGAGTCAAAATTATTTGCCATACCTTAAGAGAGTAAAAATGATTTGCCATACCTTAAGAGAGTCAAAATTATTTGCCATACCTTAAGAGAGTCAAAATGATTTGCCATACCTTAAGCGAGTCAAAATTATTTGCCATACCTTAAGAGAGTCAAAATTATTTGCCATACCTTAAGAGAGTCAAAATGATTTGCCTGTCCTTAAGAGAGTCAAAATTATTTGCCTGTCCTTAAGAGAGTCAAAATTATTTGCCTGTCCTTAAGAGAGTCAAAATTATTTGCCTGTCCTTAAGAGAGTCAAAATTATTTGCCTGTCCTTAAGAAAGTCAAAATTATTTGCCTAACCTTAAGAGAGTCAAAATTATTTGCCTGTCCTTAAGAGAGTCAAAAATGCTCATAAAACCAGTATCCTAACAGAGTGAAAAATACTTACAGCTCCTTAAGAAAGTTAAAAACACTGTTGATAGGTTAACATAATAAAAAAATACTCATGGCACCTAAAGAACAACAAAAATACTTCCATTAAGTTAAGAGATTCAAAAAGGAATAAGAAAGATAGCCAAATACAGACAATAAAAAAGGGGTAATATAAATTCCACACAGCAACGTTTCTGGGATCCTTTGTTCCTTTCGTCAGGTGCTAAGAAGAGCCTTTTCAGTGTTTGTCAACGGACCAGTGCAGTTGTGTCCCCCTAGGCTCTTCTCCACACCTGAGGAAAGTGACAAAGGATCCCAGAAACGTTGTTGTGTGGTATTTATATTACCCTTTTTTGTCTGTATTTGGCTGTCTTTCTTATTCAATAAATATAAAACCTCATTATAATAATTAGTACCCACATTAAAAATAATTTCAACGGTAATGTAGCATGTAAACTCTAAATATGAGGAGTATACAGTCAATTTAATAATGAGGTTTTATATTTATTGAATAATAAAGGTAGGCAATTCAGAGAAAGAAGTGATGATGTAAATACCGCACAACGTTTCTATGATCCTTGTTCCTTTCCTCAGGTGTGGAGAAGAGCCTACAGAGAGACACAACTACACTAGTCAGTTGAAATCACTCAAAAGGCACTTCTTTTGAGTGTTGTCCACTGACCTGATCAGTTGTGTCTCTGTAGGCTCTTCTCCACACCTGAGGAAAGGAACAAGGATTCCCCAAAAACCTTGCTTTGTGGTATTTATGTTACCCTTTTTTTTGTCTATTGTGTGACTTTCTTATTCGTTATAATGTGTTATATTGAATCCCTTACGTCGTTTTGTCTGACAAAAAACACTACACGTCTACTTCCACGTTGTTTTATAGAGGCAGCAAAGGAGTTGTGACCTTTCTACTTGTTTGACGTCTCTCAAATTAATCTCAGCAAGTTATTTTTGTTGTGAGATGCTAAACACTTGAATTCAAGTGAATATAAGTTGTCTCTCTCTCTCCTTATGTCAAGTAAGTTGCACCCCCAAACTTTTTCAAAAATATAAAACGGAATACTTTAAACATTATAAAGACGTGTTTCAGAGAATAAGCATATTTAATTTCGTTATTTATGGCAGAAATGACTGAATTGGGAATTTAGAAAGTAAAATAAATGTCATGAGTCAAAGATCTAAAATTAGGCCGTGAAATTACAAATAAAACCAACCAGAAATACTTTTTGTTACTTAAGATTTAGCTTGAGGCTTTCACCTGTAGAATACATCCACATGAGGTTTGTTAATTAATTTACCACGACACGAAGACGTTATTCTTTTTTTCCTTGCATAGTTGTGCTGGTCCAACCAGCCATTAATTACCTTTGTCAAGTATAAATACAATGAACGTTTCAGAAAAACCACTTGTGTTCCGCTGAACATGGCTCAAATTGTAGCAGTGTGAAATAGAAATGGGAAATAATGAAATTTGTTATGTTCATTAAGCAAATGTGGTGGGGAAACTCAAGTTTTCAGTTTGGTGAGAATTGATTTACTGGATGTGCAAGTCAAGTTGTGTACTTCAGGGTAATTCAGTATCACTGTGTACGCCTCTAAGGTATTTTATATTTATCTTTTAAATAAAGTTATTTATAATAAATATGAAAATTGTTTAACACTGTTCCTAGAAGATCTTTCTCATTGAATATATATATATATATGGGCCTGGAGAATGAATTTGTAGAAATTATATAACACAAAATGTAACGAATAAATATGATCGGCCAAATAAGTCACAGTAGAATATGTAATAAAGAAAAAAAATAAAATATTCATTAGGCATTGACACAAGATGTCCGCCGACACCTGGCGTGGTCAGCAAGTATATTTCCTTATCATATATTCTATACAGACTTATTTGGCCATAATATTTATGATTTCATAAATATTCAGTGTGTGATAATGTTTTGGTATATTTGTACTTTCTTCAGGTTGCACCACCAAGAGAGAAATTCCGTAACTGTAGCAATTTTGATTGTTTTTTTTTAAAAAAAAAAATACAATAACAATGGCCAAGCAAGTGAAAGAACAACCCTTTCTCCCTCACTCCAAAAGATTTTTAAAAAAATTTTTTAAGTCTTAAGCATTATCCCACGTTGTAGACGAGTGGAAAGGCCGCAGACAATCCTCCAGAAAACAAGAGGTACGTAAGTGTTCTTATCGTTGCTTAATTTTATGGTATCATTTTTTTTGGATGTTTTCAGCTGTTTAATGATGTAGAATTTCCGTTGAACCTTATGTAGTAAACTACAATTTTAAAAATGAAGAACTTTACCTCTGATCGAAAACTAATGAATCAGAAAGACAGACAAGAAAGGGTAACATAAATACCTCACAACAACGTTTCTGGGATCCTTGTGACCTTTGTTGAGGTGCTGAGAAGAGCCTTTTGTGTGTTTGTCAACTGACCAGTGTGCAGTTGTGTCGCTCTAGGCTCTTCTTAGCGCCGCAACAAAAGCAGGGACAAGGATCCCAGAAACGTTGCTGCCGTGAATGCATACTAACGACCAGGTGCAAGTAATGTTTTTTTTTTAAGGGGAGAAGAAAAGGCAGTGCTGCGCCGACGATCTCTTGGTTTCGGTCCTTATATATTCTTACGTTTAATACACAGCAACGTTTCTGGGATCCTTTATTCCTTTCGTCAGGTGCGAAGAAGAGCCTTTTCAGTGTTTGTCAACTGGCAATGTGCAGTTGTTTCCCCCTAGGCTCTTCTCCACACCTGAGGAAAGGACCAAGGATCCCAGAAACCTTGCTTTGTGGTATTGATATTGGTATTTATATTGAATTATCTATGTTTCTTCTTCAATAAATATAAAACCTCATTATAATAATTAGTACCCACAATAAAAATAATTCCAACGGTAATGTAGCATGTAAACTGTTAACATGAGGAGTATACAGTCAATTTAATAATGAGGTTATATATTTATTGAATAAGGAAGGTAGGCAATTGAGAGAAAACAGTGATGATGTTAATACCACTCAGCAACGTTTCTGGGATCCTTGTCCCTTTCCTCAGGGGTGGAGAAGAGCCTAGAGAGACACAACTGCACACTGGTCAGTTGACAAACACTCAAAAGGCTCTTCTTATCACTTAATGTGCATAAATCGTTCATAATAAGAAAGACAGACAAAAGAAGTGATAACGAATTCGTATATTTACGTCCTAGTAAGATAAATACAATAATATAGTACAGTTTTATTGGCCGTATGATTTCTGCTTCCGTAGTCTCTGTTTCCTTGTACGTAGGCAACCACGCGTCATTAGCGTTGCCTGCCTGCCAGGCATGTCCTGGACTTGTGCTGGAGACAGGAACACGTTCATGATATGTGTAAGTTGATCAAGGCTCTTCACAACTGATCTTTAATAAAAGTTTTTTTTAAAAAAAAACTGGCATTCCACACAGAAAGCGGAGAATGAGTGGCGGAACACAAGGGGATGAAGTATTAAGATAGAATTAGGAGGAATAAAGCTGTGAAATAAATAAACAACAACTACGTAAAATAGATGACCGTAAAAATTACTTCGTTAATCCCAGAGAATTCAGTTTTAATATAAAGCGTAATTCTACAATGTTACCAGTAAGGTGAAATCTTCTTGAACGAGACAGCTTCAAATTCTTCCGCCGCTTTGGTCTTCGAGTAGAATAATTTTGCATTTAAAACGCTCGTGTGTGAGCCATCAGCCACCATGGAAATAAACAATTGGTATATTCACAGGGTAAAAACATAGTTGAAATTATATTGGACTTTATATCAACAAACCTTTGCACCTTAAGACGGCAGGTAACTCCCTCAGGTGGGCGTCAACTTTGATGATGACGTTTCAGGCGGAAGAATAGTTATTTATATAGTTGATATATTTATATTAGTTAACGATATTTTATTTTCCACAACAAGTGATGAGACCAGTATGTCAGAGAAGATGGTGGAAGAGAAATTAAATAGTTAATATAATAAATAAGTGAGTAATTAAAGGACCTTTTTTAAAAAAATAAAGATGTGTGTGAGGTTATGGTGAAGCCAGAAATATAGTTGGATTGTATAAAAATTGAATTACACATCCTTAGAGAATTGTTTTAAAATAATTTGTTATAATGAAGGGAATGGAAAAATTGGAATGAAATTTATTTAAAATAGATAGAAACTGAGCCTATTGGGCAGTGAAAAATACAAATTGAGATTTAGAATTTAAGTTAATTAAAAACTAAAATTAAATTTGATTTGTTACTAACTTGAGTTTCAAAAAATAGGAATGATAAAAACTGTTTATAGAGTTTAATGGGAGGATGTTGAATTAGGAGGAGCATAAAAAAAAAGTAGAAGTTAATATTGTGAGTTATTGGATTAAAGTAAAGAATGAAACTGAGGTAAAAAAAAAGATGATTGCAATGAGAAATATGTTAGATTAGGATAGAGAGTTTAATTTGAGTGACGTAGAAACACCTGGCAAAGAAAAATGTTTTTTTGAATTTGGGGGAAACTTCAAATATGTCAGGAATTAATAATTAAAATATAAGGAATTAATTTCAGATACAGAAACAATTGTATTGGGATTGGAAACAACCGATGGACATAGAAATCAATTAAGAGAGTTATTAAAAAAAATTAGAAGAAGAGGAATAAAATAATGAGGATTTGATAAATGTAAATTAAAATGAAATGGTAATGAAGAAATTTTGGAGGGAGAACAAAGAACTGAGGTTAATAAAAATCAGACAAAGATAATACTTATGGAAGAAGGTAAATACAGAAATAAAAAGGAGGAAAGAGTGGGAGATAAATATATATATAGAAATGTGAGAGAGAATCAAAGTCTAGGATTATATAATAAATTAGTACAGTGCTTAAATAAATTAGAAAAATATGGAATTATTCATAAAAAATTTCATAAGGACAGACGCCCATTGAGACCAATTTCGGATGCTAAGTCGAGTCCATGGAGTTTATTATTGAAATATTTTAAATAAAAGTTTACATCTACTTACAAAAGAAAGAAAAGTATGATGAAAAAAATTCTGGGAAAGGTAAAGAAAGAATAAATAATATATAATTGGTAGATAGAGAGTTAGTATTGATGTGGTGAGCCTAATTACCAATACCTATAAAGAAAATATTTATTGTCAAAAGTAACTATTTAAGTACTTTTTTCTAACCCATGTTGTCTGAATAAGAACCAAAATAAGTGATGAATATTGTAATTTGTTTAATAGTATTAAAATAAATAAAACATTAACTAATTAAATAAATGTTTTTTGTACTTTACCAACTACATTAATTTTTTAACCATAAAATGTCAGAAAATATATAATAATAATAATGACATAAGTTTTAATGGCAATGTTGGTAATATTTCTATAATTACATTCTTTTAATTGCTTTTTATTAGAAACAAATATCAAACATTTATTTTCAATGTGTAATAAATAATAAAAATTTATTTTTCCTCACGTCAACAGCTGCTATGGTCAATAGCAACTTTGAACACTTTTTGCAATTCAACTAATGCTTGGTATATGAACACGCACAGCAACATCCACGTTCTCGGCTCCTCTGTGATGCGAGGCAGTGACGCTGCCCACTACAACACAGGAGGTCAGCAAAGAAATATTATAACGCATCTTTTTTAGAATCAATTACACACTTGTTGACAGATCTTCCATGTAACTGAATATTGTTTTGTAAGATTCATGAATCGAGAACTGTACACAAGAGAAGCACATGTAGGAATTATATGAAAATGCATTATTGAGGACTATAATAATTAATTCCATGATAGGAACCATCAGAGGCAAGTTTTGTGTATTCCTTTGTTTGGTCAAGTTTGGAATGCCTCCTGTCCTCTGCAGCCTTTCCTCAGTTCCTTATTTCCGTTTATAGTTCACAATTGTTCTCACGATTAGATGCTTCTGTCAACAATATATCCAGTCTTTGTGATCTTCTGGTCTGCACTGCTCAGGGCACTTAATCAGTTTTGGTTTCGCGTCCTTGTGGAGTCTGGTTCCGACCCAGTTGTCAATCGCCGTTTCATTACGTCGAGTAGGGTAGGGTCGCATGTTTCCAAAGGAAGCGAAATTCATACATCCATAACTGTCGTGCTGCAAAACATCATCTGGAAACAAGAGAAGAAAATATTTTCATTATTCCACGTACCATTGCAGAGACCTCCCTAACTTCACAGGATTCTTTGGCAAGTTTTCATTCCACTCAAATGATCTTCAAGTTGTAGAGAGAAGGAAATAGAAAATCTGAATACTCAGATGACCAATTAACTAAGACGGTTAATGCCAGAGTGAGCTATCTCAGAATTCTTTGTGCTGCAATTTCTTGAGTGTTGAATAAACTACACTCAGCATTGACAGACAAAAATGTGGGATAGTCCATTCCAGCATCAACTGCCCCAATTGTATTAAATGAATGTATTGAATAAAGGTGGGATATCTACAGAGTTGTTGTAAAATACTTAAATGTACAAATGATGAACAAATAATAACTGATATTGGAAATTAATATCATAGTCGTCAAGGAGGCACTCATGAATTAACGGTAAACAAAGATTACTTGCAGGTGTATTAACAAAAAGTTCTCAAACATTGCATTTCTTCCACAATAAGTTGTGGACCTATGTGAAAGTAATCTCTGTTTATAATTAATTCTTTACAGGCTCCTTGGCCTTTATTTGTCTCTAAAAATTAATAATATAAAAATAGTAATAATAATAAAGTAAATATAAAATTTCAAAAGAAACTACAAAGTTCACATAATTGTTCTGACTTACATCTAAATGAGATTATTTCTAAGTTCCTTTTAAATGTTGAATTTAAGTTTGATAAGAAAAATTAAGTCAACGTCCCATTCCTTCCATAGCCGAAATGAGGTGTTCACTAATGTGAGTATTTAATACTCTTTCGTTTTGTCCAACATAACAGCCCACTTCCAGGTCACTTTGTAAATAAAATTATGTTAATTTAAATTTCGGATTTGACAAAAGTTGAATTATTAAATGATTGAAAAATAATTTTAACAACACAAGTCAATTAATTTATGTTGGATTCTTTCAAGATAAGGAGCCGTTATGACACTCATTTTTGTAATAAACATAATTAATTGGTAATTTTGAAAATAATATTATTCAATCTAATTTGTATATGTTCACAAATAAAATTATATAAACACACGGTCTTTATTATACGAGAACAAGAGAATCTAATAGCTACCTTTGAAGTTTTATTCCTTCACAAATCTACGGACATATTTAACATGGGTATTCTGACAGTGAGACAGATAAGACTGTATCGGTACACTATTGAAGAATTTGTGTCACACTGATTCAATTGTCACAAATCATTGTTAAAAAAATAATGTATAAATTGAGATGATTCTACTTTATTATTAATTATAATTATTTTAACATAATAATTACACTGTACTTGGGAAATTTGATTTGCTTTTAATTTAAATCAGTTCCATTCCAAATTTGTGTGTTGATTTTAAACTTCGACCCAATCTCATATTGACTTTAACTGGCGAGGGACAGCTGACCCCTGTATTTTTCTGATAATTCTAAAAATTCTTTATCATGTGAAAGTGTTACATTTGGAACTTGTTAATTCATTTTCTAATACTTATTATTATACAATCAATTTACCGAGGGACTTTTTGGGATTGATCACTAGTTATATCATCATTATGCAACCAGGTAATTAATAAATAAATGCAGTGTGTTTTACCAATTCAGGAACAATGGCCGAACTCCTATAAATAATTAGGAGAAAATAAAATGATGTCACGTCACAAAACGGCAAAAGCCACAATTTTAGAAAGTCACCTTTCATCGCAGGCCACAGATACTTCCAGATCATCTGCTGGTCCAAATTGAAGACTCTGCCGTGGTCGGCTCCAGTTACTATTTTGGAGATATACCGAAGTTCCTCTCGTCTGTGGTTCAGCCTGGCTCCCCACATGCCAGCTGTGGTCAGGAAAAGAAATTTAACACAATGTTATGGTAAGTTCCTAGTGTAAAAACTTCAGAAGCCATTGACTCAAAAATATATGTTGTGTTCAGTCATAAAAATCATCCATGAAATTTAAGATACCTGTATATACCCTTCGTAACAATGTAATTGTTGTTTTTGAAGTGAAAAATTTATGTCCGATTGAAAATTAATAATTATAAAGGTAGCCAAATACAGACAAAAGAAGTGATAATATTTAATATATCTATTCCTCTGTAAAAGAGTTCTTGAAAAATATATTTAATGGTATGTAATTTTTCTTAGAACCAAATGTGTTTTCCCCATTTTGCTAGGAGAATGTGGAAGCCACCTGAGTGGATCTCCTTTCACGTCCTTTTCATAAATATTGACGAGTCTTTTATTTAATGTTGCCTCAACATTACAATGCTTGCAGCAGGATGGTGGGATAAGGCACAGTTTATTATTATGGTTTTTAAGAGTGGTAGTAGTCCCTGAGGACAGTTCTCCCCTCCACCTTCTCCTACTGCACACTTTCCTCACGAGGTGTAACATATCTTGCTTTACTCAAAGCCAAGGTTGATAAAAACCATTCTGATGGTTATCTCCCACAAACAGATGATAACTTTGTATGACACTTTTATTACAGTGCCATAAAATCTATCTATCAATCCAAATGTCGAGTCACATCGACCCCTTTATTGCTACTCTTATCACTTCCACCTGCTGACTGTCTCACCGAGTATGGGCTTGTCGACGTGCCAGTTACTGTCCCTCATGACGTGGAACGTAAAGTTGGACTGGAGCCACTCATCCACAGCACTCAGCTCCCTGGCGGTGAAGCCGCTGTCCAGGTCTCTGCAGACAAACATGTCCACCAGCGGGTCTGCCATCACCATAAATCGCCACGCGTTGTGTTGTTTCCCTGTGCAGAATATATGTTATGGTAAAAAATTAAGATGCATAACAAAAACACCACTTTGCAGACAATTAAGGTAATAAATTAAGATTTCATAAATAAAATAATTTAAACAATTAAATTTCAAATACAAAACGTTTATTACCAATTTATATTTAGTTGGATTTTGTCCACAGCTTTATTGAAATTCTTAAAAACTTCAGGGTCACTTATCGGGCCTCTAACAGTTGCAGTAACCCGAATTAAATAAAAACAAAATGTTACAACATATTTAATTAAATTTACATGAGAAATGTTAACAAAGGAAACATTTATTAAAGTCTGAAGAAATCTTAAGGTTTGCAATTTTTATACTTGGAAATTTCTTACATAGCAAATCATGGGAGCTCTTTCACTGTTCACAACCATCGACAGCACAACAATGGGGTCCTACAGAATGTTGTAGCTCTCTCATCAACTTTCAAAACCTTGTTCCACAACTTTACAACGCTCCTACAAGTTCGCTCAAGAAACTTCAAACCATGCAGAATAAAGTTCTACGTATTGCAATTAACAGCCCGTGGTTCATACGAAACAGTCAAACACACCACGGTTCCACTAATAACAAACTACATCCACAGACCAAGCAGTAACTTTTTCAAAAATACAGTGAAGTGTACAAGTGCAAAGAAATTAAACCTAGGACACAAAAACACCCATAAAAGACTTAAACACAAGACTTACACAACCTGTGAAATACCAGAACCCAATGTAATAAGCCAGAGGTGTGAAATATTTCACATAAACCTCTCTCCATACGATTTCTTACTATACCATAGCAGTGAAGTGCATTGTACTTGCAGACCCTGATAAATAAAATTTTTAAAAAAACTTTAGCACGTTTGCGGTGAAACTGACCACCGGATTCGTCTCCACTGTTTCTTCAACGACCTTTTCTACCAGCCAAATCTTGGTTTGAGTCCACATGCACCGCTCTCGGTCATAAACTTCACTGTTCTCTCGTCAAAGCTTTCCCGCATCACACATTGTCGCCGACAATAATACCGTCTGAAAACTCCACGCGCAACGCTGACTGTTTCATCACACACTGGGGGTCACCACAGTATGTTTGTGGCATGTTGTTACCAGGGACTCACCCATCATGTTACCGAAGCCGGAAACGTTCCTCGCGTCGCAGAAGTCGAGGAACGGGAACCTGCAGCTGAGGTCACAGAGAGGAGGATACTCTGGAGGCAAATCGTGGTAGACCCTCATGATCCATCCAGGGTAACTGGAAGGCATAAGGAGCGCATTTCTCTCTATCCCCTAGAAACGACAGTTGAAACAATTACAAGACGTCCGTGAAACGTCCGCGATCTCGTGCAAGACGTAAGGAACCAGCTCAGCAAGTCCAGCGGCATTACTGCACACACTGTTTGGCCGGAAGTGTCGTGGCGCCGACTGCAGGCAACACAACCGTTCCTTGCTGATGGAGCCACGATTTCCTGAATAATTCTCACACGCACGGCTGCCAACAATACTGTTTCATTTTCCTTTTTTTTATGGCAACAGGCTACATGAGGGTAATCCACGTTGGGCAGCTCCCCTTTAATAGCATAGGAAGGGATTTGAAAGGGGGGATGCGGAAGGGTAGAGGAAGGTAGCCAATGGTTAACTAGGGGCCCCTGGGCTATATTTTAAGGATCCTACCCGGCATTCGCCTAAAGAAATGCAGGGAAAACCCTAGAAAAACCTGCATCAGGTAGGTCGGGCATTGGGTACTTGTCCCACGCCCTTCCGATAGCGGGAGAGGAGTTTGCTGTGGGGACGCAGCATTCCCCCTTCTCCGTACCTCGACCAGTTTAGGAGACAGCGGGCCGACTGTTCCAATGGAAATAGCGGACAACTCTTACCGTATTCCCCAAGGTCTGCGACCCCTGGAACATTCACCTCTCCAAACAGGCCTCGGCTTGTGGGAACCTTAGTTCAAAAACGGAGAGGAAAAGGCATCCCCAAAGGTAGCCCCTTCGTGTCTCTCCTATAAGGTTCTGCCTGCGAGAGAACATCCCTCGCAGGTTACCTGCGAGAGAATCCTCATTTACCTTAAGAGGTTTAGAGGAAGTAATAAATTTACACA
This sequence comes from Zhengitettix transpicula, assembly GCA_037074705.1. NCBI lineage: Eukaryota > Metazoa > Arthropoda > Insecta > Orthoptera > Tetrigidae > Zhengitettix > Zhengitettix transpicula. The sequence goes on from CM073596.1 coordinate 67,947,340, forward strand.
GACCGCGACTGCGAGTTGAAGATTAACGTCGCACAGGGACCAAGTCCTCAGGAGGACCTTTATTAATTATCTGCCATCATTCATTACCAAACTTTACACCTCAAGGCAATAATTAAATTCACATAAATAAATACCGTCTTCGTGACTGAATCTGATTTATACACAATTTGTTAACTGAAAACAATAATATATAGTAAATGTTGTCTAAATCCTCTGTAAAAAGAGTTTTTGAAAAATATATTTAATGGTATGTAATTTCTCTGTATCTTTGTTATTATTAGATTGACTTTGACTCCCTGGTCCTCGCACTCACCGGGTAGTACTTGCGTACGTTGAGGACGTCGCCGAAGAAGTTGAAGGCGACGACCTTCTGGTGGCGGCCCCTGGCGGTGGCGGCGGCGTCGCACGTGCTGGAGACTCCCGGAGGCGCGGGTTCGCCCCTCAGCACCCTGCGAGGACAGTCACAGAGGCCGACTCGTATGGCCGTCGTCGCTCCGTCTCTCTGCGTCGCGTTCTGAAACCGGAAGTTGGAGAATGGAAGCTGGAACGACACCGACAAGGTGCAGGTACAGTTCCTCCACAATACGTAATGGAAATATAAAAACAAAATATTACTTACAATTAATTTCCTGTAATTTAAAAGATCACACTTTCACCAATTTCGCTCCAATATTTTATCATTTAGCTTTTAATTTTATTAGTAAACACTCGACATCCACAATCCAAACTTCCCCCCCCCACACTCGCTTATCACACACTAGCACATCACAAGTTGTTCGTCCAAATGTCCATCCTTTACAGACCCTTCCACGCTCCTTGACACAGCAGCAAGCGTCGTCCCTGCTACACGGGACGGACAAAACGTTCACTTCGTACCCCGCAGCTACGAACGTGACCGATATCGATCGCGGAAATGTGGCCCCATATTCTACAAAGAAATTAACACCGGGTTACTGTGAAACGGGAAAACTTTCTCTCTCTCTCTCTCTGTGTCATTTATCTTTGTCAACTAAAATAGCGTTAATAATAAGGAAGACAGTCAAATACAGACAAGAGAAGTGATAAGATTAACACCCACCACACTGGCTGGGATCCTCCTCAGGCGCTGAGAAGAGCCTGGAGCGACACAACCGCACTCGTCAGGGTGACAAACACTCAGAAGCCAAGTGTCAACCTTGACGAGTGCGGTTGTGTCGCTCCAGGCTGTTTCATATTTTGGATCTACTTCAGATGTTTTTTAAAAAAAAAGCGCTCTTGAATGGTGATTCAGTGTGAATTTTGCTCTTAAAAAATTGCAAAGACATTTCAGTGTAACATTTGTGAAGTACATTTACAATTTTTGACACACACAAATTTAAAAACACCGACAGCAACAATGAGATTCTGTGGCCGTCACTGCCAACAATTACAACATCAGACCGTATTACGGTTTATTGTTATGAGGGAATAAGTAAGTTGTACATCAAGTCCTCAATTTATTTCATAAATTGTATATTCAAAATTTTGTGTGTTTATAATTTGCGTTTCTTTCGGCTCCAACACACGTTTTTCTGCACCTGAAGAGAGGAAACAAGGATCCCTGCAACGTCGTGTGTGGTTGGTGTTTATGTCGTCACTTCATTTATCTTGATTATTTTTAATTTTCAATCATTTTCATTTCGACAGCTATTTGCTGTACACAACGTGTGTGTGTGTGTGTGTGTGGTGAGTTTCCACCCTTAAGAGCGACCACGTGGAGTTTCCTGCTCCTCGGCGCACGCGCTGCGTAAAGTAGACCAACTGTTGACGACCTCGCAGCATCTTTCACGCGTAGAGTTGATGGTCTCGCAGGTTAACTCACCCGAGTGTCCGCCCAGTGCGCGCCTGCGGCCTCTGGAGGAACGTCGACCAGGTAGAGGCCGAGGACCACGAGGAGCGCGACCGCCGCGAGCAGCACGAAGACCTGTCGTCGGCGGTTCATGCTGACTGAGCGCCGCGGCGGCGTGTCCGAGGCAACATCAATACGTCGCACGATAAAGAATGATAAAAAAAACCTCCTCGTTGCGTAAGCGGCCATTGTCAGGCCCCGAGCGTGGTGGTCGAGCAACAGCTTGTAGGTGCGCTGCCCGTAACCCCCGCCGACTTGACTCCAGTCTCGCTTGTTTTTATGAAACGCCGCTCCACCCCGACCCCTAAGGGAGCAGCAAGGGGTAGAAACACTGCCAATCTCTTTGATCTCTAAAAATATCTATCCCACTCAAACTATCAGCTGATTTAGCATGTTTCCAGACGTTGGTAGAAGTGTCCCACCCCGACAGTGTTTGATTCCTGGTCGCAAAGAACTCGTGTACGAAACTCGCTCCACCGCTGTAGATTTGGCTAAGAAACTCACACACACATGTTGTCTTCGTCCTTTAACAATTTAATTAGGCCGAAACGTTGGTCGGCGGCGGTGCAGCTGAGGAAGCGCCCACGTTGCCTCGTCAGAGTCCAGCAAGCATAAGAGCGACTCCGAAAGCCATTGGCAAGCAGAAAAGAGATGCTGAAGAATCTACAATGTGACAAATTAATCACTGAAGACATACAAAACCTAACTGACACAATATTGTTCACGATTTTAGTTTTAAATCCAACGATCGTACATCGAAACTGTATCATCCCAAATTTTCATTGGTAAATGTTGTTAAAACAACAATTCAGTTTAACCCTTTTCAGTGCAGCAAATACAACTCCTAGTATCAACCCCCCCAGACCGAAGAGACACCTGTTGGTCTTCTAAGAGACCTAATTTGTGATTCAGATATGAAACAACATGCACTTAAGGTTAAAACATGCCCCGTCCGAGCTTTCTGTGAGGCAAACACTGTCGGGGTGAGACACGTCTACCACCCCCAGAAAGCGGGGGTGGACAGGGGTGGAAATATTCAAACGTGCTAAAACAAACGATATTTGAGTCCGATAAATATTTTTAGACTTTAAAGAGATTCTTAGTGGTTCTATTGATGTTTTCTGACTATAATTTTCATCCTCTACACCCTGGGGAAAGAGCACCCTTAGCGTTTGGGGTGGAGAATACAAATCTATACCGATGGATCAAATTTCACTAAATTTCGTACACGTGTACTTTGCGACCAGGAAACAAACACTGTCGGGGTGAGACGCGTCTACCACCCCCCAGAAGCGGGGGTTGACGGGGGAGGAAATATTTAAACATGCTAAAACAGTCGATATTTCGGTCGGATAAATATTTTTAGGGGTCACAGATATTGATATTGTTTCTTCCGATCTTATCTGACTACAACATCATCGGAACGGAGAGGACCCTTAGGGTTGGGGGGGGGGGGGGGTGGACGCGTATTACAAAGAGAATAACGCTAATACAATCAAGATTTGAGTCATATCCAGTTTTATGCATGTAGCTGAGTTTAATGATGACATTCAATTCGCCATTTAACCACTCAGGGGCGGGGCTACACGGGGGTAGAATTTTTATAACAGGTTAAATGGTCGATATTTGCGTGGAATAAATTATTGTTGAGGTCAATGACGTTTATAAAATATCTACCAATAGTTTTTGTAAAATTTCAACCCCTTTCGGCCATGAGAGCTAAAAACACATAGGGGTGGGGGTGGAAATATTCAAACAATGTAACCGGCCGACAACACATTTAATGATAGGGGTCGAGTTGCGTTACATAAAAATAACCTAAAAGATTGGAGTCAAATCGGGGGTTATGGATAAATGACATCTTTGGGAAACGCCGGGCACCCCACAGACAGTAAATAAATAAATAAATCGTCTTAGTAGTTGTTTCGTTGGCTACTGCTTCCACCGAGTCGTGTTTCTCTGCGCATGCGCGGTGACGTCACAGGTGCCACAGCCTATGGCGACGGCGATGACGTGTATTGAGAAAACTAATAAATTGATCAACAGTTTTAACGTTTATTTGGGTCAAGTTTAGTGAGGTGGTGAATGATGTCCGCTGCCTTAATTTTACATCAATCTTTTCTTCTGACTGGCTGATGTTTATTTATCATGTGAATTACCTTCATACTGCAGTATCAAAGCTGATAATTGTTGCCTCACAAGGCAGAGTTGAGTAACACTTGCTTGTGGAAGAATTAGGTGCAAGTATTTAGCATTCCGCGTGATAAACCGGGGCTCATTCAGTTACAGTAAAATAAATTTTAAGCAGTAAAAATGTCCTCAAGGGATAAGATAACCCACTTTACTTGAGAAACGTGTTTTTCAACCTTCTGCGTTAGTAATTTTTAGGTTCGCGTCGCCGTGCAGAATCATGCCAGCGGATAACACTTTAACTACTGTCCAGGTCTCAAGGCTGCCAACATTAGATAGTCCATCCTGCAATGTGACTCCCCCTGGCAAAGTTCCTCTGGATCACGCAGCTTCAATGTTGTCTACCTCTGCATCTTCTCCATCCCATGAACGTGTCCTCGACCACAGATGTTGTCTTCCTCAATACCTTTCTTCTCTTGGGATTTATTTAACATCCACGTCTCCGCTCCGTCCAACTATAGTTTTGTAAATGCTCAACTTACGCTTTCCGTGAAACTTGCTTGTTATTTTGTATTAGAAACGTTAGGGGTGGGGATGAGGGGGGGGGGGGAATCGAAGTTTGACCTAATTAACTCGATTTGTTTTTCTTCATAAATGTCAGACGAAAATTAGTCTAAACGCGGACGCACAACATTCTTCGTGTAATCCCGCAGTTATTAACCCTATTGCACCATTTAAAATGTCTCCGTAGCGGAAACTGGCCAAGGCATGGCGAGGGATAAGCTGCGTCCCCACAGCAAACCCCTCTCCCGTCATCGGAAGGGCGTGGGACAAGTACCAAATGCCCGACCTACCCGATGCAGGTTTTTCTAAGGTTTTTCCTGCATTTCTTTAGGCGAATGCTGGGTAGGATCCTTAAAATATAGCCCGGGGGCCATAGTTAACCCTTGGCTACCTTCCTTTACCCTTCCGCATTCCCCCTTTCAAATCCCTTCCTATGCTATTAAAGGGGAGTTGCCCAATGTGGATCACCCTCATGTAGCCTGTTGCCCTAAAAAAAAAAAAAAAAGCCCTCGAGTGAAGGAGGTCTGTTCTCTCGCAGGCAGAACATTGTAGGAGAGACATTAAGGGGCTACCTTTGGGGATGCCTTTTCCTCTCTGTTTTCGAACTAAGGTTCCCACAAGCCGAGGCCTGATCTGAGAGGTGAATGTTCCGGGGTCGCAGACCTTGGGCATACGGTAAGAGTTGTTCGCTGTTCCCATTGGAACAATCGGCCAGCTGCCTCCTAAACTGGTCGAGGCACGGCGAGGGTAATGCTGCGTCCCCACAGCAAACTCCTCTCCCGTCATCCAGGGAAGGGCGTGGGACAAGTACCCAAGAGCCCGGCCTACCTGATGCAGGTTTTTCTAGGGTTTGTCCTGCATAAACAAAGAAAACATTCAATTTGTCAGGGAAAAATTTGAATTAATCAACTTAATTAACAATAAAAAAACTTGAAAAATTTACGTCTGATTGAAAATAATGAATAAGGAAGACAGCCAAATACAGATAAAAAAAGGGTAGTATAAATACCACACAACAACGTTGCTGGGATCCTTGTCAGGTGCTAAGGAGAGCCTAGAACGACACAACTGCACTCGTCAGGTTGACAAACACTCAGAAGCCTCTTCTTAGCAACCTGAGGAAAGGAACAAGGATCCCAGAAACGTTGCTGCGTGGTGTTTATGTTACCGCCCTGTATTTGGCTGTCTTCCTTATTCATTATTTTCTACCAGACGTAAATTATTTTCATTATTTAAGTGAATTACATAATATTTATGTCTGTCCACGCACAGCCGCGTACTACAACAGTTTAATAAATTATCTTCTAAATTCGCAATGGACGTCTGTTCCCTCTCAGGGTTCACAGATTTGTCTTGACAACGAAGATGAAGTCTGGTATTTTAACCTTCCGACAGCGAGGAGGAGGACTTAGTTGAAGTACACGAGATATGGACCACTCATCCTGTGGAAGGTGAAGCCCTCAGCGCTCTCTCTCTCTCTCTCTCTCTCTCCAGGTCTCTGCTGCGTCTCTCTGTGTGACGCCAAGTCCTCATGGTCGCAATTAATAATCAATACAGTTAGGGTTAAATAACATCATTGGCTCTGTTCATCTGACACACATTTTGACAACACCATATTTTCTTCTTCCTCTTATCTTAACACTGACAAAAATATCTCGCTCCATTGTAATAGATTAGAATTCGGCAGATAAGATATCAAACATTATCTCTGGGAGATACTCATTAAGGACGTGGTTGCAATTAAGATTTAAGTGTTTTACACACAAGTGACATTTAAACGGCGTCAGGCGAGTTCTCGTGCTGGACCACAGACGTCACGCCAATTGCGTAACTCTGACGCCCAAATTTGGGTGCTAACAACACCTGTGGACCTCAGCGAAATCTAATAAATAAAAGCAGAGTGTGTGTTTGTATGTACTGTACCCTTAGGGGTGGGGGTGGGGGAAGCGTTACCGGAAAAATAACGCTAAACAACCGAGATTGGAGTCAAATCCAGGGTTATGTAATTTGCAGAGTTTAATGAGGCCATTTAACTTACCGTTTAACAGCGCCCCCCCCCCGCCCCGCCGCAAGGAAAGAGGATGGACAGGGGTGTTGCCCTGATATTTATTTACCGCCACGGTTAAATGCGGGAATTAAACTCAGCGACTTCTATAACCCAGGATTTGACACCAATCTCGGTTGTTTCGCGTTATTTTTATGTAACTCCCCCTCAACACCCCCTCCTTTATTGGTGCTTTAAGGGGTTGAAATTATACAGGAAAAAAACAATGAGAGAAAGTGTTAACTCAGGTAGACCCCGAAAAGGAATTATTCCATGTTGAAATCAGCCGTTTTCGCATGTTTTTAAATTTCACCCCCGTTCAATGTAATAAAGGAAAGGGGGTGTTCAGGGGGAGTTACATAAAAATAACTCGAAACAACCGAGATTGGTGTCAAATCCAGGGTTATGGATGTCGCTGAGTTTAATTCCCGCATTTAACCGTGGCGGTAAATAAATACCAGGGCAACACCCCTATCCATCCCCTTTCCCTTGGGGAAGGAGGGGGGGGGGTTGTTAAGTTGCCTGACGCTTCGAAAGGCCCACGGAAACCTTCGCGGGCGTTCGCACAACTCACCAAAGATACTCATCAATCGCATGAATGGTTTTAAAGCGAATTGAAGACACTCATTTATATATATATATATATATATATATATATCTGTTTCTCCGGTACGTTTCCGTACAGATTTCTCTGTATTTTAATAGATTTACGTACATTGTTGTGTAATTGTGGTCGAGGTTCCACCAGGATCGTGCTGTTGTTGTTTGTTTCCACGGGCTTTGTCTTTGTCGCCCAGTGGACTGTCAAGTCCTCCATTTATGTAATTGCTAAGTGGTTCTTACTAGACTGAAAGTGCCGTGAGTTATCGCGGGTGAGGTTATGTCACTTGGAGCGCGTGATGGACTTAATTGGCCACCGAGGCCCATTTCCTGCTTAGATAATTACGTAAGCCACGACTGGCAACTGCGAGTCCGCTTGCAGTTAACACTGATGGGTTAACGTCTTTACCTAAGAAGGATCTGTGCAGCAACGGCCGAGGAACTGTCCTCTGTTCCTATTGGAACAGACGGACAGCTGCCATCTTAAAATGGTCGAGACACGGCGAGAGACGCCATCGCAAAGGGCGTGGGACAAGTACCCAAGAGTCTGACCTACCTGATGCAGGTTTTTCTTTTTGCCCACGAATGGATCTACAAAACGTTTGGCTTTTGATCTTAAGAAAAACATCGCGTTAATCCACGCGCTTTCGATCACGGAAACGTTTTTTTTAGTCTTCTACGAATTTCGTTTTTGATAATCATGGAAAAACCAGCCTGTTCTCTCGCAGGCAGAACCTTTTATTGGAGAGACGGACAGGGCTGTCGTTGGCGTAAGAGTTGTCCGCTATTCCCATTGGAATAGTCGACGAGCTGCCTCCTAAACTGGTCGAGGCGTCCCCCTACAGGAAACCACCATTGAAAGGGCGTGGGACAAGTACCCAAGAGTCCGACCTGCCTGATGCACGTTTCCTAGTGTTCGTCCTGCATCACTTTTTAGGCGAATGCCGGGTATGATCCTTAAACTACATCCCGGGGCGCCTTGGCTACCTTCCTCTACCCTTCCCCCCCCTCCACATTTCAAACCCCTTCCCATTAAAGGGGAGTTTCCGGGTTGTTTCAGTCTGATGGACCTTAAATCACCAGTGACGGTGCTCGGCCTCAAAATAAAATTTAAGAAACTAAGATCCTGAACCAAGTGCATGACGTCTGGGACAGTGAACTTCTACCCTGAGGATAAGGACCGTGATGTTTTAAATTGTACAAGTATTGAATACGGAAGAAGACAGCCAATACAGACAAAAAAATGGGTAATATAAATACCACACTACGTTTCTGCGATCCTTGTTCCTCTCGTCAGGTGCTGAAAAGAGCGTAGAGTGACACAACTGCACTGGTCAGTTGACAACACTCAAAAGGCTCTTCTTAGCACCTGACGAAAGGAACAAAGGATCCCAGACACGTTGTGTGGTGTTTATATTACCCCTTAATCAATAAAAATTCGTTCATTACAAGTTATTCCACGACGGTGACGTCATTCGTCCTCCAGAGGGCGCCCCCGGGTGCATTGTCGTGCTCCTGGAAACAAACACACGGCAGACACGGAATCAGAGAGATTACTCGCACGCCAGAAGTCGGTGAATTGTTAATGGCTCACTGATTTGTCAGGCAAACAAGCTGAGGGTGAAACACAACAAACAACCCAGGCACGAGATCAAGAAGTGGACTTGGAAGAGTTGCGACACTCGGGAGTCATCGTCGTCATCATGTGGGGAAAAGTGAAGAGGGCCAACAAGGTGGAGCAGATCCGGAAACACGCGTTCCTGCTGCCTGGTAAAGTGCAGCGTCACACGTTATATCTCTGGGATTAGCAATAAGGAAGGGTAACATAAATACAGCAACGTTTCTGGGATCCTTGTCCCCTTTCTTCAGGTTGCTAAGAAGAGCCTAGAGCGACACAACTGCACTCGTCACTTGACAAACACTCGAAAGGCTCTTCTTAGCAACCTGAAGAAAGGAACAAGGATCCCAGAAACCTTGTGTGTGTGCTGCTTATGTTACCCTCGTTATTTTCTATCAGACGTAAATTATCATCATCTCTGGGATTATGTTTGCTCCTTCAACACTACGAATTATGGTTTATAAATCGTAGTAACTTGATGAATTAAGTTTATTATTCAAGTAACTATTTTCAATACATCTGTACCAATTTTCTGAGATTCACCTTTAATAAATTATTATTTGAAAATTCCAATGGAACCTCTTGGTCAAAAGTATAGCTGATAGTGTGGTTCATAAAGCTGAAATAATAAGGCTAATTACGTCTGATTGGAAAATTAATAATGAGAAAGATGGCGAAATTCAGACGAAAGAGGTGATGATATTAACAGCAACACAACGACGTTTCTCCAAGCTCTTGTTCCTTTCTACAGGTTGCTAAGAAGAGTGCGTAGAGCGTCACAACTGCACTCGTCACTTGACAAACACTCGAAATGCGGAGAAAGCGCAACGACAGTGGAGGCTTGGCGTAACAATAAGGGAAGTAACGACAGTGGGAAAGCTGAAGGAACTCATCAACGATCCCTTTACTGTTACGCCGAGCCTCCGCTGCCGTTGTGTTTTCTCCGCATTTCGAGTTTTGTCGACTGACCGGGTGCAGTTGTGTCGCTCTAGGCACTCTTCTTAGCAACCTGCAGGAAGGAACGTTGTTGTGTGTAAGCTATTCACATCATCACCTCTTTCGTCTGAATTTCGGCCATCTTTCTCATTATTAATTTTTCAAGCAGACGTAATATTTATTTAAATTTCACACATATTGTAGGTTTATATAATATACTGTCTGGGAGGCGTTGCCCTGGTGGTCATGATCAAACTCAGCGACATCCATAACCCGGGATTCGACTCCAGTCTCCGCTGTTTTCGCGTCCTTCTTACGTAACGTCACCTCCAAACCCGAAGGAACCGCCGCACAATGAAACATGCAGTATAATATTTTCAGTACATGCCTGCCTACTCTGTCAAGTGAGCTTCCACCCAACGTCAGACATTAAGATCTACGATAAACAATATCAACGAAAGGAGAAATTTGTAATTTTAATCTTTTATCACCCCTGAAGAATTCACAAACTTAAACGAGGAAACGAAGTGATTTACTGTCAAGTAAAAGAAAAATATGATTAAACAATCAAATGAAGGTTTTCTGACTATTTTTTGTTTTGTAACGAGTTTAATTGTTTCACTCGTACAGTTACATTCACTTCCCTTAAGCCCCGTCCAGAACTGCCGAGCAACGAGCCGAACATGAGTCAGTGCGCATGCGCGACACGGACCACGATTGCTCGCCCCGGCCCGGTTGTCGGTTTCCTGACGAAACATCAAAAGGAAAGTTCGGGTGCTAGTGTGGACGCCGACCGATTATTTTGCCTTGTATCAAAGAGTACAGTGTATTCTGTACTCTTTGTCTTGTGTTCTTTGCTACGTTTGTTGCGTTTCTTTAAAATAGAAATGGGAAATGAAATTGAGTGGTCGCAAGAATTCACCCTTGAATTTATTCAAATAATGAGGGACAGCCTGAAGTCCCCTTAAGCAGTTAAATAGTCAGTTTATCTCTGTTTTGAGATATCTTTCCGCTTTTCTTCTTCTTAATTGCTTCTTTAACTTTAATTGATATAACTCTACATACTAATAATGTCCCTAAACCCTCGCTTATACTTTAAAATAATTATATTAGTTTACTCTAATTTCCTTTCATGTAACTTTCCTTATTTAATTTGTAATTCCAACAAGCGTCGTCCACCACCACCGGGCCAACTGCCCGTAGCTTGTAGATTAAGTAAATACATATATTTACCCCTGGTTGTTTCACATCTCAGCTCGACGGAGGCCGACGTTCATGGAAGCGTTCAAGGACTATTTCAAGAACTGCACCCTGAGCGGAATGCGGTTCATCGCAGACGAAAAGCTCCACATAACTGAAAGGTAAAGGAAATTTTTTTTTTTTTAGGGCAACAGGCTACTTGAGGGTAATCCACTTTGGGCAACTCCCCTTTAATAGCATAGGAAGGGATTTGAAAGGGGGGATGCGGAAGGGTGGAGGAAGGTAGCCAAGGGTTAACTAGGGCCCCCGGGCTATGGTTTAAGGATCCTACCCGGCATTCGCCTAAAGAAATGCAGGGAAAACCCTAGGAAAACCTGCATCAGGTAGGTCGGGCATTTGGTACTTGTCCCACGCCCTTCCGATGACGGGAGAGGAGTTTGCTGTGGGGACGCAGCTTACCCCTCGCCATGCCTTGGCCTGTTTAGGAGGCAGCTGGCCGACTATTCCAATAGGAGTAGCGGACAACTCTTGCCGTATGCCCAAGGTCTGCGACCCCGGAACATTCACCTCTCAAAACAGACCGAGGTGCCTCGGCATGTGGGAACCTTAGTTCAAAAAACCAGAGAGATGTGAGAGCATCCCCAAAGGTAGCCCCCGCCAGAGCTCTCTGGGAAGGTTCACCTGCGAGAAATCCTCTCGCAGGCTTTTTCCCGGACCAATGGTAAAGGAAATAAATTCAATTACAAAGTAAAATAATAATAATATGACACTCAGCTGGGAGAGAACCCCGATTTTTTAATTTCTCGTTAAAATCTCTGGTGAAGACAAATGAAAAACGACAGAAAAAATCGTTGATGAAGAAGCAGTACACGGGGAGGGAAATCTTATCAGTGCAACCGTGGATGCCGAGCTTCAAATCGCCAGCTGTAACCCGGTCTCATGGTGGTCGCATATACTCAATATCATCTCTGAGCATGTCCACAGCATCCGTCAAACGAACAAGCTTCAAAGGTTACATATACGTAAATCGCAAAAAGGCCGAGTTGTCTTTCTATTACTTTTGGAACAGTCGGCCAGCTGCCTCCTAAACTGGTCGAGACACGGAGTAAATAACGCTACAATCCATCCCTCGCCGTCGTGAAGGGCGTGGGACAAGTAACAAAGAGCCCGACGTACCTGATGCAGGTTTTCCCTGCATCACTTTTAGGCTAACTGCTGGGTAGGATCCTTAAAATACATCCCTTTCCCCACGCTATGAGAGAATAGTGGCCCTACACCTCGATAATGCATGGGCCGTAGATTAGAAGTCACCAATGTGAATGGAAAATGTTATCTTTTTTTTGTGTGTTTGAAGACTCTATCAGAGACGGTTTTATCTTGAACAGATGGGGGAAAGTGATGTTGGGACAACAGTGAGGAAGACAGTCGAAAATACGGTGTATTGTTATAAATTATGAGTGATTCTACAATGAACATGCCGGGAACTGCGAGGCACATCCATTGCATTACAATGCTTCAATGATTGTAATCTATACAATTTAACCCAAATTACCAGTTAATTAATTTTTTGATAAGGTGACGCAGAAATACTGTTTTTTTGTTTTTAAATTTTCAGGTTATTCTGGACCATCTTCGTCGTTTTCTCATGGTTTGCCTCGTGCCGATTTATCAGCTCTTCTTGGAACAATTTCCAAAACGGTGCCATCAGCTTTGCTCTGGAGACTTCTTACCTTCAGTGGAACACAAACTTCCCGACGATCGTCATCTGCGAGTCTGATAACGAGAAGAGCGTACAGCTGCAGTTGAAACAGTTGAGTATGAGATCCCAGAAGCTCCGCAGTGGGAAGCTAGCGGATGACACACGTCTTGGCGTCTGAGCCAGCTGACGAAACTCTGGATACAACCAGTGAGCTCATCAGATTCACAGGGGGGGGGGGGGGTAAATTGGCGCTGGAGACATTCCTGACTTCAAAACCTTTATTTATTCAGAAAGAAAATCTACATGCTAGAATATTATCTTGTGAGTAAGTCACTGTCAGGGACGAGGGCCACTCCAGTCAAGAGAACACTCTTCACTGTCATTTGTTATCAACAGTCTTCTGTTGTCCACTTTAGTCAACATCCTGTAACACTTGGATTATCTCTGGATAATCAATGACTCTATACGCAAATACAGGTGAATTATTCTTCCTCTCCCATTCTGGATTATCTCCCCATCCTCATGAGTTAAAGTGTCATTTCTCTCACTCAGATTTATGTCCGTGTTGGCTTCAATCTGAATTGAGATGCAATTTTCCAACGGTTGTCCTAACTGGTATTTTCAAGTCGGGAATGTGAAATTCACTGATACCACTGGACCTTCTCTTGTGTTTGGGTACACTGTTCTTGGTTTGGTGGGTTGACACCTGACTTGGCGTTTGTCATAGTGTTGTAACAACGCCCCTTTTCTGGACCTCAACTATTTGCTTACAGTCTGTTTCATAAGTTGCATTTGCTTTATATGCTATGGCGGCCTGTATAAAAGTATTATATCTTTGAATAGCGGACCAGTTTCTGTTTTCTTTAACTTAATTCTAACTCTAAAATAGTTCACCTGGATTTGAATTTGGTCGACAATGGTGAGGTAACATTATTATTTAGATTATAAAATTCTGATAATATTTTATTTTGATAATTATATGACTATAGATGGTCTTCTAACTTGTTTGTGATTCTCTTTTATTTATTATTTGCTTTGCTTTTTCACTTTTCTGTCATTTTCTTGTTCGCCTTTCTACACCCTTACCCAGGTAATCTATAATAGTTGTTACCCGTAGTTTTCCCAAGTTTTTATTCCACTTTGACCTGGAAGATTTTCTCTCTTTTTCACCATTATAATTGATTTATAAATAATATATATATATATATATATATATATATATATATATATATATATACCTTTAAAAAGTTTTCAACTAATGAATTAAAGGTAAGATATTTGTTACTTTTACTTTTACCTGTCACAAAATAAATTGTTTTGTTTTCTAAATGCTTTCCAGGAAATACAAGCGTTTTTCATCGGATATGTACGGAGTATACAAGGACATAATTTTCTTCCGTGGACTTGCGTATTTCACTTCATCAGTTTGCATAAAGAAGAACAAAGTTGTTGACTCAGATCTGTGTCGCCTGTCGAATCTGTCAGCGATTGCACAAGAGGTGAGGAGATTTACAGATTCTCCTTTAGCTGTATTATTCTGCTAAGGAGAAAGGTCAAAGATCTCTTTACACATGTGTAGTGCCTCCTAATTTGGGATCAGTAACACACATGTGCTGTGTTGAATCTGACTATCGTGTGTCAGGCCTTCCAGTGACTGTCGTAGACAATCCGAACATTTTCATTTTGGCCAGAAAAAATAATTTAGGACTCGTGAATCTTCATTTTCATGCTATCTTTAATTTCTAAATTTTCTCGTAGATTATTATTAATGACATAAAAAACCCTTGACGTAATTATTCACTTAAATACGATAAAGGCTACTAGGTTACATTCTCTAATAAAGGACTAAAATACACTGTTTGTTTGTATGTATGTACAATTCTGCACACACATCTACTCCCCAATAAGCCAATTTCACCGAAATTTTGACCACGTGTTTCTTGCAAACCAGAAAGAAATACTTTGTGGCTAATCCACATCTACCAACCCCTGAGGGTGGGAGTAGATATTTTAAAACATCCTAAAACGGCTGATAAATATTTTTCCAAGTCAATGGCATTGATAGTATTTCTCCTGATGTGTATTGAGTATAATTTCAATCCCCTTTTGCCATCTGAAGAGAGCAACCCTTAGGGGTGTGGCGTTACATAAACATAACACATGATTGTAGGCAAGTTCCAGGGGGTTATGGATGTCGCTGAGTTTAATTATGACAACTCCCGGGCACCCAGCTAGTTGTCAATAAATTCACCAGTGGTGTGGTAGTTCCGCCCCCCCCCCCCCCCACACACACACCAAATTTTTCAATTCAGCTAAAGAGGTTCTTTTCAAGCGGCATTTGATATATTAAATCCCTTTACGCTTAACCTTTTAGTGCCCGATTTTTAAATTTTTTAAACTAAATTTTTGTGAACACAATACGGTAAAAATATCCAAAAAAGAAAAATTAAATGTGACCAAAGTCAATTTGGCTGATGATGTTGCACATATTCAACATAAATCTAATTAGGTCTGATTTATCACAATTCACATTAATTGGATAATTATTATTTTAGTGGAATTAGAATACCCTGAGAATGAGGCTTCATTTTCTTTCTTGAGAAAAACAGACAGAAAATATACATTTTGAAGAGTAGAAAAATTTGTCCCTTGGGTTGACTCACAGAAAGCTCGGACAGGCATGTTATAACCTGGCCATGGGTGCCAAAAAATTTCACATTCCCTTAACACGTGTCCTTTCGTATCTGCATCACAAATTAGCTCTCTTAGAAACCAACAGACGCCTCTAAAAGTTATATATGCTACACTCAAGGGTGACTATATCAATCACACTATGTGTCATTCTTAGTCTGTGAAAAGAGCATAAAGGTGGTTTATCATGTGACAACTCACTGCTCGTAAAGGGGATAATTCATAATTGAGAAATCATTTGATTATTATGAAATGAAAAAATAAAACAAATGCTTGTCACTTTTACAGTTCCTCACTCCATGCCGCCAAGCTCTTGGAAACTGCAGGTGGATGAAGAGACCATTTGATTGTTGTGAGCATTTCCTTCCTCTGCAGACAGAAATGGGACTGTGTTTCGCCATTAACAGCATCTACACTCAGTAAGTGAAGTTCTATTGACCCGGGCCTCCATTCATCTCTTCTTTCAGATTCGGTCAATCTTCACCTTGTCCAGGTCACTCACGCCATCTTTTCCCCGAGGTCAACCACGTATCAACCAATCTTGTATCCATGTTCCCATGCAAAGGTGGATATCCTCATTCCGAGGCACATCATAAAGAATCGGGACAATTTATTTTTCCCTTCAGAACTAGTGGCTCCTTAAAACTTGGGGTTAGAGGATTTAAATAAATTGCCATTGGATGCATAATGTAATCAATATCAAACGACTTACGGAGATTTCCTCATAAACTTTACAAAGATTCTCTTGTAAAAATAATATTTTATTTTTAAACGCCTACTATAATAAACTATATCACATATCAATAAACATGCAACTCATGGCCGTGTATTTGTTTATTATAATAATAAATTAACCCAATGTGATTGTTTGTTATTAATAAACAATAAATTTTTAACTAAATGCAATTAAAGGAAGCAAAAAAGTGCAAATTTATGTCCGATTGAAAATTAATAATAACCAAGATAGATGAATGCAGAGAAAATAAGTGATGATATAAATACCACACGACGTATCTGTGATCCTTGTCCCTTTCCTCAGGTGCTACGAAGAACCTAGAAGGACACAACTGCACTAGGCTGTTGTCAAAAATCAAAAACCTTCTACTTTGTCAACTGACTAGGCAGTTGTGTCCGTCTAGGCTCTTTTGTGTTTCCTGCGCCTGAAGAAAACAAGGCTCCCAGAAACATTGTGTGATATTTATGACATCACTTATTTTGTCTGTATTCGGCTGTCTTTCTTATTATGAAAACAAGTGTTATAACTTTTTCAAATATGACAAAATTAAAAATGTTTAATGAACATTTGAATAATTATTGAAAGTGTAAATTGCCAACATCTGAGGTATGACTGGTGACTGTGTTGGATATAGTACTGTGATTAACCTAATACATTTATAAGTCGATAACAATAAGAAGAAGTGGGGGTTATATCTTTGGTCTTTTGTAGTCTTTATATTAATTAAACCATACTTAATATTTTTTTAATATGCATGCCCTGCCATATGAACTGAACCTTGATGTAGAAAGTACAATAATAATTTAAGAGTTTATTATAGTATTTGTAAAATCATGAAAATGCAATAAGTATGAATTTTATTAAATGTCCATTGTTGTTGTATCATTAAAGTAAATTATTGACTAAATTTTTAGATGAGATTAATTTGGCAGAACTAACGTGAATTTTACAATACTAATTCATTACCTACCTAGAACTTTGTAACTTTCAGACTCTGAATTTTTATCATTATTTGAGCCAGTATCACATTTCTTTCTTGTTTGAAATTTTTCTGTTTCTTCACAAGTTATTTAGTAAGTAAAAATTAACATGTCAATAAGTTTGATGTTCCGTTACTGTAGGAGCCTAACTCTGGAAATTTTACTTGTATCAAGCTAACGTGACGAATCAACTAATCCGTTGCCAGTGATTATCACTGATTATCTGACTTCCAAAACATCTTTCCTTGTTCACAGGAACACCACAAAGTCCTTTTTCCTTGGCTTCTAATATAACTGGCTAACAATTTTCTGTTTATCACATTTTTTATGTTTTTCTCTTCAACATGGGGTTTAATAATTATTTTTTTTTGCAGACAGGATACCGAAGAGCAGCAATTGAATATGAAATTTAACACGAGCACAGGACCTGGATACTTATACGTGGAAGTAATGGTCACCAGTAAGGTATTGGCATAACTCTACACAATATATCAATTCAAGAATATGTAGACAGAACATTTTCATGGCGCCATAAAATTGAATGAAAGTTATCAGGATGGATAATACGTAAGATAGCCAAATACAGACAAAATAAGTTTTTGAGATCCTTGTCCCTTTCTTCAAGTGCTATGAAGAGCCTAGAGTGACACAACTGCACTAGTCAGTTGACAACACTCAAAAGCACACAATTTTCCATGCCCTCAGAATGAACTTGTTTTAAGTTTTCTCAACTTACGTGTGCAGTTGTGTGTCACTCTGGTCTATTCTTAACACCCGAAGAAAGGAGCAAGGGTCCCAAAACCTTATTTTGTCTCTATTTGGCTATCTTTCTTATTATTAATTTTCAATCAGACGTAATTTTTGTTTTTCATTATAAGGACAGAATTACTTGACCGGACCAGGAATTGAACCCAGGCGGACCGCTCTAACCTCTGAGCTATCCCCTGTCGACTCCGGTGCAAAATTCCTCTGTCCATTCGAACTGATGCAGGCTCACACACAATTATTTTCCGTGGTCTCAAAATGAAGGACGGACTTTATGTAAATTGATCAACGAGGTTACGAATTTAAAATTCAACAATATATAGAGAGAGGGGGGGGGGGAAGGGAGGGAGAGGGGGAGAGAGAGAGAGCTTTCACAAAGTCTCAAGCCGTTAAGGACCAGTTAAATCATTTGAGGTCCTAAAATTTTAAGCCATGAAGAATTCTTGTGATTGTAAAAAAAATTGTGCGTCTGGTATTTATTCTAATGATTGTGGGGATTTCTCACCGGATCTGGAGGCGACAGTAGCAGCTTAATCCTGATAATAATACAATACTGTAAGGTACAGGAAGGATGCCGCGTGTGTTTGCAGGTGTACGTGGTCTCGCGTCACGACATCCCGTACATAAACACGCAGGTGCGGTACGTCGGGGTCCTGAAACCCGGTTCGGACCTGCGGCAGTTGTACAACGTCCGGGAAATAAAGAACGAGGCGGACGTCCGCAGCCTCCGCATCAGACAACGCAACTGCCGCTTCCCCGACGAGAACTACCTGAGCGTCTACTCCAAGTACTCGTACCCGGCCTGCGTGTCCGAGTGCCGCAGGAGGGAGATGCTGCGCGTCTGCAACTGCGTCAGCCACCAGATGCCCAACACAAGTACGCCACGACCTCCAGTAGCGGAACAGTTAGAAACGTTGACAACTTTCAACACACACACACACACACACACACACACACAAAGAACTTTCAGTAAACCTCATATAACTGTGTCATCTTCTAATTCATAAATAAAACAGTGTTTAATAATTATATATATATACATACATACATATATATATATATATATATATATATATATATATATATATATATATATATAAAGGTTCCCTTCTGAGAAGAAAATACATATAAAAAACTTGTGTTTCTGTGACTGATGTAAAAATATACATCCACAAACAAATATTTATTTTGTGCTATTGAAAATTAATTTGTTAAGTAGAATATATATATATATATATATATATATATATATATATATATATATAAATACATATTCAGACTATTGAGAAAATTAATAACTAAATAAATAAACGTCAGCGAATATTAGGTCAGAATAAAGAATTTATTAATTTAAAATTCAACAACGTTTCATCGCTCAATTTGCGACCTCACCAGGTTCAAGTTTAAAACTACAAAAGCAATTACAATGATTAGAATAACGTTTTTGAGAAACAAATTGGCATATAACAAAAAATATAAATTGTCTTAGACTTAGGTAAAAATTAAGTTGTTGGATGCGATTAAGAATAGAAACATTTTAGAAGTTAAAATTATAACAATATATAAATTAAACATTACAAGAGAAAGCTGTCATAAATTTTATTCAAATTGTTTGTATCATTTTTTATGTTAATTGCTGTTTCATAGGATATTATATAATTCATAGGATATTATATTATTATATTAAATAATATAAATAGTTGTATTAAAAATGATTCTGTTTTCCCTAAACATATTTATTTAAATAATCACAAATTAAATTGATGTAGAGTATCAGATTTAAAAATTAATGATTGAGGTGCTATATATATATATATAATCAGACCCAACAAATAATTCCCTTGACTATTTCAATTATGTTCTAATTAACCCCATTATACACCAATGGGGTGGTATGTACTTTACTATGCATCTTAGCCTCACCTCAAAAACAAAAAAATAGGGATTATAAGGTCTACCTACACCGATGGCTGTTGATTTTAATGAATCAAACATTTTTAGCACTTGAAACATGGTGTCTTGAGACTATTGCTCTGTGAGGATGTTGTCCTTTGCACAGACCCCTTGATGGAGTGCAACCTGATGGGGATGTTGTGTCTGTATAAGCACGCGCTGTACCTGTCGGTGCAGAGGAGCCGAGAGAGCCGGAGGAACGCGCTCTACTGCCCCTGCATGTCCAGCTGCGAGGGACAGGTCATCGAAAACACCTTCGGAGAACTGCTTGAGCAAGTACCTTAGCACAAGAGTGTTTCTCGTGACACATTATGTGCCGATCTCATTCATTATTAACGTGGTCTCGTTTCAGGTCAAATAATGTCAACGTTTCCAAGTTGGAGATAATAGTTCAAAGTTTACCAACAGAGAGGTTCAAACGGATTGTTGTCAGGGGTTATTTAGATATGGTGGGTAAGTACCGCACATTGCATATTTGTTCTTCGCTGTACACATTTCTTTTTTATAGTCTGTCATAAAATATATGCAACAAATAAACATTTTCTTACGACGTTTCTTTGCTTGAGTTGAGATGATACTTTATTGGATTCTCGGAGTAATCCAGCATGTTTGTTAAGACGATATGTAGTTTGCAAAAGTTCTTACCTGAAGAGTTCACAAATAGGGACATAACATCATTGTATAAATTCTAATAATAAGAAAGACAGCCAGCCAATTACAGATAAAATAAGTGATAATATAAATACCACACAACATTTCTGGAAGCCTTGTTCCATTCTTCAGGTTGAGAAAAAATGCAAGAGATTACAGAGACACAACTGCACTAGTCAATTGACAATTCTCAAAAGTGAACAATGTTTCATGGCCTCAAAATGAATTTTTTTTTTTAGTTTTGTCTACTGATCAGTGCAGTTGTGTCCCTCTAGGCTCTTCTTAGCACCTGAAGAAAGGAACGAGGATCCCAGAAACGTGTGGTATTTATATTATCACTTCTCTTGTCTGCATTTGGTGATGTTTCTTATTAATAATTTTCAATCAGACTAATTTTTTTCAATTCATCATTTGACGCCTATCCTTTTTGTTGTATAATTTCTATTGAAAATCATTTTCTGACTTTAAAAGGGCAGTGGTTTATTTATAATTTAATGTTAAATTGTTGGAATATATAATTATCAACACTGTTGCATTATTATACACACTTATTCTCGGAAAATGATATTTTTAATTTAGCATTTGTTTTTTAATTAATTAAACAAACAGATGACCTTATACCCACGCTTTTTATTTATTATTTAAAATGTGACAACGTTTTGCTACCTTTTTGTATATTATTCAGGTATTTTCAAAATTAATAAAATAACCATTCAGTCTTGTTACAATCTTGTTGGCGTTAGGTGAATCGTGTGCCTCGGTATCTCTTTCAAAATGGTGTGAATTTAATAACTTGTTTTGTGTTGCTAGTTTATTATATTGAAATTTGGAAGATACCTGAAGAAGATACAAAAAGGTATTGAAATGTTGTTACATTATAAATAAAATGTATCTGTATAAGGTCATAAATTGTTTTAGTACTTGTTTAATGAACGCCGCGTTGTCAGCAGTTAGTGAAGTTCTTGGTATTAGTTAGCTAATATATATTCAAACTATACACAATTTTTTTTTTAAATGTTTGAACAGTATCATAATACACATTCTAAATGAACTTGTAATAATGATACTAATTCTAACTATTCAGACAAACCATGGCCAATTTGATGTCAGAAGATAAATATATTCATTTATGGAAAATTACACTACGTTCGTTTCATCGCTAATTTGCAACCTCTTCCAGTATGAATCTTTATCACTAAAAAACCAAAATAATTACAATGATTAAAATAAAATTTTTAAGAAAAATTTGTCAGACAGCAAACAATTTAAATTTTGGTGGATTTAGAAATTTTGCTAGTCAGGGTCGTCCTCGCTTGACTGCCGAGGTCAAAATACACACAACTTAAAACAAGAATGACCAGTAAAAACTCAGTTACATTGTCGCATTTGGGCTACAATGTATTTAAAATTACAACAATATACTAATTAAATATTACAATTGCAAAGTGTCATAAAATTTTGAACTAAATTTTTCTTTATTAATTTTTTTAAATATGTTAAAAGTAATAAGTCTTATTTTGTGCGTTGTCCTTTCTGTTTCAGTGTCTATGGGAGGCACTCTTGGCTTCTTCGTTGGTGCCAGCCTGCTGAGCATTACCGAGCTAGTATATTTCTTATTTATTAGACCATATTTCGGCACTCCAATAGCAGAACAGCAAAATAAAAAATATCCACAGAGTGTAGACGAGTTGATTGGCCAACTCAAATTTCGCAGACAGTACCGTTGGGTCTACTGAACACATGTCCGTGCCTCCGAGGACCATCATTGGAATCTTTTCTTTCTACAGTGCAATAAGTCAATATGGATTTGAAATTTGTTGGCAATGGTGAGGTGACATTATTATTTAGATTATTTTAGGTATTCCATTGTCTGGAGTAGAAAGGTGAGCAAGAAACAGCAAAGAAAAGTGAAAAAGCTAAGAAAACAAGAAAAACAGAAAGGAACACTCCAACGTTTCAAACAATAAGGAAAACTGTGTTCGCCTTCAGGGAGAATAACAACACTCGTGCGTGCAACATGAGAGTCCGAACACCCATTAGGGAGCAGACATGTACAGTATATAGAATGGATCCATTCTGACTATATACTGGGCCAGCTGTCACTCCAGGACCAGGCCAAATTTAGTAAGTCTGCCCCCTAATGAGTGTTTGGACTCACATGTTGCAGGCACCAGTGTTGTTCTTCTCCCTGAAGGCAAACAGAGTTTTCCTTACTCTTCAAAATGTTGGAGTCTTGCTTTCTGGTTTTCTTGTTTTGTTTGCTTTGCTGTTTCACTTTGCTCACCTTTGTAACCGAAAAATCTAAATAATAAATGACTAAATATTATGGAAGAACAACACAGTTAAATAAAAAGCAGCTGTCATCAACCTTTGTTGAGCAGCAGTAGTAAATCATGTACATGATTGTTTCCCTTGTCAGCAAAGCGTGGCCTTGGTGTTACAAACAGCTTATTTCACAGTTTTTTTTACAAGTATTGAATATCACATAGGCACATAATAGTTGACGACGAAGGCTACTTCTTGAAGACGGTGCACTCGATGAGTTCCTGTAGAGCGTCGGTGAGTCTGCGGCCGTACATGGCGTCCTCGTTGAAGCAGCGCGCGACCTCCTCGCTGCGGTCCACCTGGATGAACTGCTTGAAGCGCTCCACGGAGGCCATGTAGGGGGCGAGCCTGTCACCGGGCATGAGGCAGGTCTGGTAGCACGCGGCGGCCAGGATGCGGCCCGAGTCCCGCAGGTCCTCCAGGCTGGCGTCGAACTCGGACCTCGGCACCGCCACGTCCACGCTGATGCCGCGTCTCTGCAGCTGACGACGCAGCTCCTCGTGGTACAGCGACGTCAACGTCTCCCAGTGCTGGCGGCGGAAATCGCGCGTCGTCGCGATGTACAGAAAGTATATGAGGTCGTGGGCCGGGGGGTTGTAGCGCACGATCTGGAGGTCCAGGAAGCAGACCTCCGAAGGCTTACCCGATTCGTCGTATCTACACAAAAGCACAGGATTTCATCATTTGTTTTTAACCTCCGGAACTTCATCACACCATCGCGTCTTTAACATCTAAACTGCCTTCAACTGCATTAGACAGTATAACATACAACATGCTCTCTGTTTCCCATAAGAGGAACTTGTTAGAACACATAATGACCAGAGCTGCTTTCTAGAGTCAACAAGAGAAGGAAAATTTGACCAAATACAGACAATAAAGAAAAATTTACAGGCAGAGCATTTCGACTGACATTGCAGATCTCATCAGGTTCATAAACAGCTTCTTGTTCTTCAGTTTCTATCATCAGGTCCATTAAAAACAGAAGCACGTGAAGCTTTTTATGGACCTGATGAGATCTGCAATGTCAGCCGAAATGCTCTGCTTGTACATTTTGTTTCATTCTGTCTGTATTTGGTCAAATATTCATTACTTATCAAGTTAACAGCTGAAAAATTGTATTTGGTAAATACTTTCAAAAACTATATCAAAACCGATTATTTTAAGAGTAACAGGCTACATGAGGGTAATCCACATGGTGGCAACTCTCCTTTAATAGCATAGGAAGGGATTTGAAAGGGGGGGATGCAGAAGGGTAGAGGAAGGTAGCCAAGGATTAACTAGGCTGTAATTTAAGGATCCTACCCGGCAATTTGCCTAAAAGTGATGCAGGACAAATCCTAGAAAACCTGCATCAGGTAGGTCGGGCATTGGATACTTGTCCCACGCCCTTCCGATGGTGGGAGAGGGGTTATCTGTGGGGACACAGCATTCTCTTCTCCATGCCTAGACCAGTTTAGGAGGCAGCTTGAACAACTCTTACCGACAGTAGCCCTGTCAGTCACTCCAGAAAGTTTCTGCCTGCGAGAGAACAGCTCCCACAGACTGGTTTTTCCAAGATTATCAAAACCGAAATTTATTTTCGTGATGTAATGTGCGTGGATGACGCAGATTAACACGATGTTTTTCTTACTATCCAAAGCTATACGTTTTGTAGATCCATTCATGGGAAAAATAAAGTTTCACGGCTGCAGTAGCACTTGCAACGAGGAAGCTGCAATTTGTAAGAAACAGAAGACTCAAAAAGGTCCCACCTGGTATCAAGAAATGTTCCAAAAGTGCTGCAAGAACGAGGCAATACCAGTTGGTCGTCGCTCTGTATCACATTAATTATTACTCTCTTAAGATTTATCTTCATTGATCGCATTACTTCTAACACAAGAATAATCTACCAGAAATAATATTAAACTTGGATGTCGAGAATGTTATATTCCATGAATGGTGTTGAGCAACATCATCAAGATAAATTAAAATGTTTTATTCCCAATGATTTACATCCAAGTGTCAACAATCCTTGGGGCACCGATTGTCAATACCACCAACACACTCGCAACTGTGCTCACCAGTCTCGACAGAAGTGGTTAATATTTAGATTAGTGATGTAAATCGGTTTGAATTTGTATGATTTGTTGCGTACCTGAAAAGCATGTTGTTAGGCCAAAGATCTCCGTGGCAGAAGACATTTCTGTATTTTGTGGACTTTTTCAAGAGCGTGTAGAGGCGCGTCCAGACCTCGGGCAGCCGTCTTTTGGCCTCCTCCTTGTCCCAATCACCAGGTGGAAGCTCATCCACCAATCTGATAGCAGCTTTCAGTCCAGCTCTGAACCACTGACCTCCGGCGTTGTCCTCATCTGGCACATACACGTTCTCAGAAAACAGACCAGGGTAGGCGTCATCCAGTTTCTCACCGTCTGAAAAAAAGGCCGACAGTTGAAATTTCTCTGTTTGATAAATCATGTCACCCTATTGGGATGAGAAGAAGGAAGCCCGTGTTGGAAATTGTGGAGGGACGTGACGTGGAACACATGCAAGAATATGCTCTAAGGAAGGTACAGGAAATGTTGAAGGAATCTAATGACTGCACACAACAACCACTGATTAAGGTAACAGACTAAAGCAACCGAGGTTGTGGAACACAAATTATTTATCAGATTCTCTGCAAGTTTAATTGAATAATTTTGGTAGTTGGACTTCTACAGGATTCATATCATTTACCGAAATGTAAAGAATTAACTAGATTCATTTAAATTATTATAAGATCTCACCAAAGTGCATGTATGGACCAATGAAAATAATTAATCAATTGTAATAGTATAATTTCTGCTCCTTTCGATACATAATTTTTACAGATAAATGTGAATAAAGCTTGTATAGGGACATAGTTCCAAAATATGTAAATCTAAAAATGAGTCTATTTCGGCAACAATTGCAGAATTAATTTTACAGGCAAGAAAAGAATTTAATTAAATTCTACTATGTCGCATTTATAAAAGATGAGTCACGAGACAAAGAAGATAGCGTAATAACTTAGGGAGGCTAATAATGCAATACAGAAGGTTTGTTCTGATTCCTAAATAAAAAACCAGAATAGTTGGAAAAATTAAGATAATTTAATAGTCTGGTCATGGTAATGAAAACTGGAGGTGGGAATTGTATCAGATATGCTAAATAATCAGTTCCAGAACTCAAAATGTAGTTATATTTGAAGAAGATGACGTGTTGGAGGCAAAGGCAGGCGTTTGTGAATGTTCATTTTTAAAAGAAAATGATAAAAAAAAAACGAACATATTTCATGCAGAATTGTTTTGAAACAGTCACATTCAGGAATTATGAAGTAACACTGCACCACAACAAAAGTAAACTTACAACATAAAAAGCACAAGTGGTTAAAAAAAATCTCAATATAAGAATTTGTTAAATTAAAATAATGTTCTGAGCAATAAATTTATATTTGCAGTATAATAAATTATATTTTATGGACAGTAAATGATTACATTATATTTAAAATTAGACTTATGGCCACCACAAAGTGTACGTACGCCTTATTAAATTGATGAATTAATTCAGATATCTGAAGTTATTAGTGTTAATATGTGTATAACTTTTCCTTCGTCTCTGTGTATCATATTCTGCATATATAACATCAGAATGTAGAAGGGGAAAGAGTATGTTCTTGAGATAAGATTGGATGGTTTTCTACTTAAGGGCATATCTCAATGGACATTACCAATTTTGCCCTTTCACTACTATGGTATAGTATAAGCTATAAGTATATCTTCATCTTTTATCTGTCTACATATGATTACCTCTCTTGGTATTGAGACGGCACCAAGTCAATACACACATGCCTGCTAATGTTGATGCGAATTTAGTTTCTCATCATGAAACAACTACTCGGATGACAGAAAAACATTATAGTGTTTTTCTTGCTTAATAATTTTCCATCACCCATTCCATGAAGCACACCCATCAAAATGTTCAAATACTCAACTTACCCCCTCTTCTATTTTATCACTGAATATTTACCATTCTTATGTGTCCATTTTTTGCTGTTCACTACACCCATATTAATTGCTAAATTTCCAAAGCCTTGTTCATCCTCAGCGCACACACAAAAGCAAAACAGAATCAAATTCGTTGAGCATTGTATCTTTTGAGAGTGAAACAGGGTAAAAATGTATCTGAAAGATTAATCAAACAAAGGAACTGAAATGAAAAATATATGTCCATTAAGGAAAATAGCCAAATACAGACAAAAGAAGTGATGACGTAACTACCACAAAACGTTTCTGGAAACCTTGCAGGTCGACAGTAAATTAAAATGGAACTTGCACATTGATCACCTTGTGCGCAAACTTAGTTCTGTTTGTTACTCATTGAGACTATTGATGCAACAAGTTGATACCAAAACTGCTTCACTAGTCTATTTTGCCTACTTTCATTCACATATGTGTTACGGTGTTGCCAACTGGGGCAATTGTTCTCGTATCGTGGATGTTTTCAAACTGCAAAAACCAGCCATTAGAATGATATCAGGATCAGATGCTAGAGAAAGCTGCAGACTTCATATTGTGACTCTACCTAGCGCTTACATATTAAAATTTCTTAAATGCAACATGAAGCTTTTTGCAAGTAACGGGGACAATCATGGAGTTCTCAGGTCTGACAAGCACAGCCTCAGTCTCTACGAGTCTAGCGTTCATTATTCCGGTATCGCAGTATTTAACAGCCTTCCTGAACATGTAAAGAACATCAACAACTACAACTCATTCGTCAAGGAGTGTAAAACTTTTCTTGTAAATGGAACTCATTACTCCGTATACGAACTTTTGAATCGGTCTCACATTCGTTGAACTGCCTTGCCTACAAAATTGCCGAATATGCTATAAATATGTAAATAGTTTGTCCAGTTTTCCTCTTTTGGTTCTGTTTTCCTGCCTCTGCTTTCTGTTTTAGTAAATATCCATGACGACATCCTCCCCGTACCTAGCGACAGGAGATGAATACCAAGAAGTGGTAAGTGTTGTGTGCGGGATTCTTAAAGATTGTGTGTATGATTGTGGTGACTGGACAAATGTGAACAGATATGAATTTTTTATTATGTGTGTGAGTGTGTGTGTAACCTATTAATATTAATTCTGTTTATATGTAATTTACCTACTGCACATTTGTGACGAATCCTATTTCCTCATTAGAGGGCTAATGGTGAATAAATCTATCTATCTATCTTGCAGTTGTGTCACTCTAGGCTCTTATGTTTTTTATTTTCTTAGCACCTGAAGAAAGGAACAAGGCTTCCAGAAACGTTGTGTGGTGTTTCACTTCTTTTGTCTGTATTTGACTATTTTATCTTATTACAAACCAAACTGAAGTGTGGGACAACTGCTGTCAATTTATTTTCCAAAAGTAATGGAAGCAGTATGACAAAATGATGAATTAAAAGGTCTGCTTACATTACGCATAACAGTTCACAATGGAGACTTACTCAAACAAAAATTTGGCAATTATTTTCACCCTGGACGTCTACGCTCCTGGAACTTTTAATTGATATTGCATGTAAAGTCTTTCTGTGGCATGACCGTGATGGCAAAGCTTTGAACCTCGTCCTCCTGTCAAGATGCGTGTCTCCCAGAGTCTGATACTTGTGTGTTTAGAACTTTCCTCTCACGTGTATCTCTTTACCAAAAGTCCCACTGAGCAGAGCGTAGGGCTCAGGAGAAACTCACCGGGCAAGCTCTGCTCGAGGGCGATGGACGAGGCGTGCATGTCGGCGGCCGTCTTGAGCACGAGCGCGCAGTGGTCAAAGTCCGCCTCGCAGCGCGGCAGCAACGAGAACCCCTGGACCCGCAGGTCCTCGAGGACGATGACGTCGTTGCGTGTGAGCAGACAGTCGCAGGACCACGGGGTCGCGTCCAGGCGAGGCAGCACTTCCCCGTACACGCGACTCTCCTTCTCGAAGGCGCCCATGGACTCCACGTAGCGCCTGTGGTCGTGGACGTCGCGCGGGAGCGACTTGGCGAAGAAGCTCAACGTCTGTAGTTGTCCAGCGGTCGGCGCGATTGACATCTGAAGAGAAAAACACCAGCGTAAACGTCACTGACAATTGTATTCAAAAAACATAGAACCACTGTGGGGATAAGACACGCCTAACACCCCAGGGACGCGGGTGGAAATATTCAAACACCCTAAAACGACCGATATTTGAGTCGGATAAATATTTTTCGGCGTCAAAGAGATTGATAGTGTTTGTACAGATGCTATTTGCGTATAGTTTTAAGCCCCTTACGGCATGAAGGGTGTGGGGGAGGGGAGGAGGGGGGTGAATGAGCGTTACAAAAATATAACGCGAAAGCAACTGAGAGGCGAAACCGGGGTTATGGAAACCGCTGAGTTTAATTATGACATTCAACTCGAGGTTCAACACCCCAGTGGTGGGGGTAGAAATTTTCAAACGTGTTAAACGACCGCTATTTGCGTCCAATAAATAAAATTCCGGGTTAATGAGATTGATAGTGTTTTTACGGATGTTATTTGTGTATGACTTCATCGCTTTTCGGCATAGGAGCGGAACAAACACCCTTAGGGGAGGGGGTGGAGGCGCGACGCAAGAAAATAACGCGAATAAAACCGAGATTGGAGTCAAATCCAGGGTTATGGATGCAGAACAATTGGCGCATGCGCACTGACTCATGTTCGGCTCGTTGCTCGGTAGTCTGGACGGGGATTAAAGGGGAGAATTCGATGTTTCTCGAATATCGACCACGTGATCGATGTATTATATTATTCTAAGAGTTATACAACAATCTGACTTCATATTTAAATTAAATATTAAAATTAGCAGAATAATTATTTAGACAAAAAGTTCAATTATTCAAATTAAAACATGATAAATAACAAACGTGACGTTTCGTCCCTGATCGGGGACCACTTTCATGTGTATAGATGATGCCATATGTTACAAGAAATCATCAGTTGACAAAATTTGAAACGTGCAAAGATAAATTATAACAGAATGTAGCATCTACACGCTTGAAGAGGTCCGCCATCAGGGACGAAACGTCGTGGTTTCTTATTTATTATGTTTTAAATTGAATAATTAAATTTTTTTCTCTCTGACTAATGGGCTGCTAATTGTGTGAATTTAATAACTTGTTAATCGTTTTGTTGCGCTAGTAGATTATACTACTTTGGAAAATACCTGAAGAAGATACAAAAAGGTGTATCGAAACGGCGTTACAATATAATCTGTATACAATATAGTCTGCATAAGGTCATCAATTGCATTCAACTCGAGGTTTGAACCCCCCCCCTCCAGTGGCGGGGGTAGAAATTTTCAAACGACCGATATTCCGGGTTAATGAGACTGATAGTGTTTTTACGGATGTTATTTGTGTACAATTTCAACGCTTTTCGGCGTAGGAAGGGAAGAAACACCCTTAGGGGAGGGGGTGGAGGCGCGGTACAAGAAAATAACGCGAATAAAACCGAGATTGGAGTCAAGTCCACGGTTATGGATATCGCAGAGTTTAATTATAACATTCAACTCGACGTTCAACCCCCCTAGTGACGTTCAAACGCGTTAAACGGCCGCAATTTGCGTGCAATAAATAAATATCGGGGTTAATGAGATGTTGTTTGTATAAAATTATTAATAAATAAACTGTCTGAAATTGGTCATAAAGGGCGTCGTGTGTTTCATAAAAAAAACACGTGAAAGTGTAACCTTTAGAATGCTACGGTCGTGCATTTTCCTGGTCGAGTATTCTCGGAACTGAAGGCCGCGATTGCCCTTGAGTCCTGCAGAAGGTTTGTGTTATTTTCCTACTGCCGCGGTTTCGTGTCGCTCACTATCTGTTTCTCTGCTAAAACAACGACAGCAGCAGAGGAATCACGCACAGCTGCCTTCCATGTCGATGACGGACACACGCAAATCAGATGCTCTCACGTTCAAATTGTTAGCATTGATTTCAGATTGTGCGCTGGTGCGCGAGGCTCGATGAACAATTGGCGAACAATGTCCTCAAGAAACGTCAAAGTACGCTGATAGGAAAGTCCGTAATCTGTTTCCCGGTCCGCTAAAGACGAACTGTAATAGCATAGGAAGGGATTTAAAAAGGGGGATGTGGAAGAGTAGAGGAAGGTAGCCAAGGGTTAACTAGGGCCCCCGGGCTATGGTTTAAGGATTCTACCCGGCAATTCACCTAAAACTGATGCAGGGAAAACCCTAGAAAAACCTGCATCAGGTAGGTTTGGCATTTGGTCCTTGTCCCACGCCCTTCCCTGGATGGCGGGAGAGGGGTTTGCTGTGGGGACGCAGCATTCCCCTTCTCCGTGCCTCGACCAGTTCCCAATAGGAATAGCGGACAACTCTTACCGTATGCCCAAGGTCTGTGACCCTGGAACATACACCTCTCAGAACAGGCCGAGGTGCCTCGGCTTGTGGAAATTTTAGTTCAAAAACGGAGAGAGGAGAAGACATCCCCAAAGGTAGTCCCTTTCTGTCTCTCTTACAAGGTTCTGCCTGCGAGAGAACAGCCGTCGCAGACAGAGAGCGTGTTATATTGTAATAATAAGAAAGCTATCCAAATACAGACAAAAGAAGTGACGAACCACGATTGCTCGCCCCGGTTGTCGGTTTCCTGACGAAACATCAAAGGAAAGTTCGGGTGCTAGTGTGGACGCCGACCGATTATTTTGCCTTGTATCAAAGAGTACAGTGTATTCTGTACCCTTTGTCTTGTGTTCTTTGCTATGTTTGTTGCGTTACTTAAATAGAAATGGGAAATGAAATTGAGTGGTCGCAAGAATTCACACTTAAATTTATTCAAAAAATGAGGGACAGCCTGTTATATGGGATCTAGTCTTCAGTGGATGTTATTTCAGTTCATGAGCAAGCTTTCAGCCACTTCTCAAAAACTGTATATATATATATATATATATATATATATTGTAATAATTTAATAAAAAAGACTAATAGCTGTGGCTAAATAAAAATATTTATTTGAACAATTAAACAAAATTTATTAAAGTTTTAAATACAATATAAAAAATTACACAATAATATTTAGAATCTCAGGGTCTTTACTGGGTTTGATAAATGGGTGATTTGAATTTACGATAATTTATAATTACATTTAGCCTTTATTGAAGTTAATTCGTCTAAACCTCGACGAATTTTGTTGCGGATGAAAATAAGATTACAGATTGAATTTAACTTAACTAACAAAACAATTAAAGAAATGAATAATTAAAGAAAAGAAATAATTGAAGAACGATCTGACGTATCTTAAAAAAAATGGTTTACAAATAAATTTTAGAGTTTATTTACTTACGGCCGACCAGGTCTCAATTTTGGGGCTTTCTGTGCACACGTTTTTGGGGATATCACTGAATTTAAATTGGTTACAAAACACTGTCGAAACTTTAGGTTCTCTCAGCTGGAAACGGCTACTCCTTCCGAATTAATGGTCAGTCAGATTATTACCAACTTTCTCTCGATGACATTGGTGACGGTCTCTTCACTTATTGAGTTTTTTTACTGCGGCATGACTTATTAAGGCACTGTTTGTGGCAGATAAAACACTGAGTGAAAACCTTTTACTTGGTTTCACCCTGCAGCGTCTCTAGATGTGTATCTGCCCGCATCTGACTTCCAACTAAACTCGTCTCTCTCCTCTGACTCACTGTTCGTCTCGTAGATTTTTGAAATGCGTACGTCTTAACAATGGTTCTTTTGTCTCGCCGCCTGTGTTGCGGTGCACGCTTTATATACTGTAATAATGAGTCCTTTACTTTGCAATTATAATAATGGATTAATTACTAATTACTACAATATATATATATATATAGCGGTCAGGGTGCAAAAATGTTCACCTAGGCCACACCTGTTCTAATAGACCCACATTAGTAACATCAGACATAATTCGGAAACAAACACTGCACTTCTTATAAATTCATAAAATCCATAATTATTCTATTGCTTTTTAAAAATATCATTTCATGAGGCAATTTGGTTAGTTTCATCCTAATAAGATGTAATATTACACAAGGTTAGTTTCATTATTAATTGTTATATCAATTTTCTATTGAATATTCAACAAACTTTCATTGATATTGAGAAGAACCCTTTTTAGTTTTTAAAAAAGTATCACGTATGTGTTTTCGCAATCTTGAAACTGGCGTACAAAACGGAGGAAGGCTTGAATATACTCCCGTGGATTTAATAATTCACGCCTGTTGCTCTATCTCTGAGCCACATGTAGCTTAGTTGTAGCAACGAGTCTCGTAATTGTTCAATATCATATTTAATTTCTCAGCATTTGGTTGACGAAGCTGTATGTGAAGCAAGATGCTCGGCTCGTTCCTTGCTCGTGCTCGTGCGACTCCGATGGCACCAGAGCGGCGAAGCGAGCAAGGTTCGGCATGTCTGGACGGGGCTTTAATTGTTTTATTAAGTCAAAAACTGCGCGTTAAATTAAAACTTTCAACTAATTACATTAAATACAAGTCAGTTT
This sequence comes from Zhengitettix transpicula, assembly GCA_037074705.1. Lineage (NCBI taxonomy): Eukaryota > Metazoa > Arthropoda > Insecta > Orthoptera > Tetrigidae > Zhengitettix > Zhengitettix transpicula. The sequence goes on from CM073596.1 coordinate 67,980,610, forward strand.
CTCTGCACCTCTAGTTGTGAATATTTTCCTCCGTCGTTTCTTTTAGCGGGAGGACCTTTTGTGAATTTGAAGCAGTTTGCTTCCACTTTTATCGTATCTGAGGTGCTAATGGTGGATCCAGGTTTTAGCCGTAAACAAGCTAACCACCCGTGACGTCACGGCCACCTGCGTCTCTGTCGTCTTCTTGCAGATGAACAGTCAGCGTTAAATAAATGTTTAATGGCACAGAGGGAAACTTTTCCTCCCGCCTCAGGTATATTAAACACCGTGTTCACGCGAATTAACCTTTTTTTTCAATCATACATTTGCTTATTATTTGTTTTTCTTTCTAAAGCAAGTGAGGACGTTTACTCTAATTTAGCTCTTAAGTTAAGTATTCGTTATGGTCTGTTTTTAGTGACCACATTAACTTTATTAATAAGGATACAATGTAACCATGTCCTCATTTTCACACTGCAACTACAATCTCTATGGTTTTTGTTCCTTTAATTATGTACACATTTATTTACTATCAACCAAATTCTTATTTTCGTATAATCAGCACACACTCGTCGTTTGTTAATTGGCTACTTCTTTACCTGATTAATATTAAAGCCCCGTCCAGACTGACGAGCAACGAGCCGAACCTTGCTCGCTTCGCCGCTCTCGGGCCACCGGAGACTCGCGAGCACGAGCACGAGCATGAAACCAGCCGAGCATCCACATAACAGCAGTCGTCAACCAAATGCTTAGAAATTAAATATGATATTGCCTCATGAAATGAATTTTTTTAAAAAACAATAAAATAATTATGGATTTTATGATTTTATAAGAAGTGCAGTGTTTGTTTTCGAATTATGTTTGATGTCACTAATATGCTTCTATTAGCACAGGTGCGGCCTAGGTGAACATTTTTTGCACCCTGACCGCTATATATATACATATATATAGTTTTTGAGAATGGTTTCGAAAGCTTGCTCATGAACTGAAATAACATCCACTGAAGACTAGATCCCACAATTTGATGAGTTTCATCCTACTTACATGTAATATCACACAACGTTAGTTTCATTATTAATTGTTACATCAATTTTCTATTCAATATTCAACAAACTTTCACTGACATTGTGAAGAATCTTTTTTATTTTTTTAAAAAAAGTATCACGTATGTGTTTTCGGAATCTTGAAAAATGGCGTAAAAGTGGCCGAAAGCTTGAATATATCCAGTAATTACTCCCATGGATTTTAGTAATTCACTGCTGTTGCTGTATCTCTGAGCCACATGTAGCTTAGTTGTAGCAATGAGTCTCGTAATTGTTCAATATCATATTTAATTTCTAAGCATTTGGTTGACTACTGTTGTTATGTGGAGCGTGTCTTCAAGATGCTCGGCTCGTTCTTGCTCGTGCTCGTTCTCGGGAGTCTCCGGTGGCCCGAGAGCGGCGAAGCGAGCAAGGTTCGGCTCGTTGCTCGGCATGTCTGGACATAACCTGTGTATATCCTAGACAACAGATACTCCACTTTGAGGACGTTTACCTTGACGCTGAGATGCTCGCCCATAATCCCTTTGGTGTCCTTGCTGATGGGCTCGATGACCAGGGCCAGGATGTCGACGTGGGCATCTTCTTGCAGTCGCAGGCTTTTCCTCACGATCGCGCGACACTCCTCGTCCGACAGCAGTCCCGAGTCGTCCATGGCTGCTAGTTAGTCTGAAGGCGAAGGTGACGCTTCTTATCTCGTCCTGCGCAATATCTTTGGACAGTAAATTACGAGAAATAAGTCTCGTGTATTATGTTTTATCTCTCACGACGCGTATGCAATCATTGCGACACACTGTAAGGCGGAAGGACGCAACACGCAATGCCAAGGGCTTTCTCAATAATATCTTGATTTATGTATTCCGGTAGCCCTCGAGTGAGGAAACGTGGTACCGCTAATAAATACGATTTTTATTAATTAAACATTTCACTAACGCGTTCATACAATCATCGACTTTACAAACTATCTAATAAATAAAGCAGAGTGTTTGTATGCATGTATACATATTTGTATGTTCCTTATACAAATCTACACCGGTGGATCAAATTTCGTACACGTGTTCTTTTGCGACCAGGAAACAAACACTGTCGGGGTGAGACGCGTCTACCACCCCCCAGGAGCGGGGGTGGAAATATTTAAACATGCTAAAACAGCCGATATTACAGTTGGATAAATAACCGTAGTTGAAGGACCGTGTTTTAGGTATCAGCATAAGAAGAATAAGAAGAAAGACAGCCAAATGCAGACGAAATAAGTGATAACGTCTCTGGGATCCTTAGTCGCGTCCTTGCTTCAGGTGCTGAGAAGAGCCTAGAGCGACACAACTGCACTCGTCATTTGACCAAATAGGTGCTCTTGTGTCGCTCTGGACCACCTTCCTTATTATTTTTTCCCGACGTATCAGCATTTTTTCATGTCTAACTTAACTTATTCTTCATGATCATCTATAGTGAGAGTCAGATTTCCCTGTACTGCAAGTAATCTAGTCCCCCCACCCTTTCTTTAGAGATAGATATCCTTTGAGAAACAAAGAGCTAAGACAACGATGGGTAATAAATACCATCTTCTCATCCTGAAGACAGATACATGTGTGTTCTCCTCGCTCTCAAAGAGAAACGGGATTGATTAAATTAAAGGAGTTTAAAGTCTAGTTAATGAACCAGTCTAAAGACGTTGCTGGAAGAGTCTTGAAGAATAATGAAACACACGTAGGAAAGAAGAATCAGCTATTAAAACTCTGTGTGTGTGTGTGTGTGTGTGTGTGTGTGTGTGTGTGTGTGTAGGTATTCCGGATGTTGGGACATAGATTTTATTTTGTGAATTGAACCATTTAATATTTGCTGAGGAAACTCACTACGCAATTTTAGTAAAGGTTTTATTATAAACATTACTTTCATTGCAGAATTCGTCATATGTGCAAGGGATGGAAGAGGACGCACTATTAGGCAATTGTATGCAAAACTCATATTATTTAAAGGTCAATTAATTTTTCAATGCCCTAAATGTCTTATATTTACTGAAACCTTTAAAAAATATGTTGTTTTGGGTCATTTGTGTGGCACAGTAAAGGCCAGCAGACGCCCACCTGACGTTATAAAACATGGCGGCTGAATTCGCTTCAAATATGGCGGCGACTTGTCCAGTCTATGTTGTTTATATATATATATATGTGTGTGTGTGTGTGTGTGTGTGTGTGTGTGTCTTATTGAGTTACATCCGAAAGCTCTTAGGTTACATCCATATAACCACCACGTTCAATAGTGGTGCATCCCACACCTCAGTAGTTCCCAGTTTGCCGCTGGAGAAGCCGTCGCGTGTTGACGTCACACCCCAGGGATGCGCCCGTGTCTCACCATTGTTGGCTATTTATTCCAATATTCATGATTTTTGCTCATACCGTATTTAGACCGGAAAAACCTAGTGAAATTTAATTACTTGCGCGTGCTCGGTCTAGGATCGTGTCACCTCGGTGTTAGGGCCCGCCCCTAGGAATTCTTTGTGTGTTAATTGAATTAGTCAGCTGTATTTCGAGTGTGCGATGTGTCCAGGAATTTACAGTAAAATTTATATTTGTTGGCACCAAGGAAGTAGATAAAACACTCGAGAAGGCGTTCTTCACTAAATATATGCAAAGAAAACTCAAGGTTAATACAAAGTATCGGTCCAGAGTTACGATAACAAGCTTTTCGATTATTATGAGAAATATAGTTGCCAAAGAAACACCGATATGATATTGAAAACCTTTCACACAGTAATGGTTTTTTTTTGGTGTAGACAGGCTATGTACAGGGTAATCCACATAGTGCCAACTCCCCTCTTAATAGCATAGGAAAGGGATTTGAAAGGAGGGGTGCGGAAGGGTGGAGGAAGGTAGCCAAGGGTTAACTAGGGGGCCCCCAGGGCTATGGTTTAAAGATCCTACCCGGCATTCACCTAAAAGAAATGCAGGACAAACCCTGCATTAGGTAGGTCGGGCATTGGTTACTTGTCCCACGCCCTTCCCTGGATGGCGGGAGAGCGGAGTTTGCTGTGGGGACGCAGCGTTCCCTTCTCCGTGCCTAGACCAGTTTAGGAGGCAGCTGGCCGACTGTTCCAATGGGAATAGCGGACAACTCTTACCGTATGCCCCCAAGGTCTGTGACCCCGGAACATACACCTCTCAGAACAGGCCTCGGCATGTGGGAACCTTAGTTCAAAAACGGAGAGAGGAGGAGGCATCCCCCAAGGGTAGCCCCTTCGTGTCTGTCCTACAAGGTTCTGCCTGCGAGAGAACAACCCTCGCAGGTTACCTCGCAGACACTTGTACACAGTAATGGTGTTGAAGATTAATTTATTTTTCTAATTAAAAACGTTTTGGCAGCGAGTGAAGGATTATTTGAAAGGGGTGTGTAAGCAGAGACGGTACGGTGAATTTTGCTTTGACGGCATATAACCTCTGTATGAATTAACTGAAAGGAAAGCGTTAAATTATAAAAACAAACCTAATAATAACAAATATCAATAATGTGTATAATTTATTTTTTTAAAAAAATGTTTTTAATTACTGCAAAAAAATGAAAATTAAAGGACACCATGATACTGACGAGGCCTTGATGACTTGCGGTGCCTCCACAGTTGTAAAACAGTGAAACATTCATTAACTGGTGAAAGATGAATACAGGCCCAATCTCTTAAAGTACTATAAAAAAAAACAACTACCACAAGCTTACGTCATTGAGTTATTGAACGTCAAAATCAGATGTTATGAGAAACTTCCAGAATGTTGCTTCGACCGGCAGTTGTCACCTCTAAGCGGCAGTGTGACCAACGTATCAAATTATCACGCTATATTTAGACCCAAAATGTGTGGTTGTGTTGTGTTGTTGATGTCTCTCAGTGACCAGCCAAGATGTATTTGAATTCGGGAATGATAAAGTCATCCGTTCAGCACTGCCCGCGTGCCGTTTTCAACAATAAATTACTCTGTACGTTTTCACCTTAAAAAAAAAAACTTTTGTCACGAATTTGCAGTTAAGAATAATCAGCCTCACATTGTTTAATTTCGCTGTTATTCGCGATACGTCAAATGGAGCGTTACAGTTAAATTTTTAGTAACAGTCTGTCGTATATAAATACGACTATGGAAGACCCCATTGCGGTAATTAAATTATATTATGAAGCAGTTGATGATATCACAAACATTGTGGGCATGTTGTATCAATAAAAGTAAATTTTAACTGTAGATTTGCCCTTTAATTTAATTCAGCTATTAGAATACTGTATAATGTTTTTGTTTTATTTACAGTCAACTCTGTACTTTACTGTGATTAGTAACAACTTCCAGAGTCCAGATATGTTTTGTTGGGGAAGTACAGTCCACGGTGAACTGGGCTTAGGCGGTATTGAAGAGGAGCAGATATTAACACCAAGAGAACTTCAGTTTTCAAGCACAAATGGAGTGAAACAAGGTCTGGTAGATGTGTTAGATTACATACCAAACATCATATTGACGTGTTGTTGACTGAAATATGTTTACAGTCGCATGTGGGGAGAACCATACAATTGTTGTAACTTGTGATGGACACCTGTATTCTTGTGGCAGTAATGACCATGGACAACTTGGACATAATAAGGCATGCAAAAAGCTTGGTAAGCAAAGAATATTATCATATATTTAACAGAGGAAAAAACAGAAAGGGTATTTTTTTGCCCACAATTCAGCTTTTATTTCAATACATTTTTTTACTACTTCTAAACTCCATAAATTGTAAATATTTGATGAATATTATCATTTCGTCTATTAACTACAAACAGATTCCAACCGGTTAGTGTAGTTAAGTAAACACAACGTTTCGATGGCTTGCACCGCCATCTTCTTCGCCTGAAGAAGACGGTGGTGCAAGCCTTCGAAACGTTGTGTCTGAAGAAGATGGCAGTGCAAGCCATCGAAACGTTGTGTCTGAAGAAGATGGCGGTGCAAGCCATCGAAACGTTGTGTCTGAAGAAGATGGCGGTGCAAGTCATCGAAACGTTGTGTCTGAAGAAGATGGCGGTGCAAGCCATCGAAACGTTGTGTCTGAAGAAGATGGCGGTGCAAGTCATCGAAACGTTGTGTCTGAAGAAGATGGCGGTGCAAGCCATCGAAACGTTGTGTTTACTTAACTACGCTCACCGGTTGGAATCCTGAGAAAACTTCATCCAGCAACGACACCAGGAAAACCTACGTTCCTTATTGAACTACAAACAGATATTTATCCATTCCAAAAATTTGTTCTATTTAACATGGAGATCAATTATTTTGACAATGACAATTGGTGTTGTATATGAGTATATAAAATATCGTAGGCTTAAGGTGAAAATTTAAAGATCTTCCTCTGGTCCTGAATGTCAATGTCGAGCTTCAATTTCATGTAAGCCACCTCATTTCTCTCTTTCTGATCTGTAACAATTGTTTTAAATTATATGTATAAATTTCATTGTTTATATGATAGCTAAGTGGATTTATTTCTGCTACAGAATTGGTTGAAAACGTTGAAGCATATGTATTTACGCAGGCATCTTGTGGAATACAACATTCGTTGGCTATCAATGAATGGGGACAAGTGTTTAGCTGGGGATCTGATTCTCATGGACAACTTGGTTAGTGAACATATTCAAATTAATTGGTCAACACAAATTTCAGTCCTGTTTTTTTCAGAATAGTAACATGTGGACACAAAAGTTATAAATGTGATACGAATATTTTTGTTTTCAGGTTTTGGCTTGGATTGTGTTAACCAATTAGTTCCAAAAGTGATTAAATCCCTAGCACCAAAGTATGTGGTGCAGATAACGGCTGGTTACAACCATTGTTTAGCTTTAACAAATGGTAAAGAAATATGTATTTTAGTTATATATATATATACTTTGATTAATTATATACTTCAATAAAAGTGACCCAATTCTAAAACTAAATAACATAATGTTGAGTTTGTGTTTCAATTTTACAGTACTCAATAATTCCAATGTATCTTATGTGATTGCAGTTTTATATATAACATAATTGCAATGAGGCTAACTGATATGTGTAATGAATTGAACATAATTTATCTTTAAATTTAAATGTTGTAAATTATCTGTTTGGGTTGCTTTACAATTTAACCTTAAAAACCGACCCCCTTTCTCTTTCCCTACCAATATCACAATTATTTTTGACAATGTCATTCTTCCTAATATTATTATTATTATATATAATTTTATTATGTTTTGGTAATTGCTATTGTTGAAACAACATATTCTGGACATATCTTATATTAATAATAGAGAAATCTTTCACAAGGATGAAGCCGTAAAGGCCATGGTTAAATTGAATTTTAAAGTGTCAAGGATGGAAAAATATTTACCAGACCAGGATTCGAACCCAGGACGTCCCGCTAACTGGCCGGACCCTCTACCATCTGAGCTATCCCTGTCGACTCCAAATCCAGTGTGAAATTCCTTTATCCATTAGACTTGATACAGGCTCACCTACAATTTTTTACAGGTGTGATGTATGGATCAACTTTGCACCAGATCTGGAGTCGGCAGGGATAGCTCAGATGGAAGAGCATCTTGCCGGGAGGTCTGGGGTTTGACAATTTTCATCCTTGATACTTTAATTATATTAATCATTTGATCCATCCAATATATCAGAAGAAACTATGGTATTTAATCTGATAGATGAAGCCCTATTATTATCAATTTACAAGTATTTAATACAAACATTTTAATTAATAATTGTTACCCTTTGAATTTTATGAATAAATCAAAATTAATTAATAAACATTAATACAACATTAAATTTAACGAAAAGGAGGATAATAATGTTCAAACAGTACTTAAACAATTCATGGTATTGCCGTATGTTGGTGAAAATATAATAAAGTTTTTAACAAATTTAGGCTTTAAGGTTGTTCTTAATAAATTCATTCAGACAGTAAAGACAAAATTCAAAAAGAGAAGCAGCAATGTAATGTACAAAATTAATTGCAGTGAACAGAATTACGAAAACAGTTACATTGCACAAACTTATGTGCTCTTGTAATTAGATTAACATAAGTAATTATTACAAAACTGTGAATCATATGGGGTCGGTACCCATAGATTGGAAGAGATCATGATTTATTTTTTAAAAAATTGATTATTTACTGTCACATCAACAGCTTTGGTTATTAATAAGAAAGATAGCCAAGCGAATTATGACTCATTATGGGAACCTAATTTTGCTTTGTCAGGGGACTGATTTGACGAGAGATTTTCTTGCGCGCACAAACACACATGCCCTCACTGGGACACTGGGACCTCTGTGATGTGAGGCAGTCACGCTGCCCCCCCCCCCACCCTACACCACAGGAGGTCGGCATCATGAATTTCATTGGGAGAATATTGATATTTTAAACAAAATAATTTTATATAAACTCCATTTACACAGAAACAACTGAAAACAATTAATAAAATGATACCAAAAAGTTTAGAATATTTATAATACATCTTTTTCTTGACTTTATTTGGCTTTCGTATTTGTTTAGTAATGGATCTGTGAGGTTGAATTATGTTATTGTTGCCCCTCTACAACCATGAGGTGAAAAAATACCGTTGGTATTGTCTTGACATGGTGATCTTGTAGAATGTTTTGCACTGAGACTGAAATACACTCAAAATCATAACTTTTTCAGTTGGCTGTCATGAATTTGAAATTTTGTTAGGTATAAGTTATTTTAGAAAATTCTGTTGTTATTGTGATAAAATTGTTATTTTAGGAAAAAAGTGTAACAACTTTATGAAGGTACAAAACTGGACTGAAGCGTCATCGTTATTTTGAATTGGTTTTTATTTGTCACAAGATACATGTTTCTATTAATTGGCAACTACTAGTAATTTCTGGTATAACAGAAATATTTAACAGTAATTCTGAAACCTTGCTGTCCCTCTGTTATAACCACTTCTTTATCTGAATACCAAATGCAAGAAAAATTAGAAATTTTGATCTACTCAAAAAAAAAACCTTTAGTATTGTAAGATACTTAGTGGTTTAAAGTTTTCCAACAGTTTGTGGGAAATTAGTTGACGATCTGTTGTTGAGGTTGTTTTGAACAATGTTATATGATGAAAGCTGTAGTGAAATAGGTACACAAAATATTGTCCAGTAGAAATTTTAATATAGGATAGTTAACATGTATTTTTTAGCTATATATTTGATAAAATTATTATATACTTTCAGATGGAGAATTATATTCATGGGGTTGTAATGAATATGGACAACTAGGCTTAGGAACGAAAATTCGGAAGGAATCGAAGCCTTGTTTCGTAAGGTCTCTGTCAGGAATTCCTATAGCAATTATAGCATGTGGCGCAAATCATAGCTTCGCTGTTTCAAAATCAGGTAATTATTATTTATAGTTCAATGTTATGCTTGTTTAACATAATGTTTAAGTACTTGAATTATATATAATATGAGATTTTTTTTGTTTCGGTATTTGTTAATGTATAAATCTTTACATTTTATTCAACAAGTATTTTTTTTTTCAATTTGAAACACCTCAAATTATGTTTTCATACATTATTAGCACAATTTATTCCAAATGCTTAATTTGAATTTTTAGGAGCTGTTTATGGTTGGGGGAAAAATGTATTTGGCCAATTAGGACTTAACGATTATTCTAATAAAATATTTCCAAGCCAGCTCAGGACTCTGCGTTCAATTAGTATAAAATATATTTCATGTGGTGAAGACTTCTCGGTGTTTTTGACCAAGGTAAGAAAATTTTTAAATAATGGTAAGTTACTCATGTTCTTATTCATATACTGTTGGATTTCGCCCCCCTCCCCTCCCCTAGGATGGAGGTGTATTTACTTGTGGAGCTGGGATGTATGGCCAGTTGGGTCATGGGTCTACAGGAAATGAAATTCTTCCCAGAAAAGTTATGGAGCTCATGGGAAGTACAGTTACACAGATAACATGTGGAAGGTACGCAGACACTTCATTTTATAGAATTAGTTCATCATGGATGTCTTAAACTAATTCTCCTATCTAATAAATACATATTTTTCCATTTAACATCCCAACTCCTCTTATAAAAGAATGTTGAAAAGTTGTTTGATTCAAAACTATCAGTGAATATAATAATGTTAGCCAATAAAATGCTTTAGCTGATTTGAAAATTGGATTAAATTTTTTATTTTAAGTATGCTTAATTTTGTAGGAGACACACACTTGCACTTGTACCTTCACGAGGGCGAGTCTACGCCTTTGGTTTGGGTGGAGCTGGCCAGCTGGGTACAAGAGGTATTCTGAACTCGAGCACTCCACAAGTTGTGTTAGGACCATGGGTGTCACCAAGTGGAGTATCTCTTATTCAACCTAATCCTCAGAGTGAATACTCACGAAACTGTGTTGTAAAGAAAATATCAGCTGGTGGAGACAGATGTTTTGCTATTGTTAGCAGGAAAGAGGTAATGGCTATTTAAGAGAAGTAGATGTTTAAGATTTTAGTTTCGATAGTTTTGCTGCTATTATAATGTTCTGTCTGGTGCAAAGTCATTGAACTATTTATCATATATAAAAAAAATTAGTACTTTGGCCATTCTGGCTTCTGTGGTGGTCAAGTGGATGGGCATATTGTAACTATGCATCAGTTCAACAGCTTTATGTTTTATCTAGTGACTCCACACTGCTAAATTTATAAATGAATTGTGCCATGAAAATCTGTGCGTCCAGTTATCTCGTATCTTTTTCTTAATTGTGCCTTCATTTTGATCCAAACAGGTTGTGACTAACATTTCAGCTTTAACTTGTATGGAAGTGAGTCCATGCAATTTCTAAGTGGTATTTGTTAGAATCCAAATATACATCCATTAAGAAATTTCTATAGACCAACATATTTATTATATATTATAAAGAGTTCTTGGGTTTCCGGTCAGGTAACACAACGTTTCCATGGCTGACACATCCAACTTCGCCAGGTGAACCTTAACTAATCATGTTACCCGACACCAACCAGAAACCCGAGAACTCTTTATATAGAATATATGTCAGGAAAACTTATGCTCTCTATTATTTATTATATTAGGTCTCCTAATTTATAATCCTTATGTATCGCTGGATAAAGTCCAAAATTAGGAACGAAACATGAAGTAAATTAGTTATGAAACATAGTGAACTTTTATTATGTATATATATTTTCAGTGTTAAAGTAATCATTTAATTTAAGAGTTAATTAAATTTACATGTTCTACCTTATTGGCTATTATATTAATTTTATTATTATTATTACTATATATATGTCAGATAAAGTATCAATTTCAGGTTATATTAAGATTTTATTTACTTATTACATCCAGTTTTTGTAATATTTCAGGATAATATTCCTCCTGATGATTTCCGTGAACATGACCCATTATCTCAAATTCTCACTCTTACGTTTGAAAAAATTAGAGAATGTCAAAATGTTGCAGCGGATGAAATTGTTAACCAAGATTTGATGACGTAAGGATCCTTTCAGCTTTCATTATATTATAATTATGCATCTGGAAGTTTGTCATAACTGTTGAGCTAGTTTTACACTGAGATTCTGATTATTGATGAATATAAATCATTCAGGTACATGGAGACCGTATTCAGCAGTCAAGCATGTATCAACAGTTCCTTTTTATTGTCTCAAGATGAACATTACTGCTGCTCATCAAAACACCATGGAATTGATGTATCATTCGCCGAGCAGTGTTTCCAAATTCTTAGCACTGTTGAAAATCAATCCATACAACGACTGGTGAGCTAAAACTTGATAACCAATATTATTTCAGCATTTATACACTTTTATGATATTGCATAATTGGCACTTGATTTATGAGGATGAAATCATATGAAAATTAACAAATGTATATTTAAGTATCCAATTAACATACAAAATTAAAAATGTTTCTGCAAACCTTGTCACTTTTGTGATGTGTAGAAAGTCATGAAAAATAATACATTACTTTAGTTTCTGTTAATCATTTTGGATATACCACAATTTTTTTCCAGAATTGATGAACCTACATGCAAATCATTAAATTGTAAAACATTGTTATTCTCTTACAAAGGAATTAAGATGATTTTAGTTAATATTTTTTATGCTATTTGTTTTCAGATTTTAACTTGTATTAATGAATTCTTGCTACCATCCTTGCCTTCTTCACCGCCAGATGTGGAAACATTGAGGATCTACCTATTATTACCCTACTATCATAAATTTGAAGATCCTTCAAATTGTTTTTCTCTTCATTGGCCATTCGGAACAGCACTTCTTCAGTTGAAACCAGAAGCAGGAAAAGTTGTAGGTTAGTTAATGTTAAATAAATTCTTTATAAATATGAACGGTTTACTTTAAATATGATTTGTGGTGGAGAGTTGTCAAATATTCATGGTAGTTGATAATCTAGAGATAGACAGATTGATTTATTCACCATTAGCCCTCTTAAGAGGAAATGGGATTCGTCACAAATGTACAGTAGATAAATTACATATTAACAGAAGTAATATTAATAGGCTACACACACACACACATAAAAAAAATTCATATCTGTTCACATTTGTCTAGTCACCACAATCATACACACTATCTTTAGGAAACACGCACACGACACTAATCACTTCCTGGTATTCATCTCCCGTCGCTAGGTACGGAGGGATGTCGTCCTGGATATTTACTAAAACACAAAGCAGAGGCAGGAAAACAGAACCAAAAGGAGAAAACTGGACAAACTATTTACATATTTATAGCATATTCGGCAATTTTGTAGGCAAGGCAGTTCAACGAATGTGAGACCGATTCAAAAATTCGTTCGTGTTCGGAGTAATAAGTTCCATTTACAAGAAAAGTTTTACACTCCTTGATGAATGAGTTGTAGAGATTATAGACTCTGGTATAGAAGTCAGTCTGTAAATAAAGTGAAGGAGTTTAAATGTACTGTGAATTAAATGAGTAACATTATGCTGCTCATTCATCCTTACCTGGACAACCGTTGAATATTTTTGAAGCCGGTTGCATGATTTGGTTTGCATATTAATAGAATTAAATCCAGTATAATTTATTTTTAATTTTACAGCAAACTGTGTGCAATCTTTAAAAAGTTGTTATGGCAATAAATATTTTTCTTTGAGATTTTCCCATGTCTACATGGAAATGAAAGCTTTGGTAGGTTGTTTTTGAAAAGACTCTTAGAAGTTGAATAACAGTTGTAAGAGATTTCTGAGATGTTATAGAATCATTTATTTTGTTTATTTTTACATTTCAGATTTATGGTGGAGGCATTCATCATTAAATTACTTTGAGAGATTAATAAATATATACAAAGGAGTTATAATGAATATATTAGAAACAAATGTTGCTTCAAACCTTAAAGTGAGTTTATTCTTATATTTTTTTTTTTTTTAGAAATAAGTAATTTAATAATTTCTTCAATATTTATTTTATATATTTCTTGTGAAATAATCTTTGACTACTTCCTCAAATCTTTATTATATTATTGGTGGTCAGAAATACTTTGTGGAATGATTTTCATTTGTGGTTTGATAACTTTCTGCAGTTATTGTCATTTGAAGGTTGAATGTATGCTCTTTGTTGTTTCCGTTTTAAACAGACCTCTGTTGACTCAAGTTTACTGCCTCCAACTCACAGTTTTGTGTACAAAAAATTATCTCGTATGAAAAATATACTTTTTTTTCTCCGTGTGGTATCCAAAGTAATGCAAAATTTAAATTTCAAGATGTGCCTGTAATGAAATTCTTGTGGAATCAGCTGTATTTCAAAACAGTCTTCATATCCTACAATGTGAGTATATTAAAGTCTACACCACTGACGTTAATTTGATTAGTGAAAGATCGGGACACACCTTGGAGTATTGTTTTGTAGAGGTTATCAAGAAAATTTTAAATGAGAGGGGAAAATATTTTAAATTACATTCTCGTATGATACCCACTCAATCATATGCAAAAGAAAACATACCCTAGTCATAGGGAAAAAATTTTTGTCTTAAAATTTTAATCCATAATTTTTTAGTTAAATCACAGCTTTAAAATCATAAAATTATTAGTTTTTTTAATCTTAATGTGTTTAATTGTTAAAATATTGTTGAACTCATTGGACAATTGTTGCATTGAACTTTATTAGGTTATACACTTGTATGTGAAGCTACACATTGAATAAATATAAAACATGGTTTGATGCACAAGCGACTAGATTTGAAAATGATTTTGTATTTCTGAGACCAGCAGCTGTTGTCGTGTCTCTTGTGGAGTCACACGTGATGTGTAGTGTTGTTATCAGAACATAATAAACCTTTTTCTGAAAATTTTGTGTTTCAATTTAATGATTGGAATGACTAACTCAAATCTTTCCTTTACAGAAACCAGAAAATGAGAAGTGTGTATATGTTGCATTAGAAATCCTGTCTAGATTGAACCAACTTAACAACAGTGTTTCTGATTTAATGGTGCCTTACGAATCATTTTATTTAACAAATTTGATAGACAAAATTGACGTACGTTCGGACTATCTACATTGGCTTATGGTGAAAGACTATTCAAAGGTGAATATTCATTCTATACACCTATATTTTAGTTGAAATTAATTTTTAATTTTCTCTCTTGAACTTCGAAATGAATGTTTAAACTTGTATACTATTAATACTAGTCAGATATTGTTTCGGTTGTATAATAAAATTAGCATAGTAAACAAAGAGATAATAAGATCACAAATAACTAAAGCCTACTTTCCTAGTTTCTTTTTACAAGTTACATACAAGAAAATTCTTAATACCCTATTGAGATATCAAGCTCTCTATGCTGGACAGGAGGAAATGCTGTTTTTAATTTGTTAAAAGTGGTACAATTTTGGAATAGTAAGAACGAACAAATATGGTGAAACAAAGGTCAAAAATAGATACAGAAATGGAAACGATAGATAAAATTGTCAAGATAGACTATAAACAAACTTAACAATCCTCCAAAATATGCTTTCAATTAAAGAGAACTGATAAACAGTTCGGAGAAAATTAATAAAATAGAATCATTGAGCATTTGTAGTCACCATTTTCATACTTGACAGCTTACTGTTTTAATCTAATTCTTCTACCACTTATCATCCTTTCTTAGTTTCCTTTTCTCCATCTTACGACAGAGAATTGAATTTCCACTTCTAACTATTTAGTGGTCACACATTTTGCCATTAAAATACAGGTTTATGCATTTTTATATAATTTATCAAATATTTCAGTGACTAGTTAAGGAAATGATTTATATTTTAAGTTTATTGAGAATGCTGGTCATTAAATTCTGGAATAAAGAAATAAATAATTGTTATATCATAAAAATTAGCTTGTGTGAATAATAACATAAATACGTAAAGGAATGTTAAGTTAATTTCCGTTAATGGCTTTTGTTACTATTACAGGCTGGAAAGATGTATTTTTGTAGCTACCCGTTTGTATTTAATGCTCCAGCTAAGACTCTACTTTTACAGACTGATCAGACATTACAGGTTAGTGCTTCATCTAATAAATAAAGCAGAGCGTATGTTTTTATGTTTATTTGTATGTATGTATGTATATATATTTGTATATTCCTTATACAAATCTACACCGGTGGAGCAAATTTTGTACACATGTCTTTGCGACCAGGAAATTAACACTGTCGGGGTGAGATGCGTCTACCACCCCCAGAAGCGAGGTGATATTGAAGATATTGATAGTGTTTCTACCGATGTTATCTGAATATAATTTCCATCCTCTACACTCTGGGGAAAGAGCACCCTTAGGATTTGGGGTGGAGAAGACAAATCTACATCGGTGAAGCAAATTTCACCAAATTTCGTACACGTGTTCTTTGCAACCAGGAAACAAACTCTGTCGGGGTGAGGTGCGTCTACCACCGCCAGAAGCGACTCTTCACCCTGGGGAAAGAGCACCCTTAGTGTTTGGGGTGGAGATGCTTTACAGAAAAATAACGCGAATACAACCGAGATTGGAGTCAAATTATTTCAACATTGATTGATCATTAAATATATCTTCTTGGTCACAGTTTAATTAATCTCGATTTAAATATTGCTACATTATGTGACATATATATATGTACATTATGACTGCTAATATCGTCTTCTAATGTAACAATTTATATGTTGAGTAAATTTTTCACGGTTACGCACCATGTTCAGATTTCTCGATGTTGATGTTTCTGCTGTTGTCTCCACACTATGGCTCTGCATGACGTGTGCGAGCCATATTTAGTGTCGGACATGCTACGACCTGATTGACCGCTGAGGATCGCCTGACACAGCGTCCAGGACACGTGTTTTTCCATGTCGCGTAGTAAATATCGGCGATCCGCAGCGGCCACTATAAATACCCCACGCACACATCACGCAGTACCACATAGGCTGCAGACAGTCGTGGAGTACGACGATCCAGCTAGTATATAATATTTCCAATGATGTTGTCTAAGTAGTACTCACAATATAGAGGTGATGGAGTATACCAATTATTAAGATGTCACATGACTTCCTCTCTTTCATTGTAAATGTATTTCAAAATTATTATTGAGATATTTTTGTGCTGATAATTTTACAAAATATATGATAATTTCTGGAATAAATAAAATCTTGTAACTAGACATTCGTTGAATGTTAAGAATTACTAAAGTTATAAGTTTTATGTATTTAATTAGTCACATATTTTTTAATAGATGCAATCTGCCATGAACCAAGCAGCTACTCAAGCATTTACAGCATTCATTTTTTCACCCACTGTGCCTGCAAGTATTAGTGCATTTCTTGAGATAAATGTCAGCAGAGAAACGCTTGTACAAGACACAATACGAGAACTCAGTAAATACCATCCCTCAGACTTGAAAAAACCTCTGAAAGTATGTAAATAATTTAATATTTTATTAAATATAAATCCAGTTTTGGATGTGTGTTTGAAATATATTTAAAGTGCAGCTTGTTTCTTAATTATTTTATGTTGTTACACAACCAACAGATCAACAATTTTTCTTCACTGTTAGTGACATTGGACATATATATAAATCTCAGTATTGATTGGCTATTTAATTTTCACTGATTAAATTAATTATTGTTTTTCTAATATAGGCTCATAGGTGGCTTGTTATTGTAACACAGGTAAAGTATTCCAGCGGCAAAAATAGGGTTGAATGTGCTAGTCA
The DNA here is from genome assembly GCA_037074705.1 of Zhengitettix transpicula. Lineage (NCBI taxonomy): Eukaryota > Metazoa > Arthropoda > Insecta > Orthoptera > Tetrigidae > Zhengitettix > Zhengitettix transpicula. The sequence goes on from CM073596.1 coordinate 67,997,822, forward strand.
ATTGTAGACAACAATGGCAATCAGAATTATGCTTATTAATAGGAATTTGTTGATTTCAAATAAAAATTCATTTAATTACTATGAAAACTTCTAACAGTATTTTTTGGTTATGAAGGTTACTCTTTTCATTTTATTCAGATCTTAGCCGTGATAATTTTTCAAATAAGTGATACATTTATTGGCTGAACAGAATATCTTTTACAACATGTCTAGGTTAAATTTTTTGGTGAAGAAGCTGAAGATGCTGGTGGAGTTACGAAAGAATTTTTCCTTCTGCTTATAAAAGAAATCCTGGATCCTAAGTATGGAATGTTTTATCACTATGAAGAAACTCGGACCATATGGTTTAACGAATATTCTTTAGAGGAAGATATGTTAATGTACTATCTTATTGGTGAGAATATTTTTGTTTCAACTCTATTTTAATTGTATTCTGACTGTTTAGTATATTTTGGAGGGCACTGCCTTCACAATTCAGTTGTGTATTATAAGTGATTAGAATATATTTATCTTCCATCATGAAGATCTGAGAAGACAAACTGAAATGAAAAATCAGTGGGGTTATGGATAAATGACATCTCTGGCAACCCTGGGTACTGAGCTAGTCTATAATATTTCCAATGAAATTGTCTAAGTAGTACTCACAATACAGATTTGATGGACTATACCAATTATTAAGACGTCACATGACTTCCCCTCTTTTATTATAAATGTATTTCAAAATTATTATTAAGTGCAGTCTACTATCATGTATTATGCGCACCCCATTTTTTGTTCTAATTTTGAGTAAAAAAGGTGATCGGCATACTCTAGTAGATACAGTACATATGTATTTGGACTATTATTATTATTATATACATACACAATGAATCATTTTCTTTTGTTCTCAGGAATTATTTGTGGTTTGGCAATCTACAATTTCACAATAATTGATTTGCCTTTCCCTCTTGTATTATACAAAAAATTGCTTGGCGAGCCAGTTTCTATACAAGATATTAAAGGACTGTCACCAACGCTAGAGAGGTAATGAAATTCATAATATATAAACAGCTAAGGACCTGTACTAATAAATAATTATCTATTTTCTTAGCATTTCAAGTATTTGTGTTAACAATTTGCGAAAGTAAAGTAAGTTGACTCCTAATCCTTCCATTAAGAGAACTGTGACTTACATTTGGACTACCTCATTGCATTATAATTTACTTTATTTGTCTAAATTATGACAATGCATGACTGTTGGTTTGCACTAAAATTAGATAGTCTTGTAGTCACATAATTATTTATTTGTTTAAGGACTGTAAACTGTTTTCATTGTAGGAGTTTACGGGATGTATTGGAGTATGAAGGTTCGGATTTAGAAAGTGTTTTCTGTTTGACGTTTGAAATTACTAGAGAAGTTTTTGGCGAAGTAAAAACGGTTCCTCTGAAACCAAATGGAGGACAGATTCCAGTTACTCAAGAAAACAAGTATGTGAGACTTTATATATTTAATATTGCATTAAATTGTGTTACTAAGAGGTAGAAACATTAAGATTATATTTCTTGCAACAACAACAAAAATCTTCAAACTTCTATCTTCTATCCATAGATGACATTTGTGGGACTTAGTTTTGTTCTGTTTTTTAGACAAGAGTTTATGGATCTTTATGTAGATTTGCTACTAAAATCTGGAGTGGAAAAACACTTTAACCCATTCAGTAAAGGTTTCCATAATGTATGTGGGGGCAGGATTATGAAACTATTTCGTTCCCATGAACTTATGGCTGTTGTAGTTGGTGAGTAATTTTTAACAAAAATATACCATTTGTTTTGAACAAGTCTCTAATACCAGAAAAGAATTACTCTATAAACATGTTAACTTAAACCACAAGCCTTTATCAATCTGTTGCAATTTTATCATGTTCCTTTATGCAGCTCCGAGATTTAAAATTATAAAATTTTCCTAAGATAAACTTCATTGTGCTGCTTTCAAATTTCAAAATCATTTGCATTCTTAGCTTCTCATGAAGTCTACTTTCTCCAGGTAATGAAAATTATGATTGGGAAGAACTAGAGAAGTGTGCCGAGTATAAAAATGGTTACACTGCCCATGACCCTACAATAAAGTTCTTTTGGGAAGTGTTTCATGAATTAAGTCTCAAGCAGAAGAAAAAGTTTCTGCTGTACCTGACTGGCAGTGACCGTATTCCAATTCTAGGAATGAAAGCTATTAAGGTATGAAGAGCACAAACCACATTAAGATCTTTTATTCGCTATTTTATATACAAGGCTCAAAAGGAAATTTCTGTACTTATAGGATTTTGTGTCTGCAAAGAAAAAGAAAATGTTTGTTTGAGTGATGTACATTTACTAATAAGTGTTTGTAAAATCATTTCAGTAGAAAGGAAGTAAAGTGGATTAGTTCAATTCCATGATAATAATGTACATTACATTGCCCAATTGACTGAAAGTGTCAAGAAAGTACAATAATTGGCTATGCTAAGTGTGTGATTCTTTTCGACCAGATGGATATACAAATTGAAAAATTTTGTGGTAGCAGTAGTGCAGGAATTATGTCCTCCTAATACCATTTCTGTACATCCCTTTGCTTTGGAATGTGACTTTTCGTAATTTGAAATGATAATTTTTGGAATTACTAAGTCATTTGTACCTCCTTGTGTTAGTTTTGCACATAACTTCACATCACACTGTACCTCCATTGCTTCCATGTTATGTCCTTAGTGGTATAATATTATAGTCCAACTGTACATTGCAGAACTAAACAATTTTGATAGTATTAAGGTGGTGTAAATATCTAAAAGTCATAAAAATATTTAAATATATCCACAATTTATTCTTATTAAGAATGAATTTGTTTATTTTATGACTTTATCGTGAAGTTTTCCCATAACGAGTAAGTTTTCAGCAGTACTTTTGTTCCAGATAACCATTCAACCAACCAATGATGAAAAATACTTGCCAGTTGCTCACACATGCTTCAACTTGTTAGACTTACCTCGATATGGAACTAAAGAGAGATTGCGGTACAAGTTATTGCAGGCAATTCAACAAACTCAAGGTTTCTCCATAGTTTAACAGGTATCGATCGTCTGAATAACAGACTGAAACTAATCCCATCTCTCAAGTATGCCATTTGTTAAGAAAGCTTTCATTCAAATTTTTCTATTGAAATTCTGTTAAGTTGAAATTTTTAAATGTTTATTCTATCTCGCACTAACCATCCTAGTTATTACAGTGATTTAAGAACTTTGTAATTGAAAGACGGATGTACATAAATATTTTGGGTTAATGAGTAGGAAGTTACCTTTATACGTAGAATGTTGAATATACAATTGTAAAACATTAAATCTTAATGTATAATAAACATGGGCCTAACTTCATATAAGTGTTATTGTAAATATTTATTTTAATTTGTTATCAATTGCTTGTTATCTTAAACTACAGGAAAATATTGTTCTGATGATATATGTATATATGTAGTGTGATGTGTCTCATGTTCTATTGCCATAAGTTTATGCATTTCTCAAGCTGTTTCTTGTATACATGTGTATGCAAATAATTTTTTACTTCAATATATTGTTCTCGGAGTTCAACCGGGTTTTGCATAATTGTAGAACGCAACGTTTTGACGACTAAAAGCTCTGTCGTCATCTTCTAGGCAAAGTGCTAGTTGCCTAGAAGATGACGACAGAGCTTTTAGTCGTCGAAACGTTGCGTTCTAATATAATTATGCAAAACCCGGTTGAACTCCGAGAACAATATATTGAACAACTGCACCGGGAAAGGCTTCAATCTTTAATATTTTACTTACATAAAAAATAATCACATATATTTTACATTGTAATTTATCTCATGAACATTGAATCAAAAGAATCTGATGACCATTGCCTTTCAAAGAAAATTAGTTTAAATTCCTATTTATTATACTCTCTGATGAATATTAAACGAGACAGAATTTCACATTATTTATCAGAATAATATTTTCTATAATTATAGATTTTATTTTGTATGAAATTATAGAATGCTATAAACTTTGTTAAATAAGAGTATTTTTGTACTGATAAATGTTAGTATTCTCTGTTAATAATAATAAAAAGGATCTCTTTTAAAATACAAGGAATGTTACCTTCTTCGCTTGTCTCAGTATTTTTGAGCATTAAATGTTTTACAATCTGTTGGTTAAAGTACTACAAAATCTTCTTTTACGCTGTTACTGCCTTATGCTAGTGAAAAGATTAATGATTGGTTTAGTAGTTGACTGCTTTCCCATACTTCAAATATTTTTCAGATGACTGGGCAATATAATTTAGGATATTTTACATTCTTATAAATTTATATACTTTCTTATTTAAACTTGTTTTATAACTCATAATACAAATTACAATCACATTTTATTTACATTGTTATTTAATTTGAATAAAAAAATAAAATAAGACTATTACCAAAAGATAGTATTAATGCTCCCTCTCTTTTCTACGATACCTACAATACTTTCTCTAAGCCCCTGACATCCATATCCACAATTTTCTCAATAAATGTATCGAATAAATCAACCTATATCCATTTCATAATCTATTGCAACCTCCCTATTGAATAAGTTCCTCAATAATCATCTCAACTTCACACACCATAAAGAACAAAATCATTCACTGAGTTATTAAGCTGCAATTCATTACTATAAAAGTGTATTTATATACATATTTTAATTAAATAAATGGAAAATAAAAACGCCATAATTAAAATATGTCATAGTTAATATTAACTATTTTTATATATATATTCTCTCTCTCTCTCTCTAAATAATTTCACTATCAGGTTGACACACTCGTAATAAAATTTAAAAGGATTGTTGTTAAGATTTAATTGAAATTAAACTTTAAGAAAATAATCTGGTTACTATCAAACAACATTTTATCCAATCTTTGATGTGACCACTTGATGCATTTATTCTTTCATGTCTAATGTCATATAGAAATTCACCTCTTTCTTTCTCTCCCCCTTAAAAATCATGCCTTTTCCCCCGGACACATGACATCTCGTGCTTATATCTAATTTTTCTTCCAACAAGCTGTTGTAGTGTTGTACAGAGATATGCCTTCTGTTCTCTCTCGTGATGAAGGCGGTTAACACTTCTGAATATTTGAAGGACTTCCTCCTGTCTGGAGTGGTGGCACCTAGCTTCAATTTCTGGTAAGCCAACACCTTTCTCTTGTTCCTTTTCATGATAATTGTTTTAATTATTTTGACAATGTCACATCCTTACTCATATATATTACTCACTTATACACACACACACACACACACACATAAACTTGGATAGTGAGGAAGGATAGAAATAAATAGGAGAAATAGGAGATACTTCATTCCCTCTACTCTACCCATTCTTCCACTAAAACTACTAATTGTCCACAATAAGACTGTCTATATTTGCCTGGTCAGGAACTTGACCCGGTGGCTGAGATGGTTAAGGCGTCTGTGTACTGAGCAGAATACGTGGGTTCAAGTCCCGCCTGGGTAAAATATTTTCAGTCTTTCCTTCTTCTTCCATCCTTCTCTGAACATATGCTTTTATGTGTGCGTAATTCTTCGCCCGAGCATATGAATTCACATAAAAAGCACAATCCTCCTATTTATTTCTATCCAAGTTTGAATGTGACTTTGTCACCAAATTAGTTCCAATTCCTTAATGGATTGGTATGGAGAGGACAGAGAGATAGGTTGTGGCTTACCTGAAAGTGAAGTGTGGTGTCGCCATAAGGAACTGAAGGTTGTTCTTTAAATTTTCGGACGCTCTCAGCCTCCTCCTTCAGGAAGGAGCGTTACACCATTCCGTGCACCGGCCGGCTGCGGAGGCTGAGAGCCTCCGAAAATTTGAAGAACAACCTTCAGTTCCTTATGGCGACACCGCACTTCACTTTCAGGTAAGCGACAACCTATCTCTCTGTCCTCTCCATACCAATATTGCAATTATTTTTGACAATGTCACATCCTTACTATTATAATATATATATGATTATGTCTAAGAATTAAGTTCTATCTGGTAAGGCAAATAGTAATTTTTGACATGCTCATATTCACAGTCTCTTTTGAAAGTAATTAATTTTCACTAAGACTGTGCCACAATAACTTGAATTTGTGCTAAATAATCACTGGGATACAAACTGGGTTTTATATTTTATTTATACTGTATTAAACATACAATACACATTAAAAAGTACATATCTCAGTTCATAGTGCAATATTACATTTGATGAATTAAGTACATGGCTCGGTATATGAATCATTTGAAGATAATACATATTTTTAAATTATACAACTTTTAAGTGAGTTTAAAAAAGATAATAGGCATTACTTAGTTTATCTCAGTGGAAAAATTATTTGGAGAACAGGCATGTGATGAACACTTGTGGTACAATAAAAATATCACATATTTATAGGTGCCAATCTCCCTGTATATGATCTACTATTGAATCCATTTTGATTTTTAAAAAATTATAAAAATTCTTATCTTAACAGTGGACTAGATCATATATCATCAAAATTATAATCCAATTCGTACCCGGATCTTGCAACTTTTCAAATGTTCGAAGCAGTATGTCTATTAAAAACTTTCTGCACAATAAAAAAAAAAGAAAAATCAGTAATTTCTCTGGCAGGCTCCTTACTTCTTAGTCTTATAACTTAATTTTATAATGTCCATGATCGTCATGGCTGAAAATAAAAAAATGTTTTTGTGTGTCCAGGTGCATCATTTCTAAAAAATGAACATTTTCTTTGATTTAACACATTGGAGGAAACAAAAATAATTCTAAAGTCTGCGTAGAAATCAAACCATTATTACTATGTTAATAAAATAAAAATGTATAAAATAATTTACTATATCCATTCATAAAATGTTTAATTTCAGGTGCTAAGTGTACGATGTAGAGAATGATTAATATCAATTTAAGTGGGGGTAAAAAAACACAAAAATGTCACGTGTGCCTAAAAGCGCCTTTTCTGTAATAACTCTTCAATGCACCAGTGATGAAAAGCACTAATAAGCATACATTTTTGGTATGTTTCTGTTTAGCATTTCTTTAATGTAATGAATTCCTGGACACTTATTGGCTACTTGCTCATAAGTTGGATGTTCCTTCCTCAATGTAATGTTGAGTGCCAGGAGGAGCCTTGTAACCTGGATAAGAAGGATTCAAGGCATTCTGAGCAAAGAAGGCAGAGTAATCTTTCTTAACTTTCCGTGGCCTAAACGCCGGGCCTCGAGCCAATGCCACTCTGGCATCATTCTCGGCAGCAGTTTGTGCCTTGACGGTAGCTGGAGGCCACTTTTCATCACCTCTCATCCTGGCACCTTCGGCTTTCGTGGCTGCTGGTTGTGAACTGAAAATGGGAGGTGGTTCTTGGCTGATAGGTGGCTCTGGCCTGAGAATTACTGTAGTCGGAGGTGGTTCGAAATATATCGGCTGAAAAACTTGTTGTACCACTGGTGGTTGCTCTTGCTGAAGAGTAGGTTGCTGATATCCCTGTACTTGTGGTGCAGGTTGCCAAGTTGGTGGCTGATCTGGTTTACCGGTAATGTTCGATCCTATAAGACCCTAGAAAGCATGTAAAAGAAAATGTTAAACAGAAAGTAAGAAGTTTGACTTTAATGTATTTTAAAATAAATGTGCTGAAAGTTCAACAATTTTTTTTAATACTTTTGAATGGAATTTTTGGTTAAGTTATACAGATAAATGTAATACTCGAGGAGTACAAGAAAGATTTAAAATTTTCAGAGGCACAGTAAAGCTCTTTTCACAGTTGACTGGCACAAAGAGCAGTACTTAAAATTTTTAAATATATCTTGTTGCCTGACATATTTAATGGCCTTCAATTGTAAGTTAAGCTATTAATTATCTTCCCTTTCCATATAAATTATTTTGTCATGTCGTGCTATTATTTATACAGTATGTCATATTGTTAAAAAAATTGGAGTATATAAAGACACATTAATAACCTGGGTACTGAAAATATAATTTAATGTTAACATGAACTGAAATAGAACTATGGATCCTCATTATGCAGCTATTAGTAAAGAGGCAAATATAAATGATATTGTTGAAATAGAGTGAAGATATAATAGACAAATTCTAACTACTGAAAAATAAGTTAAATATTATATTAAGAGTTTTAGAAACCCTATAGAATACCTTAGTAAATTACCAGTATTCTCAATCACAATAATAGAAACATTCCAATATTTATTTATTTATTACGTGTTGAATAAATTATTACCCCTTTGTATCCCTTAAAAGGCAACATCCTGTTTAAATACTGTTTATAATATAATTCCGAAAATGTTTAGTTAATTACAGCATGCAACTTGTCACTGTAAATACCTTTGAGAAGACCGGTTGTTCGTTATAAATAAAATCCTGCTCTTCTGGTGGAGGTGGCCAAGTCACTCGCTTTACTCCTGAAGAGAAAAATAAATACAGATATAAGAAAACCCTGCCTTAGTTTGTGAATAACAGTTGGTGGAAAAACAGAAGTAAGGTTAAGGTTAATTGTTGGTAAGAATTGAAGTGGCATGTAAGGAACTCTATTAATCTACAAAGAAATGAGGGCTGATAATGAGCAAGAATGTGAAACGCTATTGTTATTACCCTCAATTGTCCTGGAGTTTCCCTACAAAAATGAAATTTACTATTATTGTAATAATTTTAGCCGGATCAAGGTTGATTATCATCAAAACAGAATTGTTCTTATTTCATATTAAAAGAAATTGTAGTTTATCAAGGGCGGACTACAAGAATATTAATTCGCCTTATAGAAAGTGATCCAAGTATATGGCATATTACTCTTATTATAATAAAGTTAATTCAAATTTGACAAAAGAAGATATTTGTAATTTGATTTTTAATTTGGCACCTTATGAAGTGCACACAGACGGGACGAAACGTTGGGTTTGTAATATAGATTATCCTTAATTTTTCTGAGTTGAGGAATATTTTATTTATTTAATTATATTACATGCCAGATTAATATTTAATCTATTGTTAGTGTTATGTCCGTTTATATGGGGCCAAGGGAAACCAAAAAAAAGTTTGCTCTGTACCTTAACGAAGATCCGCCTTTGTATTATTTTATAATAGTGAACAGTTTTTTAGTATCAAAAATATCTATTAAAGATAAGGAACATAAAAAATTTATTACTCGTATATTTTAAAGCCTGACAGTGAGGATAAGTAGGTTTACAGTGTAATAGTTTTCCACAGAACAAGATTTTTGCTCTGTTCATAGTGACCGAATTTTACCTCATTAAATTTTCTTATCAGATATTAAAGGGGTGTTTGATTTCACTACTCGCTGAGTTGAAACTGGTTAACTTTGAGTTCAACCCCTTCAGTATGGGGTGGTGCTGGGATATTAAAGATAAGGGACATAAAAAATTTATTTCACATATATTTTAAAGACTGACACTGAGGATAAGTAGGTTTACAGTGTAATAGTTTTCCACAGGGCAAGATTTTTGCTCTGTTCATAGTGACCGAATTTTACCTCATTAAATTTTCTTATCAGTTCTAGCGATTCTTCATGAGAAAAATAAGTGGTCTATACGCAACCGTATGGTCTCGAGTTTCAATCGTTTAAGTTAAATGTTACCAACTCCAAGAAATTACATATTATTTGATTTTGCTAAAGATTTGATTATCTACATAACCCTTCAAATCGCCCAACGTTATGCGAACTGTGGCGTTTGAAGTGTCACCGGTACTGATATATATATATGGAGTCCACACTAATATGGATCATTTTCTTGACAACCACCTCAGTCACTCATCCCGATGGGGGTTGAAATTCAGTTAGAATGATGAATGTCACGATCCAATTCAGCGAACTCTAAAACACAGAATTCGACAGCATTCTCGTACAATTTGGACATTTAATAACTAACCCCCTTCCCAGCATCACCCCATACTGAAGGGGTTGAACTCGAAGTTAACCAGTTTCAACTCGGCGAGTAGTGAAATCGACACCCTCCTGTCTCCCTCTTCCCATAGGGGTTGAACTTGAACTCAACCTGTATATGTGAATTGAGTGCAAATACTCGTATAGCCTTATTCTTCATAAAAATCTCTGTGTTGTTTTCACATTATTCTCATCCCACCCTCTCACACACACACAGGGGTGTCTTAACTCCAGAGTATTTGTTCCGGGATCGTAACCGACATGTTTACGAAGTGAATTCGTTTTTATATGTTAGATATAGGTCGATAATTGTATTATCACAGCAGTGGTTAACACGGAACGTGTTGCACGCTGCCGAGAAAACCTTCTGCTATTTAACGTGCAGTTAGCTTTAATCAAGAACGAAATTCATTTCTGAAATGTAACCGTAACTGTTTTGTGTGTGTGTGTGTGTGTGCCCCGACTACTTGCGACAGATTCCTACGAGTAGCCGATATGTTGGAACAAGCGGTTGCTAAACAGCTGTCCGGCGTATTTGAAATTAATGAAACGACAGACAGCAGCCGAAAATAAGACATTCTTTCTCACGACGACAGCGCATTTTTTAGCGCTAGGAACCGTGTGGGAATTTCAATTAAAGTATTAACTAAGGATACCAACTCATTAGAAAGTAGGCGCACATGAATTATTTGCTAGGAATTTCTTTCCGTTTCTAATTTTAACGTGTAATTACGTTCGCAGGTTTGACACATGTCTAGCAGCTAGTTTGCTCCTTTGGATATGTACCAAAGAGTTTTTATATAACTGGGACGTTTGTCAAAGTCGGAGGTAGAAAATATCTTCTTCTTTGAACTCTGCAAAAATATATCCTCGGTCTGTTCTATTTGTATTTAGGTCAGGAACCAATTGAAACGTTTGTAGAACAAGAATATATATGTATTCTATATATAACTGTACTGAAAATATTTGCAATTAAACTTCCGTTAATATCGGCAATTTTGATAACGCGTTGAGGTAATATCTGATATATAGTTTAAAATAAAATTCCCATTATGTCACCCAGTAAAAACATGTAATAAACAAGGGCTGGAGAGTCCTCAAATTATTATCTTGGTATTGTAAACAAATATATATTAAATATATGAAATTAACAAGATACGTAAATAGATCTTTGGACTGTGGAGTAATATCTGCGGGCTGGTTGTTGTGAGACTTCTCAGACGTATAATCTTTGGCGGGGCAACAGAGGAGGTTATCTAACTTTGTTGTTCGTTTTAATAATATAGTTTTTTTTAGTTTTTGTGCTTACGGATGTCAAACGGATGAAGAAAGTGTTACATTTGGTGTAAGGCGAGTTAAACCTCAAAGAATCCATATTGACAAGCGTATAAATTCTAAAGGCTGAAACCTCGAAAAGTGAAGTGAATAACAATGCGATTTTTGCCGGCATGTGAGTAAATAATATTTATCTCATTATTCTAAATAAATCTATATATATATAAACTTGGATAGTGAGGAAGGTTAGAAATAAGTAGGAGGATTGCGCTTTATGTGAATTCATATGCTCGGGCGAAGAATTACGCACATAGAAAAGCATATGTTCAAAGCAGAGAGAAGGATGGAAGAAGAAGGAAAGACTGAAAATACTTGACCCAGGCGGGACTTGAACCCACGTATTCTGCTTAGTACACAGACGCCTTAACGATCTCGGCCACCGGGTCCTATTTCTCCTATTTATTTCTATCCTTCCTCACTATCCAAGTTTGAATGTGAATTAGTTCCTTAATGGATTCTCCTAATATTGTATTTATTCCTTAATGGAAGCTCCTAATACTTCATTCCCTCTACTCTATCCATTCCTCCACTAAAAAACTACTAATTGTCCACAATAAGACTGTCTATATTTGCCTGGTCAGGAACTTGACCCGGTGGCCGAGATGGTTAAGGCGTCTGTGTACTAAGCAGAATACGTGGGTTCAAATATTTTCAGTCTTTCCTTCATCTTCCATCCTTCTCTCTGCTTTGAACTGTGCGTAATTCTTCGCAGAGAGAGAGAGAGAGAGAACACGTCCAGATGATGGAGGTTTTTCTGAACCAATTGGTGGTGATGCAAGTATTGTGAATGGATACGGTGACATCAAGGAAATTAAAAGAGAAAAATGGTTAAATTCATGTTCAATGGGGGAAATTGTAAGTTAGGAATATATTGTTCCTCGGAGTTCAACCGGGTTTTGCATAATTGTAGTAGAACGCAACGTTTCGACGACTAAAAGCTCTTCGCCTAGAAGATGACGACAGAGCTTTTAGTCGTCGAAACGTTGCGTTCTACTACAATTATGCAAAACCCGGTTGAACTCCGAGGAACAATACATTGAACAACTGCACCGGGAAAGGCTTCAATCTTTGTAAGTTAGGATGATTATTATTGAAAATATTGACTGTAAGGTTGATTTGTGAGCTTTATTAACAATACAACAAAATGTCCTCTACATATTTGATTTGATGATTAAACTTGAAATAAGGTGGAATTGAATGCATTAAATTTCATGAAGTGGAATTTTTTAGTTTATTGACTGAAAATGGGCCACCTGCTATTTTTGAATCTGTTAATGAATAAATGATTTGTCAATAGAGTTGAATAAGGAAACGACATCAAGAGAAATGAAAGTAGTGGGTCATGAGGGACGGTGGTGTGCTTGATTTTTATCAATAAATTGGGTAAGAGTTTTTAACAGAACAGCGGGTTTTCTTCAATTTATGAATGTAGGAAGGAAATGTTCTGAGAATGTATTTGTTTTATCGTTAAAAGAAAATGTGTTTAGTAAAGAAGTTGGTACTTGTAAAGTTTTTTTAAAAAACCAACAGAATGCTCCATGCATACACAATTTCTAGTTCCAGATGGGGGTGTCTTGTGCCTCGTCTGCAATTGTCGTCTGCTCGGGTGTAGTTTGAAAAAAAGTATCCAGTAGGTGCGGTAGTGTTCTGTGACGTCACCGTCATTGACGACGTCACGACTTTTAATTTGCACATATCTCGGTAATTAAAATTTCTTCATGTATGTTAATAGGGCCGTTGTAAAACCTCTCGGGAAACGTGGCTATTTGGGAGGGTCTTCAAATAATAAACTCCAGCCAAAAATAAATTACTTAGGTAGCCAAAACGATCGCCAGTGGCTTACGTAACATCCACCTGGCCGTGACCGTGGCTGCTTCAGTTTTGCGATATTTTCTTATTTGATATTTTTTGTTTTCTTGGATTCAACCCAAACTTTATATGGCTCGGGTGTGTCAAGGGCTAAGATTAACCATAACAATTCCTGCTACATAGATTCAATCTCGACCTACTTAAAAGAAAACATTGATTTAAGAACTGAGAGGCCTGCGACGGCTATTCTCTCGCAGGCAGAACCTTGTAGGACAGACACGAAGGGGCTACCTTTGGGGGATGCCTTCACAACTCTCTGGTTTTTTTGAACTAAGGTTCCCACATGCCGAGGCCTGTTTTGAGAGGTGTATGTTCCGGGGTCGCAGACCTTGGGGCATACGGTAAGAGTTGTCCGCTATTCCCATTGGAACAGTCGGCCAGCTGCCTCCTAAACTGGTCACGGCACGGCGAGGGGAATGCTGCGACCCCACATCTAACCACTCTCCCGTCATCAGAAGGGCGTGGGACAAGTACCAAATGCCCGACCATTCTGATGCAGGTTTTTTCTAGGGTTTGTCCTGCATTTCTTTTAGGCGAATGCCGGGTAGGATCCTTAAACTAAAGCCCGGGGGCCCCCTAGTTAACCCTTGGCTACCTCCCTCTACCCTTCCGCATCCCCCCTTTCAAATTCCTTTCCTATGCTATAAGAGGGGAGTTGCCACCATGTGGATTACCCTCATGTAGCCTGGCTACACCCAAAAAAACCTGCACAAGGTGGTGGTGGTGGGGGGGTAATTTTCTAAAAAAACCTCGGAACATTGACCATTATAATTATTTATTGTATTATGACGTCAGATAAATGATTGCTAATGCTTGACCTGAAAAAAAATGTCATCCAACTCCCAAGTAATTGTTCACCCGAAAAAGTTACAAATTAGGGTCGAAACGAGGTGTTGTATTGTAAAACTATCAAAGCAAGGTTATGATTTAAAAAAAAAAATTGTAGCAACAGATATGTATTGTGACCATATAAAATAGATAATGAAGTAGCAAATATACCGGCAAAATTAAGTGATGGAATAAAATACCACAAAACGTTTCTGCAAGCCTTGTTTTTCTTTCAAAGATTTTTGAATACCTGATGAAAGTCACAAGGTTCGCGGAAACGGTTTTGTGGTATCTTATTCCATCACTTAATTTTGCCCGTAATTTTGTATTTGTTGAGGAACAATAAAACAACGATTCGAAGGATCTCTGCTGAAATAATATATTTTTTTTAATGTTCTCTCGTTTTTTTAAATCTGTTTTTTTCTTATTTTATCAAACATTGAAGAAACCATTTGAATAGATATAATAAGCATGATAGGAATTTACAGTTGGCAATACTGACCAGTAGTCTTATTATAGTAGCACATTTAAGTAACTTGTTGTTAATATAAGAGCGTGGAAATTGTGGTCATGAGTATTGAATATTTTATTACAAATAAAACAGACAACGTTTCGTCCCGTCATTTTCACAGTTATGCAACATGTTTAGTTCTCCATTTTTGGTTTATGGTTATTTGATGATGTCCCGAATGTCGTGACGAAACGTTGTTCGTTCTATTTGTATTAAAAATTTCAGATTAATATTTAAATATAATCGCTGAATTAATGAAGAGGTCAAACACTTAGCATTAAATTAATTTAACATGTTTTTTGGTACTAATCTGGACCGTCATCAGGTTTATACATACATATATTAAATTGTAGATGACAAATATAATGATGTGAATTATTGATAAGACCCCAATTATATTTATGTTAGATACGTGCGACATCATCAGCCCAAAATTGACTTTGCCCACGTTTGATATATTATTATTATTTGGTTATTTTTACCGTATTGTGTTCACAAAATACATCTTAAAAAACATTAAGACTAATTGGTATTAATGCAGAAATTTGAGAAGTAACAAACGATTAACTTTAAATAAAATTATTCGTATAATTTGGTTAGGAATTACTATCTTTTCATGGCGTCACTTCGATAAATATCGAGATTTGCAGTCGTTAATGTTAGAGATCGATCGACGTTTATCTTAAAGTTTTATCGATCATGATGTTTAATTAATCACGATTACATTAACAAGATTTATATATTTAAAATATACGTGTGAGTCGCTTGTTCTCAAACATTATCGACTTCAAATATCGATATTTAACGAAGTTACGAGTGGCGCTATGATAAACGTTGTAGTTCCTAACCAAAATATACGAATAATTATATTTAAAGTTAATCGTTTGTTAGTTCTCAAATTTCTGCATTAATACGAATTAGTTTTTGGTCGTTCTTTGCTTTATAATTCGTTTCCATGTTCCATGTTGAAGAACTTGTACATAAAATAATTTTTACAGCAATATAATAAATGTTTAAAATGTATGAAAGAACTTTTAAAAAAAAGCTTACTTGCTCGTTCACGTCTTATCATACGAAAATGCAGTGAAAAATGTCAGACCAACTGGACGTCAGAAATTCTTTTAAAAAAATACTGATGACGATGTTTCGACACGTACAAAAGAAAGGAAGTTAAACAAACTTGCGTAATAATTAGTTCATCATTTTCAATCAACTTACGAGACTTTAAATTAAAATTTTCGTCTCATTAAAAAATTAATACTACATAGGACAGCCAAATAGTGACGAAAGAAGTGATAATATAAATAACGCACAACGTTTCAGGAAGACTTGTGCCTTTCTTCAGGTGCGAAGACGAGCCTAGAGAGAGACAACTGCACTCGTCAGTTGACAAAACTCAAAAGAAAGGGACAAGGCTTCCAGAAACGTTGTGTGTGTTATTTCTATTATTACTTCTTTCGTCTCTATTTGGCTATATTTCTTATTATTATCTGACTTTCGTTGAATTATAAAAAAAAAGAGAATGGCCATTACGTCAGAGAAAATATAACAGTCCACAGAGAATTTAATTCCTGGTGCTACAAAGATATCAACTTCTAATGTGTGTTTTATTTACAAATATATCTAAATAGATTGATTTAAGTTAAGTATAAAATTGATAATTCTTCGGTTTGAAACGCCTTGTACCTTTCTTACTGGATAACATTTAATATAAACTCATTGGAATGAAAACAATAACGTCTGATTGAAAATAATGAATAAGAAAGACAGACAAAAAAAGGGGTAACATAAATACAACCTAAACACAACTTTTCTGGGATCCTTGTTCCCTTTCCTCAGGTGCGAAGGAGAGCCTAGAGAGAGACAACTGCACTTGTCACTTGACAAAACTCAAATATTTTGAATATATAGTATGATTCATATAAAGCATGTATGAAAGTAATCGAGACTTGCAATTGCTATCTGTCCCAGGTATGATACTATACTATACATGTAATTTATATTTTTGTGACTACACTGGCTTTTAATTTGTAAATTGTCAGGTAATTTTTAATGTGAACTTGTAGCGTGACTTTCACAAGAGAAAGAAAAAGGTTGCAATTTTGATTTGTAACGATTGACAGCGTGAAGTGATGTTGGATGATATTTTTGGTCCTTGTTGAGGAAGCGTACCTGGATAAGGAACTGGCGTGTCGCGATGCTCGCTGTGACTAACCCGTACCACTATTAGTTTCTTGGCAAAACTTCGGTTTTTCTGTGCAAGACAACCTTGCCTCGTCGCCCACACATGCGCGCTTGCGGACTAGGTAACTCAACACGCACTCGTTGGAATAGGACCAATTATCATTGGAAACTTCCTACATACGGAATAAATTTGCAACTAATACCAGACACTCAACTCAAGATAATCACTACATAATAACTCCTTCATAATTACATTTTTTAATCATATAATTCATTATGTAAAAAAGTATATATATATATATATATATATATATATATATATATATATATATAAATTATTCGTATATTTTGGTTACAAACTCCAATGCTTTTCATAGCTCCACTCATAACTTCGATAAATATCGATATTTGGATTCGATAATGTTTGAGAACAAGCGACTCACACGTATATTTTAAATATATAAATATTGTTAATGTAATCGTGATTAATTAAACGTCATAATCGATAAAACTTTAAATTATACATATGAGTCGATCAATCTCTAACATGATCGATAATCACTACACAATAACTCCTTCATAATTACATTTTTATTCATATAATTCAATATGTAAAAAGTGTGTATATATTTAATCGGTTCCCTAAATTATAATAATCTTACTTTGTTAACTTGAAACAGTTAACAATAATTGTAAGTGTTTCTCTTAAAACACATTTTTTTATATCTTATTTAGCTCTCAACAGGCCAGACCATGCATTTTAAAAAAATTTCAGGAATGGATTCCTCATATTGAGAGAAGAAAAAAATATTATATATTATAGCATGGATCCGGAAATGTGTAATTTCAGAGCTGCCCGTATCTGATCGGTTTGTATGAAGTTCAACGGACTAGTTGGAGTAGATGAAATGTCCAAAGTGACCGCCTCTTTTGCATTCATGAGGGTTTGGTGTAGTGCTTTTATTCCAAATAACGACAAGGCACGTCGTAAAGGTTCTGTAATTATCCATGTCTGGACCAACGTTGTACTAGACCTTCTCTCAGTATGAGATTTTGCCGTCTAGTTTTGTTATTCCCTGAATAACATTGAATCGTATCGTTTTGTAAACTTAATTCGACGTTTCTTTCTCCATGAGCCGACCATTGTCATCAGAGGGGACCCTTTATTGGTCTTCCATTTAAATCACGGCAATAAATTCTCCTGATGTTTAGTGCAGAACTTTTAGTTTGTGTCAGGGGTCGCAGTTCCGATTTTTTAAACTAAAATAAATATTTTTAATCAGGCCACTTCCACGAAACGTGTGAAACACACTACACCTCACTAAGGACTGCACGTCGCAAGAATCACGCTTAGCAACGGTCGTGCCGATTTCTTTTTTTTTTGTTGAGATTCACCGCATCTGACTCCCAAATTGGACGAGCTGAAGACACGACTGACTAAATTTATGGAGTAATATGAAATTTTATGAATGAAAATGTGTGTGAAACCTCTATAATAAATTAGTTTGACGCGATTCCTTTCAAGTAAAGTTACTTGTATGTGACATTTAGTTGAATCTGGTTCAAGCAGTGGAGTAATGCAGCAAAATTGTTTGTTCCGTGTTGCTTCCAGAAAATCGCATGTATGATGAAAATTCTTTTATTAATTCCTTGACATTAGTTTTATAAGTTAATAAACAACATGGTCAGAAACAATTAGTCTAATAAATAAAGCAGAGTGTTTGTTTGTATGTATGTATATATATTTGTATGTTCCTTATACAAATCTACACGTGTTCTTTGCGACCAGGAAACAAACACTGTCGGGGTGAGGCGCGTCTACCACCCCCCCCCCCCCGGGAACGGGGGTGTAAATATTTAAACCTGCTAAAACAGCCGATATTTGAGTCGCATAAATATTTTTTTGGGGGAGTCAACGAGATGTGATATGAGTATAATTTCAACCCCCTTGCAGCATTGGAAAGGAGAAACGTCAGGGGTGAGGGTGGAAGGGCGTTACAAGAAAATAACGCGAATACAACCGAGATTGGAGTCAAATCCATGGTTATGGATGTCGGTGAGTTTAATTATGACATTCAATTGGCCATTTAAATCCCCCCCCCCACGGCCATGGGGTGGAATTTTTCAAACATGGTCGATATATGCCTGGAACAAATATTTGTCGGGGGTCAATGACCGATGTTGTTTGTAAAATTTTAACCCCTTTCAGCATGGTAGGGGAGCACCCTTAGGGGCGTTTCATATAATTAACACAAAAACAACCGAGTTAATAAATGGGGGTTATAGATATACGACATCCCGGGCAACGCCGGGAACCCAGCTAGTATAAAATAAAACGACGTTTCGTTCCTGTTTTGGAACTTCATCAGGTGGACAAGATATATTTGGACAGAGCACATTACATTACAGGAAAATAATTTTTTTTTGTTTTATATAATTTATATTGCACGTTGTTGCATTATAAATTTTGTAATATATTTATATAAAAACTGTATTTGTTTAAATTTTTTTATATTCATCTGTACTTGTACCCCTCATGAAGTTCTAAAACAGGAACGAAACGTTTTGTGATTTTATATTTAATTTCTTCTGACGTGTTCTTCTGAAATGATGTTGTTGTATATTGCAAGTTATTGATGGTAATAAAACAGTTGAGAAGTAGACTACATTACATGTCTTTGTATGGGTGAGGTCATCCCAGGAGGAGTTTATTCGTGGTGTTGTGAGAGAAGGGCGTGCTTTATTGCCGTTCTGCTGCCTTTGTTGGCCGGAGTCGATTCCAGGAATAGTTCCCCTACAGGACTCTCGCCAAACACAATAAAACCAACACGAATTCCTGCCGTGACGCAGGTCGTGGAGAATTCTCGTGCGTCTGGACCTGACCGAAGGCGTACCTCAGGGATCTGCTTACTTTACAGTGAGGTCCGGTGCCTTCGCCTCCCTTCCTTTCTCCCGCACTGTCTACATTTCAATTACGCTTCAACTTGTACGGCTGATACTATATATATATATATATATATATATTATTGTTTTAACCATTACTGTTATTATCAAGCAACAGCTGAATCTGGGAGACTGATTTCTTGGAAAGTTTCCTATATCAGAAAACTTTGGAGATCCTGGTTAAATGACCACAAGAGGATGAAAGTGTCGATTCTCTAACCTGGGACCAATGATCCACTGTATCTAAGGAGTTATTATTTTAAGAAACTTCTGGTTCTCATCCAGATATTTTCCGTTGACAAATAAAGACAGTGATTAATTCATTCATCAAGGCGAGCTTCATTTATATTAATGTCGTATCAATCGCAAAAAAGTTACATTTTGAAAGCCACTAGTTGGGATGCTGCTGCCCCCCACGTCAATGCACGGTCGCACATCTCCAACGTTGTTCATGCCGCGGTCAGTCAACGTGACACCTCTAATCCTCATCCTCCCTGTAGTCTACGTAGCTTTATATTGCGTCCCCC
This sequence comes from Zhengitettix transpicula, assembly GCA_037074705.1. Lineage (NCBI taxonomy): Eukaryota > Metazoa > Arthropoda > Insecta > Orthoptera > Tetrigidae > Zhengitettix > Zhengitettix transpicula. The sequence goes on from CM073596.1 coordinate 68,017,970, forward strand.
CCCCCATACGAAGAAACACCGCCCCCCCCCTGGGTGTAATTTCGTTACAACTTTTGTTTCACCTTGCACTTCTGTCGTAATAGTGAACTCCAACACAATTATGCCACATGTAGATTACACATTCAGCTAAAAAAATATTATTTGCATAAAAATCAAGTCTATTTTTTAATGAAGGATCTATAAGGTTGTTTTTCCAATAGTTCTTTATAGTAATCTTCTTATAAATAAAAATGAGTGTATGTGTGTATGTATGTTCCGCATACAAATCTACACCCGTGAAGCAAATTTCAACCAAATTTCGTACACGTGCTCTTTGCGACCATGAAACAAACACTGTCGGGGTGAGACGCGTCTACAACCCCCAGGGTGGACGGGGGTGGAAAATTTCATACATGCTAAAACGGCCGTTATAAGAACCAGATAAATATTTTTCCGTGTCAAAGAGAGATTCATAGTGTTTATAACGATGTAATGTGTGTTTAATTGCAACCCCTAACCGCATGGGACGGAGCTCCCTTAGCGGTGGGGGTGGACATGCTTTACATAAAAATAACGCGAATACAACCGAGATTGGAGTCAAATCAAAGGTTATGGATGTCACTGACTTTAGTTATGACATTAAACTTGGCATTTAACCCCCAGGGGCAGGGGTGGGCGGGGTGAAAATTTTGGAACATGCAAACACGACAGATATACGCGTTGAATAAAAATTTTCAGGTTTAATTATATTGATTGTATTTCTACTGATGTTGTTTGGGTATTATTTCAACCCCTTATTAATTAGGGGGGGGGGAAATAACGCTAATACGATTGCGGTATCTCTGAACTTAATTATGACTTTAGTAGAGTGGGGACGTGGGTGGAAAGTTTGTAAAATATTGAAACGGACCATTAGAAAGAACCTTTTTCGAGGTCAATGAATTCAACCCCTTTCGTCGTGGGGGTGAAGTGCATTACATAAAAATAACGCAAAAGCAACCGAGATTGGAGTCAAAATTGGGGGTTATGGATATACGACATTCCGGGCAACGCCGGGCACCCTGCTAGGGTAAAGGACTGTACGTATATATATTATTAATATTATAAATGATTAAACCCTTTTTTCAATACAGTCACATATTTAAATGTAATTTACATTAAAACGTCATGATTTTAAAATAGTCCCTCAGGAGCTTTCGGTTTATTCCTAACCACAACACATCTCATAATTTAATTAAAATATTTTATACTTGGACAGAGCTTGGCCAATTAAACACTTTGTTTAATTTTTTACCCCTATTGTAAGTAAACAGGATGTGATGCACAGCAATGTTAAAAAAAAAGTTGGCTTAAGGAAATATTTTAATTAAATCATGAGACGTGTTGTGGTTAGGAATAAACCGAAAGCTCCTGACGGACTATTTTAAAATCATGACATTTTAATGTCAATTACATTTAAATATGTAACTGTATTAAAAAAGGGTTGAATTATTTATAATATTGAAGTGACTTGTCCGTCGTTTCTGTTCCCTCCCAGTGTGTGTCAAGTTCATTCTCTATTTACTAGTACATATATAATACTTTTTATTACAACTGTAAATATTATATTATAACAACCCCTTAGCATAGTTAAAGAATCTTTATTAATCTTGTTATTATTCACATTATTTCACTTATGGTGGACAGGGAAATTTTTCAGTATTTTTATGTAAACTTCAAAATTATTTATAATTGTAGCATTTTTGAAATTTTATGTATTGATGTATCCTTATTTCCTCATACGAGGACCTATGGAATAAAGTAAATCAAATCGAATATATATATATATACATATATATTGTGGTCTATGACATTGGGGCTGAATTCTATGAACCATTAAAAAAAAGTTTATTGTACGTCTGAAATTAAAAGTGTCAATATTATTTATCTTCAAGAAGTTTAAATTGAAACAAACGGGAGATTACTCTAGAAATATATATATATATATATATATATAAACAATTTGCTGGCACTATCTTTGACTTTAAACATTAAGAAATTTATATTAAAAAATATTCTAATCAGTCAGTTAATGTAATTTGGTGTATTCTTTAAAATAAAATAAAAATAGATTTTATACAAATTGATAATAAAATAAAATTATGAATAAGAAAGACAGCCAAATACAGACACACACACACAAAAGGGGTTATATAAATACCACACAACAACGTTTCTGGGATCGTTGTTGCCCTTTCCTCAGGTTGCTGAGAAGAGCCTAGAGAGACACAACTGCATTGGTCAGTTGACAACACTCAAAAGGCTCTTCTCAGCACCTGAAGAAAGGAACAAGAAACGTTGCTGTGTGGTGTTTACATTACCCCTTTTTTTTCATTATTTTATATCAGACGTAATTTTTTTTTCTCATTTTAAAAAAATAAAGTTATATACAAATACATGTATCAGTAAAGGATAAAATCATTGATTACATAAAATTAATTTCTCTCCATTTTCTTTTCTTTAAAAAAGTTGATTCTCTTGAAGTCTCTGGGAAAGTCTATAAAATGTAGTCACTGTCTGTGACGTTTCAAAATGTTATGTCTAGTTATTTTTCGTAAAATTGAAAGTTGTGTCGAATACTATGAGCGTATTATTGTCTGGTCTGAGTGACGTGGAAAGCAAGTAAGAGAGGAAATGTCGGTTAATTAGAAAAGAAACGGAAATATGTGAATTAATATGAAAGTAATTCCAGAGTGGCGCGATCAATACTTCGTCATAATCAAGAATACCAACTTTATCAAAAATAATATCGGCACAAGAAACGATTCCCTCATGTTGACTGTTTATTATTATTATTAAAATAACCCCGGAGCCTGTAGAGTTATGATGGTGGCGTGGATAACATGCAACTTCACAAGTACGCTACCTCACAACCACCACTGGACGGACGCTGAGACCACTACGGACGCACACGAGGAACTCAAACCTCCCCCGAGATACGAAGAAAATTCCCCCTCAGCAGCCACGTCGCAAACTGAATTCCCCGCGCCAAGCTTGCCATTTATACGGATGCTCGCTGGAGGGGGGGAGGGGGGGGGCGACGGCGCATGCGCACGAAGCTGCTCTACCTGTATGTCAGCGTTTCCCATCATCATCTAATAATAAAGCTACATCGGCCACGATGTTATATTATCAGATAAATTGTTCTCGGAGTTCAACCGGGGTTATTGCATAATTATATTAGAACTTAGCCTAGAAGGTGACGACAGTCGTCGAAACGTTGCGTTCTAATATAATTATGCAATAACCCCGGTTGAACAATATATTGAACAACTGCACCGGGAAAGGCTTCAATCTTTGTTATATTGTAGGTAATTATAATGATAAATAATAAAAAAAATACTATTAAATTCAGGGCGACGTTTCGTCCTCCTTCTCTGGGACCTCATAAGATAAATTGCCATTTACGAGGTATTGCAAATATTACAATTTTTCATCTTCAATATTACTAACTAAAGATAGATTGTCAAATGACTTAATATGTGATTTCAAAGCCATGATTATTAAACAGATCTTTCAGCTTGTGTTGAGTATTTAGACAAGAAAGGTAAAGTATTGAAAATAGTTAGTTTTTAATACTATTATTTATAAGGACACATTATTAATTTGTTGTTAGATCAGATTCTTGTTTATTTAGACAAGAAAGGTAAAGTTATGAAAATAATAATTATTTTTAATACTAGTTTTTATAATGACACATTATTAATTTGTTCTTAATATTAACCAATCAGATCAGATTCTTGATTATTGAGACAAGAAAGGTAAAGTTATGAAAATAATAATTATTTTTTAATACTATTATTTATAATGACACATTATTAATTTGTTGTTAGATGAGATTCTTGTGTATTTGTAAATAAAAGACATGGGATAATAATTAATTGATGGGCTTCTGACAACTTTTCCTAAGCTTATCTTTATGATACTTGGGATTGAGATAATCTGACGGTCTTGTCTACAAGGTTGTAAAACCATTGCTTTACTGTTGGATCATTCCTGAATAGCCACTGACAATTATAATACTGTTTTATTTTTTGTAACAATAACCGAATCATGTGGAAAATTTGTGGAATGGTCCTGTTGCTCATCATTGTTAAAGGTGTTGACTACAGCCACATCATGTTTGTAGCAACACAGTGGCGGTTGAGGATCTCAAGTAGAGAGATATACATTTAACAAACAGATTGCTTAGTAATTAACAACAAAAATGTTAATGTGCCTGTTATAAATCATGACTTTACTTGACAGATGTGTTTAACAATTATGGACTTGGAATCATATTTAAGTCTAAATTTAATTAATAATATAAAATTACTATTCTAGAAAAAGAATGTGGTTAATTGTACTAATGTCTCTTATACAGGTCAAGCAAAATGTATCTGATGAGGCCCCAGAGGAGGACGAAACGTCGTCGTTGTGAAATTAATTTTTTTTTTGTTTTGAAAGAGCCATTACAATTATTTTTCAGGCTCATTGCCATTTATTTATTTTTATAATTAAAAGTTTTAATTCAACGTCGGTTTTGAATTTTAAAACACTTCATGACCTCATACAGACACCTTTTTATTTATATTATGACGACGTTTCGATACCTTCCTGTATCTTGCTTGCGTTAAGTGAATTTGTGTGTGTGTGTGTGTCTCGGACCCCGTTGCTAAACTGTGTGAATTTAATAACTTGTTTCGTTTACTTGCGCTAGTTTATTGTGTTAATTGGAAGATACCTGAGGAAGATATAAAAAAAGGTATCGAAACGTCATCATAATATAAATAAAAAGTGTCTGTATGAGGTCATCATCAACTGTTTTATTATTATGATAAAGTCAGATGATCCAAATAATTGACGATCAGATTCAATTATTTTTTTTACTGTGAATTCAAGTTATTTTGTAATAAAGCGGAGGTCCTGGGTTGAGGTTTTCCTTATCAGAATCCGACGGTCCTATTTTTATCCTTGCACTACCACGACTTATATAGTTTCCCTTTCATCGTGAAATTGTAATTTGTACCATTTTTCTCTAAATTTCTGAAGTTTTATATCCAGATTATTATTTATTAATGGGAATTTAATTGTTTTACGTTGAGTGATTTTCAGGCTTAAATGACTAAAATAGTAGTATTTAATAGCAGGTCGTACGCTTTGTGCCACAAAATATATCCCTGTGGAGTGAGAGTCATCGTAGCTTTTGCAATGTATCAGCCAGCAACAGCATCTTGGAGCAAATCACCGGATATAAGAATAGGTTTTCCAGAAAATAAGGTTACTAATGCATCTCTGTCTGTGGTTATAGGCCTGTGTGTCCAAGTGCTTGTGGACCAACCCGCTCCAGACGATGGCTGAAAAATGACTTGAAATGCAGATAGCGGGGTCAATGGCCCACTCGTGGATGGATCCCTCCAGGTAAGAACATGAGCATAGCCAAAATTGAAAATGAAATGGTTAAGTTTTGTGGTAATTTTCAATTATTTGGTTCTGTAATAATGGTCAGGGTTTTTTTTATATTGATTTTATGTTCAATGGTTAACAGTTCTCAAACGGATATAATTTTTAAGAAGTCAAAGCTTCTCATTTACATTCACAGATAGTTTTCTTACGTGTGTGATTCTTCTATTTTGGTTGTTGTATGTGATTTCTTTAAAACATATCCGGTTGTAGAATGAATAGTTTCACAATGAATCGTAGACCCGTTGTTGCCACACGCTTCTCTCCCCAAAGTCTTGGGCACTGGTAATCAAGAAGAATAGGCGAGGGAAAGACCTTTGTTCACCTTGCTTTTAATATTTTTACTGTGTAGTGGTAGGTTTAGTAAATGATAAAATTAAGGGATCGTTTCCAGAATTTATTAATTATTTAACTGAACACGGACAAATAAAATTAAAAAATACAAATTATGCGTGTTCACAGTTAGCCGGGCAAAACAATCGGATCCCTTAATCCCAAGTTAAACCATGGTTTACGGTAATTCCCCCAGGCTCTGTTTAATATCAAATCCTCCCTCTGGTACCTTCGCAACTCAGTTATCCACAAAGACCTTGAAATTACCCTAATTCCTGCCATAATACATAATTCCCTAATAAAGTGCTCCATCAACCATCCAAATCCCACCATTGAGCTATTCCACAGTAGTAACCACGCCCCCTCCTTCACAAACCCGCAGACAAATCGCCCTCAATGATATTGAAAGCTGGGCTAAAGGAATGGAGAATCAGCATAAAACCCCCTACCAAATCCACAGTCATTCCCTTCACCCTTAAAACCAAACATTCCCTCAATCACTCCTTCTTCCTCAATGGCACCAAAATACCTGTCCAACAAACTACACCATACCTCTAGGCCTTATCCTTGATTCTAAATTATCATGGAAGCCTCACATTACCTGCAACTCTTCCCTCTTATCAACAGAAAATCTCCCACATCCCTTAGCACTGTAAGACTCTTCTATCTGTCCTTAATCCGCCCCACGTGGTCGCACTCCACTGCGCCTGTTCCCACTCCAATAAAATACAAACCGGACAAAACAAAATTCTCCCCTGGTGCCTTCGCAACTCCACAAAGACCTTGAAATTCCCCTAATCCCTGCCATAATTCATAAATCTACCAAGGCCCTAATAAATAGCTCCATCAACCATCCAAATCCCCACCATTGAGCTCTTCCACAGTGACCCCGCCCTCCTTCACAGACTAGAACGTAAACTCCCCCTAAATCACTAGCTGTAGCCCCTCCTACCCCCTGGCACTACAGACTCCCATCTTTCCCAATAACCTCCTTAACGCTGAAGTTTCCCCCATGACCAGGTCGATGGCTAACATCATGCGGGCTAACCTTAGTTAAGATGTTAGTCGCATCCTCTCGTCTCTAACTTGCAATGACGTGGGTCACAAATTGTAACTACTGTTATTATTATGATATAAACTATAAAGACACCGGACTAAAAGTTAATTTTAATAAATCAAAAAAGAAAAGGCGCGTCAAGGATTGAGACATTTCTGGCCGTGTTCATGTGGCACCCTCGTTCTATCAGAGTCCTTTGGATAATGCAAGTTCGTCGAGGAGAAGTTGGAACTGCACGTCTACACAAATTATTATTCACCTCAGAATTTTCCCTCGTTCAAAGACATTATTTAGAATTGAATTAGAATTTTGGCAATTCCCAATTCGCTTACTCACGTCAGGACGCCATTTAAATGCTCGATCCTTGAAGGTTATTTCACTATGACACGTCCTGCGGCGGTTGTCTCGGCGTAGCCTTCCTCGAGGACGATCCGTGTAAATGAGCGAAACGACATGCGTCACATTACAACTACGGTTACTTGACGTTTTTCTTCCAAATACGGGTTTCTCTAGCATCAGCAGCGTAATTTAGTTAAAGCAGAGAAGTGTTTGTCGCGCTGAAACCCAACACCAGCCCCTCTGCACCTGCAACTCGGTCATTGGAACCGCTAATTTTAGCCAGGCCTTGTAAATCAGCAAATATTTGGTGGGAGCTGTCCGTCTCATCGACGTGACTCACTCCTTGGCAGTTCTCTCCTCAACAACCAGCTCCAGCACCAAGAAAAATACACGCGCTCTCATCCATCACTCTAGACCCTTTATTTCTCCTCCTTCACAAGAAAATTTATCACCTCCCTCCCTCAAACGTCACTCATACTGCGATACTGTTTATTACTAAGCGACATCTTTCTTACCTGTACTAATGACAAAACAACTACAACAATCAGATTATTAACATTTTTATATGTCCTTGAAAATGTTAGATAAATTTATAAGTTGCTCTTACATATTTTTCTGCACCTGAAGAAAGGAACAAGACTTCCAGAAATATTGTGTGCTATATATATATATATATATATATATATATATATATTATCACTTCATAATATTATCTCTCTTATTATTAATTCTCAATCAGAAGTAAATGTTTCAATGTTTTATTCTAATGTTTGCCATCACAAATAAATAAATGAACCTGTCTATTAGTACATTCAAAAACGTGTAACCTGAGTTACACAGTTTATTACAAGGGTCTTTTACATTATACGATTTACGCTACGAAACTATTGTTCATAAATCCGAATAAAGCATTCTGCTTTTTTAAAAAATATATTATGAAAAAAATATTACGTCTGAAAACGAATAATAATAATAATAAAATAGTCAAATACAGACAAAACAAGTGATTATATAAATTACAACTCAAACGTTTCTGGGATCCTTGTGCCTATCTTCAGGTTGCTAAGAAGAGCCTTGGGCGACACAACTGCACTCCTCAATTGACAGTTGTGTCGCTCAAGGCTCTTCTTAGCTCCTGAAGATACAGAGAAAAGAAGTGATGATATAAATACCATACAACGTTTCTGGGACCCCTGTCCCTTTCTTCAGGTTGCTAAGAAGATCCTTGGGCGACACAACTGCATTCCTCAATTGAGGAGTGCAGTTGTGTCTCTCTAGGCTCTTCTTAACTCCTGAAGATACAGAGAAAATAAGTGATGATATAAATACCACACAACGTTTCTGGGACCCCTGTCCCTTTCTTCAGGTTGCTAAGAAGAGCCTTGGGCGACACAACTGCAACTGCACTTATTTTTTTTTATTATTGAAAATATATTATGTTAACTTAAATATGAATTTAATTAATATTGTAGCCTATTTAATAGCAAACAGGGGAAAAAATAATAATATGAAAATGATGCAGTTATGATCACCAGACAGAGTGACTGTATTGTGAACCTTGATGGAGGAGGGTGAAATTCAGGGAGATCTCAAGGAAAGAAACGCCGCCACGTGCGGTCACTCTGATGGAATCTTTTTTGAAGTTTAAATTATTTCAAGCACTGAAGCATAAATAGCGTAAGGGATTGCGTGTAATTTCTTTGGGGGGGGGGGGTTCAGTTAAGTTTGTTTGTGTAACAGGAGGAAACCAAAAATAAACCGACAAAGACAATGTTGTTTTGGATTCAGGTGGCCTATTTTCCCGTAATTCCTGCACACTTGGCCGTCTGTTTTATACCTGGCAGCGTTTCTTGGAGAATTTCCACCGCTGTATTAATAAATGCATGGGTCGTTTGAGGACGACGATAGGGATGTTTAACCCGGTCTAGGACCTACGTAAACACAGTCATGGATGGAGGCCAAACAGCTTAGAACCCTAGTTTAAATAACCCATCGCCACAATTAATAATCTCAATTCTGAAATCCCGGTTCCCCAAAATTGAAACTGGGTTACCACGGACGGAATGTCTGCGCCAGAGGCAGATCCTGCGCTACAGCATGCAAATAAATTTAAGAACAATTTTTTTTCTCTCTTAATTTTAAGAGTCTTGGCAATAATTGTGGTTTGACGATGTGAATTACTGCTGATATCTCTGTGCTGAGCATCTAGAAGGAGAAATGGGCACGCGCAGTATTCCGCGCGGCCTCCCTTCTGTGCTCAGCGGCAGTGAGCACATACAATAGTGCCAACATGCGTTAATTACATTTATTTAAAATATGTACGAAGGAAAAATAATATTAAGTATTGATAATTATTTACTGTTTGGTATGAAGTAAATACCTGGCTAAATTCAGAGTAACCACTACACACATGTTGCGATTACTTTTCTTATCCGCGGCTTATGATTTTTTTAGGGCAACAGGCTACATGAGGGTGATCCACGTTGGGCAACTCCCCTTTAATAGCATAGGAAGGTATTTGAAAGGGGGGATGCGGAAGGGTAGAGGAAGGTAGCCAAGGGTTAACTAGGGCTCCCGGGCTATATTTTAAGGATCCTACCCGACATTTTCCTAAAGAAATGCAGGGGAAACCGTAGAAAAACCTGCATCAGGTAGGTCGGGCATTGGGTACTTGTCCCACGCCCTTCCCTGGATAGCGGGAGAGGAGTTTACTGTGGGGACGCAGCATTCCCTTCTCCGTGCCTCGACCAGTTTGGGAGCGCCTGGCCGACTATTCCAATGGGAATAGCGGACAACTCTTTCCGTATGTTACCCCGGAACATTCACCTCTCAGAACAGGCCGAGGTTCCTCGACTTGTGGGAACCTTAGTTCAAAAACTGAGACGAAAAGGCATCCCCAAAGGTAGCCCCTTCGTATCTCTCCTACAAGGTTCTCAATCGCTTATGATTTTTATTCTTCAACGGCTGTCATTACTACGACGTGTGCAGACTCTCCGCCACCAGAGACCAGTTTCCTGGTCCATGGCCACAGATGCTATACATAGCCAAGTGAGCAACGGGGGCATTCCTGCTGTGTGTGTGTACGTTTGCTTGATTCATCTTGGCAGTGATCTTGGCGGGGGCGTCAGGGAATACGCGTGACTAAAATGTGTTTTGTCAGTGACTCGGGGGCGCGCGGGCCATTTTCCATAGATTTAAATTTAAAAGAGAGAGAAAAAATAAGTCGGACGTCACCTCGGACCGAAAATAACCGGCGTCTCTTTCTGCGGAGACGATCTTTCAACTTCAATGGCGACATTAAGCTGTCTGAAAAGTAGGTTGGAATTTCTTTCCTAACCTCCGGCTGCCTTGGGGAGAGGGAGAGAGAGGCTGCTGACGTCAGCGAAGTACCATTTGCTACGTTGTGTTCAACAGTGTTTAACTCTTGTAAAGACAGAGAGGAAGGTTAACCAAACGACCGAAGAAGTCGCAAGTAATGGCAGTATACAATATAATTATCTGTAAATATTATACTGAAAATATTGAAATAATTTTTAATTCGTTCACCATTAGTGTGCTTTTTTTACCTCCTCGATCTGATATTTTCTGAACGGATCCCAAAAAAAAAGATAAAATTTCTCTTAACAGAGGACGCACGAGCTATTTATATGCAAGTTCACGTGTTTACCCCTTTTCTTAAGTCTCATAGACTTCACGCATATCCCATTTGATGTTTCCAACCCCTCATTACTACTCGTACACATACCCCTGGTAGTTACAGTTACTTTCTTTGTCTTTATCACCAAGTTTATCATTTAGTATTATTTAATTCTGCCACACACAAAAACTTGTTATTATTATATTTCATTTCTTCCATTATTTTATCCAAATCTTGTTGCAGACATCCTTCATCAATCTCACTTTTAAAATCATTCTCTATCTATATGTTATATAAATGAATGTCTGAGTGTCCCCAATGCGCTCCGATTGCGATGAAACTTTGGTAAGAAATTGTGCGCACCCCCCGGCGAAGGTTTCTGACTATTTTTCGAAGTGTCAGGAAACTCGCAAGGGGTGAAATTTTAACAACACAATAAAACTGCCGATATTAGCGTCTATTATTACTTTTCGGGGTTTACAAGCCAATGAGTTTAATTCTGACATTTAGCAAATCAGTTGAGTTGTAGTTTAGCCGCTAGGGGTGAGTTTGACTCTGCCGTTTACTACCCTGAACCGTTCAAGTGACCAGCAGCCTTTTGCGTTTATACGACATAAATGGGGGAGGCTTTCCAGTATATTTTAATCTGACATTCCCGAATGGTCATGCATGATATGAGGTGGGAGTAATAAGGGCAGTGCGACGTACCTCTGGCACCGCCTCCTCGCTGCCTCTCCTCCTCCTCCTGCAGCATCCTGAGTACCGCCGAGTTCGCCAGGTTGGGAGCTGCCAGTTGCTTGAAGTCGATCCTGCAACAACGCCACCACTCTGGTTAGAGAGAGAGAGAGAGAGAGCAAGCGGGCGGCCTCGATCAGCGATAAAGCGGCCATCAGTATCATCGCTGATACACGATTAATGCGACCTTGAAATGTAGAATGGACTCGTAAAGATAGGAATCAGAAAGTTGATGAAGAACACGCAGGGCAACAGTCCACAGATGTCGGATGCACGAAATATGGAGCGGGGCAGTGGCGAGACGGAGACAGTCAATAGACTCATGGGTTTTATATATTGTAGTATTCTAATTAGATGATAATAGCAATTAAATAGAAACAAGCCTCAAACAGTAAAGGGAAACAAACATGATAACAGAGGTAAATAAAGAAAAACAAAATGTTACAAAATATTCATTTAAATTTGCATCACAAATATTAACACAGGAAAAATCTATAGAATTTTATGAAAAATTAAGAAATATGACTCGGTTTACAACGGAAATTTCCTACGTACCAATCATCGGACACTATTTACTCACTTCACCAATACTTAACAGGTCACAACCTACGTCAGCACAGCAAACAACTTCGGTACAATGTAATGAATTAGAAAAATAGCCATTCAGACAAAATACCACACAACGACGTTCCTGGGATCCTTGTTCCCTTTCTTCAGGTGCTGAGAACAGCCTAGAGCGACACAACTATCAGTCTAGTTTAATCCTGAAAAGTATTTATTAAACGAAAATATCGGCCCTGTTCCCCCTGGGGGGGAGGGGGTTAAATGACAAAGCTGAATGTCATTATTGAACTCGGAGATATCCACAACCCTGGATTTGACTCCAATCTCGGTTGTTATTCGCGTTATTTTCTCGTAACACGCGCCCCCCCCCCCCAAGGGTACTCCTTTCCCATGCTATAAGGGGGATGAAATTATACCACAGAAGTACTTTTAATCTGATTGACCGGCTCAATTATCGGCCGTTTTAGCATGTTTGAACATTTCCACCTCCGCTCCACGTGTTTGTTTCCTGGTCACAAGGAACACGTGGACGAAATTTGCACTATGGGTGTATATTTCTATGTGGAACATTCAAACACTCTTGTTTTATTTATTAGATACTAATAGTTCTTAAATAAACTCCTGGGTTGTTTCCAAACACACAATAAATTCGAAAAATTTCTTTGATTTGCAAAATACTAAAACTTTAGATGTTGACACCATGGACGGTTAGGGATCTTGCATCACTTCAATTAACGTAGAAGCTGATGCCATGAAACTCAAAAAAATTAAAAACCTTATTAATGATTTATATAAATATATATTGTGACTATTTTGAAAACTAATAAATAAATAAACTTCGACCAATAATTTATTACTGTAAAATTAAACATGATTAATTCTCGTGAATAATAAAGATAGCCAATTCAGAGAAAGAGAGATAATTTAAATACCACGCGACGTTTCTGGGATCCTTGTTCCTTTAGTCAGGTGCTAAGAGAATAGCCTAGAGTGACAAAACTGCACTCGTCAGTTGACAACACTCAAAAAGGAATCTTCTTAGCACCTGACGCAAGGAACAAGGATCCCAGAAACGTCGTGTGGTATTTGTATGATCACTTTTTTTTGTGTGTGAATTGGCTGTCTTTATTATTCATTATTTTCAATCACACGTAAATTTTTTTCATAATTAATTCTCTTTTCTGACTTAAAATCGGCTGATGCTTACTTATTAAAACCCGTTATTGTTACTTTAACTTCTTTGCTTTTTGAGTTTGTGCTGATGTTGAGTTTTTGAATCACCTGACGATAGTAACAAGGGTTGCAGAAACTGTTGAGTTGTATTATTTTCGTCTGTTAATTGGCTACTTGTCTACCTCCACTTTTTACAGCGCTTTCCTCACGTCTATAACCTCGTTTCACCGGGTTGACTCTCTCTTCTCCCAGCAACGCTTAAAAATTAGGGATTAATCGCTCCTGCGACCCTAATTACAGTAGTTAGAGATGTGATCTGCATGAAACCCGTGATTCAGCATCTCGAATTACTTCCTGTTGTCATTACTGCTCTCGTTATCATTTTTGTAACGTTGTCTGAGCGCCTTCATTAGAGTCGCCCTTGTTTTCAGCGTGGGAATCGCGCCAGCGCAGTTTACAGTTTTATTTCATATTAATGTCGTAATTAAATAGTCTCAGCGACGTCCATATCCCCGGTTTGACTGGAATCTCGGTTGAATTGGCGTTAATTATATGAAACGCCCCTCCACCCCCACACATAAAGGCGCTCCCCTCGCATGCCGAAAGGGATTGAAATTATACACACAAAAAAACATCAGTAGAAATACAATCAATATAATTAACCTTAAAAAATATTTCTTCAACGCAAATATCTGCCGTGTTTGCATGTTCCATAATTCCCACCCCGCTACCCCTGCCTCTGAGGGGCAAATGCCAAGTTGAATGTCATAACTATCGTCAGTGACATCCATAACCTTCGATTTGACTCCAATCTCGGTCGTATTCGCGTTATTTTCCTGTAAAGCATCTCCACCCCCAAACCCTATGGATGCCCTTTCCCCAGGGCGTGTAGAGGATGAAAATTATATTCAGATAACACCGGTAGAAACACTATCAATATCTTTGACCCCTAAAAATATTTATCCGACTCAAATATCGGCTGTTTTAGTAGGTTTAAACATTTCCACCCCCGCTTCTGGGGGTGGTAGACGCGTCTCACCCCGACAGTGTTTGTTTCTTGGTTGCAAAGAACACGTGTACGAAATTTGGTGAAATTCGCTCAACCGGTGTAGATTCGTATAAGGAACATACAAATATACAAACAAACAAACAAATATATATACAAACAAACCCTCTGCTTTATTTATTATCACCTCTATGGTGAAGTAACACACTCTCTCGATATCGTGATTTCTCTGCATATTTATTAGCACACACACACACACAAGATACTCTTATACACCCTCTCGTCCTGCCGCCAAGCGGAGAACAACAAAAACCAAATCAAAGAGATGACAAACAATACTTATTGATCAATGTTTAGCAGAACCTCGGCACTGCTGCACGGGGATGGAAGAAATATGTGTGCGAGGGGAAGTTTCTACGTGATGCACCAAGGAAACTGTTACAGCACACAAATGCCAATGCAAACAGGCTGAGTTTATGGTCAATGTTCTTATTATTGAGCGGCGAAAGGCGCAGGGATTAAAATAAGGGTAAACTAGAATGAAATTTTAAACGTTCTAATTATTAATGTTAGTTTATTATTATCTCTATTTTCTAACCGACATAAGTAATAAATAAGTAAAAAGGAAATAACTATTTAGAGGACAGTTGCAAAAGTCAGGCTCTTTAAACCAGTCCTAGTCCAGTGGCAATAAGGTCCAGTGAACGAATATTCTTCATATATTACGTCTGATTGAAAATTAATAATAAGAAAGATAGTCAAATACAGAGAGAAGAAGTGATGATGTAAATAACACACAACGTTGCTTGGATCCTTGTTCCTTTCCTCGGGTGGAGAAAAAAACTTAACAGCCTAGAGCGACACAACTGCACTGGTCAGTTGACGAACCTCAACTACTGACTCGGGCAGTTGTGTCGCTCTAGGCTCTTACGTTGTTTTTTTTCTGCACCTGACACAAGGAACAAGGATTCCAGAAACGTTATCATAACTTCTTTATCAGTAAAGCAATCTCATTGTTCCTTGAAACCTAAAAAAAATAGTTCCACTGACAGATGACATACAAATGTTGTTTTGTAGTTTTGTCAACTGACCAGTGCAGTTGTATCTCTCTAGGCTCTTCTTAGCACCTGAAGTAAAGGAACAAGGATCCCAGGAACGTTGCTGTGTGGTATTTATATTATCCCTTCTTTTGTCTGCATCTGCAGGTACTAAGTTGAGCCTTGAGCGACACAACTGTCAACTGAGGAGTGCAGTTGTGTCGCCCAAGGCTCTTCTTGGCTCCTGAAGATATGCACAAGGATCCCAGAAACGTCGTCGTGTGGTATTTACATAATCACTTCTTTTGTGTGTATCTTCAGGTGCTAAGAAAAGCCTTGGGCGACACAACTGCAACTTTTCAGTTTTGTCAACTGACCAGTATGCAGTTGTGTCTCTCTGGGCGCTTCTTAGCACCTGAAGAAAGGCACAAGGCTTCCAGAAACGTCGTCGTGTGTTATTTATATCATCACTTCTTTTGTCTGTATGTGGCTGCCTTAAATATTATTCCATTTTATAGTTCGTGTCACGGAAATGTAATATCACTAGCGAGTAGTTCGCATACCCACTCGTCGACCGCTCGATTGTGATGATTGAAAATGTCAGTTATTTCTCATCGTTTCAGTTGGTGGGGGAAAAAAAATGTTGCGATCAAGGTTGATTACGTCACACTAACCAAGATTCAACAACGGAATCTTTCTCATGATGTTCTTTTATCCGTACGTTTTCAAGTGTTAAAATATCCTGGTAAAAGTCTTTTAGGTTTTATTCATCGGTGTCGAGATAAAGTTTGTGTTGTCGGTGAGTGGACAATTCTTTTTCGGAGTTATTGTAGTGTTCCCTTGTTCACTCTTGCCACTATTCCAACACTGACCGGGCAATATTTGTGAAACGTGTTAAACAGAAATAGCAGGAATCTGAAGGGCCGCCTGCCAAATTGTATTAACGAATTACCAGCAGCGCCCCCCCCCCCACCCCATATTCTTCTCACGGATCGTTTCAAAGATAACCTGCTCTCTTTGCTGTTGCTAAACCGTTGGCAACGTGACTGACGATGATTCGCGACGGTGAATTTTAAGCCTCGACGGTGCTTGTAGTTTTTTAATTATGCTACACAAGTCGAGCGCTTTACGAAGAATCGTAATATTAAAAAAAAATAAGCAGCCTTGAACTCAGGAATATTTATAAATATTATTAAATAATTACATCTAGGACGTGTTTGATATAAAATAACGATGTTAAATTAATCAGTGAGAAAAATCATTCTGTCGACGGTCGTGGTAGATAAGATTCAGTGACAGGATCATCATTCAAGCCATGTTTTAGAAATGTATGGTAACAAATTATAAGATTGGGTTTCATCATCAAAAATGACTTGAGAACATTTGGGAAATTAAAATGGAAATCCTCTGGGTTTATAGTAAAGTAATTTGGGTAAATAAGTAAGACGAATAAGTGCTAAAGGATTGCAGAAACCTTGTGACGTACCATTGTGATCAAAAAGTAAGGTGATCTTGTCATTTAAAACTCCCCGGGTATTAGGTTGGTAGGACTGTCTGTAACATTTGCCAAGCGTCTGTTTCTTAAAAGGTTTAATTATCTCAGAGTCACACGTGTGTGTGTGTGTGTTTTTTGTAAACAACCAAAAGAGTGAATTTTGCCAATGGGTGATTTTGTTGAGCAAAGAACTTGCATAAGGAATATTCTTGTGCGGGGACACGTTGAAGGCCTTTGGTGATCAAACTATGGCACGTTTATAAGTGGTACAACGAGTTCAAAGACGACCATCAACGTCTACCGACGAGGGCCACGTCCATGGACAATTTGAGATCTCGCTGATGGTGTTGGAACATCATTTGGCTCAGCCCAAACCATTTTGAAGAATGTTTTGTGGCTCAGACGCGTCAAGTCTCGATTGGTCGGGAAAAAAGCCTCGCGTTGATGTGTGAAACTTTGCAATGCGTCATCACTGGAGACGAGACCCTGAAACCACCGACCAATCCAGGGAATATCAAGGTCATGGTGACAGCTTTTTTTGTTTAAATGGATGGATGGATGATTAAATTTAAAAAAAATTAAAATTCTACCTGAGTCAGTAGATTTATGAAACCAATTTAAAGTTAAACGATGATTTTTAATAATTAATCCCTTAGAAAATTGTTGAAGATAGTTTTAAGACAGAGGCATTATTTTAATTCCTACAAAACTTGTGTGCATATTTATAATTATATTTTTGAAACATGAGATGAAGACTGTGAAGGTTGGACAGACGGCGGGCGTCGGTGTGTCCAAGGTTCTAGGTCAAAGGTCCTCAAATAGTTTGCTTGAATTGCTGCACTCATAAGGAAGGAGCAACCAGATAAAAGGTCACATTGCTGGGATAACAGGCTACTTGAGGGTAATCCTCGTTGGGCAACTCCCCTTTAATAGCATAGGAAGGGATCTGAAAGCGGGGATGTGGAAGGGTAGAGGAAGGCTGCCAAGGGTTAACTAGGGGCCCCCGGGCTATGATTTAAGGATCCTACCCGGCATTCGCCTAAATGTGATACAGGGAAACCCCTAGAAAAACCTGCATCATGTAGGTTGGGCATTGGGTACTTGTCCCACGCCCTTCCCTTGGATGACGGGACAGGGGTTTGCTGTGGGGTCGCAGCATTCCTCCCGCCGTGCCTTGACCGGTTTAGGAGGCAGCTGGCCGACTATTCCAATGGGAATAGCGGACAACTCTTACCGTACGCCCAAGGTCTGTGACCCCGGAACATGCAACCTCTAAGAACGGACCGTGGTGCGTCGGCATGTGGGAACCTTTGTTGAAAGTACCAGAGAGATGTGAAGGCATCGCCAAAGGTAGCCCCTTCCAGAGCTCTGTTTTTTTTTCTGGGTGTAGCCAGGCTATGTATAGGGTAATCCACATAGTGGCAACTCCCCCTTAATAGCATAGGGAAGGGATTTGAAAGGGGGGATGCGGAAGTGTGGAGGAAGGTAGCCAAGGATTAACTAGGGGCCCCCGGGCTATGGTTTAAGGATCCTACCCGGCATTCGCCTAAAAGAAATGCAGGACAAACCCTAGAAAAACCTGCATCAGGTAGTTGGTACTTGTCCCACGCCCTTCCGATGGCGGGAGACTGTTGTATTTTCACAAAATTTGAATGTTCGTCCCAATAACATGAACTGCGCGCGATAATTAAACAGTAAAAGAAAATGGCGAATGCAATGTGTGTCAATGATAGGTTCAGTTTATTTTAGAGGGGAAAAAATCTATGTGTTTCTTTCATCTAATCTCGTTTTTTATTATTAAAAGCTTGTACTGAAAAGTAATTAAAGTTACAGTGCGAAAATTAACATTTCTTATACGATAATCGCTTGAATTATTTTGATCGTTAGAAGAAAAGTAAATAGACTTTTCTAAAATTTATTGTTTTATCGTTTTCAGATACCCGGATCGCTGCACTCAACTGTTACTGGACCATACTTTAGAGAATCGAAGCACAATAGGCCCGATGTTGCACCACTACAATGCAAGGCCGCAAGTCGCGGATTATGATGCTGAATGTCTCTACAACAAAAGAGTAAGTCCAAGTGTGTTCTTTATCCTCCGTAACACGTACCTTTAATTCTTTATATATATATATATATATATTACACCTTCTTTCTCCATAGGCAATAGTGACGGCCATTAAAGTGCTTATGAGGAGCCTGTGTAAAAAAAATGGCTTCCAGTAAAGTAGCGGAAACTGTGGCGCAAGTGCACTGCTACAGAGGGAAGATCCACCAAACTTTGGATTGTGATTAAAGGTAAGCTGTTAACAATAATTACTGTAATTGCTTATTACAGAGCCACGTTCAATTATAAACACCTGTTTGTCATGCAGAGAAAGTTTCTGTTCTCCACTGACCTCCACCACTAGGTCATTGACCTTCCCAAGACGACTTCAAAGTCAACTCACATCTTGGGCAAAAATCTTTCTTTCTTACCTCTTGTGGGTTAGACTGAGCTACAACCTCACTGATCCTTTCCTCAGAGTCAGACGGATATTGGAAGGTTGAGAATGATGCAAGTAAAATTTCATTTATGGATCACGAAGGTTAAACTAATTGTGAAATGAAAAATGCAGATTGGAAAAGGATGCAAACGATTTATTAGAATGAGAAAAGTCATCGTAGAAAACCCGATGTTGGAACACTGTCGAGTTAGGGCCAATAATTGTGCCTTTACAAACGTGTAGGACCTAGTTGGTTCAGTCCAGAGATATGCGAGTTTACAACTAAAATTAACCGTCAATATGATTTAAATAACATATTTTTCTATTGATTTATTTTTAAAAAAACTTACACATTTTTTATCTTTGTGAAAATATTAGTTTTACATACGCGTTATCTTTGACATTATCTGTGTCGTGGAAGGGTTCCAGAACGTGTAAGGAATGCATGGAAGGGAAACCATAATTCAAAGTAAATACTGGGAACATATGAATCACCTTTACCTTAGAAATATTCCAAGGATTATCAATAAATAACTGAACTGAGTAATGCGGTAAAAGTTGACGAACAGTCTCAAGAGTGACAGGAGAACCAAAAGTCTTTTTTAATACGTTGGACTCCGTCACGGAATATCTCTGACGTCACCTTCCTGGAAGACGTTTGAAGGTTTTCCATTTCAAAGACATAAAACCTCTCAATGTAGAGTGCAACTGCAAGAAGCTGTAATAAGGTTTAGAAAGCACGTCACGTGGACTTACCAAAGAGCTGTGGACGCTGAAGCCTGCGGAGGAAAGCGAAGCGGTCGCTAGACTGACGGAGTCGTCCGCCAGGACGCCGCGGCGCCTCCCACTCGCCCCCCCCCCCTCACACACCCCCCTCCCTCTCCCTCGCAGACTACAATTCACAGATTATGCTAATATACAAGTAAAAATAAACTTAAAAAAAGGCAAACTGTAGAAGTCTTACAAATAACAACAACTAATTTGAAGTCGGGGGAGAAAAACTTATTTATGGAAAATTAAACAACGTTTCGTCGCTAAGGTTGAAGTTCAACTAATCTTTCTGCCACGGCAGTCAAGGGAGAACGACCTGACTATCAAAATTTTGACCTGAAGATGTCGCAAAGTTTGGTAAATTAAACTCATCTATAAATTATTTTTCCTAACTTAGAATTGGCTGTTGCTATTAACAGTTCTGTCAATAGTCAGAACATATTGTAATAATCAACAGTTATGAATTTAATTTGCCCCACGTTGAGGAAGCCATTTATGTAATAAACAAAAGGTTGGCTTTAATTAATTTAACGGAATGATTGAATATGATGGGTTAATATAAAGTAAAAGCTTATTAACAATTAACAAACCAAAAATATTTATTTTATTTTGTGGCAATAAAAGATAATTACAAACACAAAATTTGAGGTCTGTCCTCTCAGGGCCTCTACTGGGTTTCATGATTAGGACACACACAAAATTGATTTAAAATCTTATTAACAAAACAGTTGACAGTTTACCTAAACAACATGTCGATAGAATGAAAGAAATTAAAAAGTAAAGAAATTAACTCTGATTGACAATTAAAAAGAGAACGAAATCTGACTTTATCCTTTAATTAATGTTCACAGTTATTATTGAAGGTTATGTCACTTACGGACCGTCGCTCTGGTTCCAGAACAATCAATTTTACACTCTTTAGTTATTTAATATCATCAGGCCTTGGTTTTCACTGATTCTACACTTGGCTGTTGCCTGCTCCGCTCCACAGTAATTTACCAATGTTCTCCTGGATTAATTGCTCCACGAAGATTTTGGAAAGTTCTATTCTGACTTTACAATATTTACCCTGCATTTCTCCCGTGAATGTTTTACTTTTGTATTAATTCACAACTTTAACTAGTTACACATTGACGACGTCTAGTCTCTGCTCAAGTTATGTTACTTGTTCTGCTCCCTCGCAATGTTTCTCCAGTTAACCCCCCCCCCCCCAGGGGCGGGGCTGCACGGGGGGTAGAATTTTTCTAACAGGTTAAATGGTCGACATTTACGTGGAATAAATAATTTTTGAGGTCAATGACGTTTATTAAATACCAATGGTTTTTGGAAAAAATTCAACCCCTTTCGGCATCTGAGCTAAGCACACATAGGGGTGGGGGTGGCAATATTGAAACAATGTAACCGGCCGACAACACATTTAATGATAGTGGTCGAGTTGCGTTACATAAAAGTAACCTAAAATATATCTAGATTGGAGTCAAATCCGGGGGTTATGGATAAATGACATCTCGGGCAACAATGGGCACGCAGCTGGTCAATTAATAATAAAGATAGCCAATTTAGATAAAAAAACCTGACTTGATTGAAATACCACACGACAACGTTTCTGGGATCCTTGTGCCTTTCCTCAGGTGCCGAGAAGAGCCTAGAGCGAAGCTCTTGAGTTTAGGCAACTGACGAGTGCAGTTGCTATTTTGCGAGGTGAATGGTGTAGAAGCCGGCCTGCTGTGACGTAGTGGCCAGCGTCCCGGGTTCGAGTCCCGGCATGTTTGTCTTCGTCCTGGTCAAGAAAACTGGGAATCGCCACTCCTAAATGCAGAATGTGTCATGGCAGCCGTCTCGGTAGGCCACGGGGCTGTCGAATATTGTAATTTGTACTTGTCCTTGAGTTTAAGCAATGAGACACACTCTTTGAATGAGCTTCACCGTTGTCATCGCGAGGATAATTTCAAGGTCAGAAATTCGATACGTCATTCTGTGAAAAGTTTAAAAAAAGGTGAAGGAAACACCAGAAGCAAATGGAGTTTAGATTTATTGTTCGTCGAGGACTGATGTAGATTCTCTTCGCACCTGGAGGTGGCCAAGATCTACAGCCTTTGTTAGCTTGCGGCCTTAATTACGGACAGCTGAGACTGTCGCGGGATATATGTGGATGGACAAGCGTGACGCACGGGAGGCTATTGTCATCTCAGCTCACATGGTAGAGCGTCCTCGCTGGAGGTTTCCTCGTCCGGGTCGACACTTTTTTTCCATCCTCATACTTTAATAACATGTGGCAATCCCCTTGACTACCCGCCGTAGGAGGTCTTCAACCGTTCAATTCTTAGAACGGCTGACCTGCGGTAGGAGGAAGTAACTTTTGAAAACAATATCCCTTGGTCATTCTAAGCTAATTTATTAAATATTATTACAGATAAGTACAATTAAATTTTGCCCTCCCGACTAGACAGTTATGAAAACCTCAAGGGTTAAAGTGGAAAATTAGGCCCGGGAAACGATTTATGAAAAGTGCTTTACGCAACCATGATACGTGCAATATTGGTTACCAGACTGACTGGGGTCTCTGCAACACAGCGACGTCCCTCGCAGCTGGTCATCGATGTCTCTCTCGCTGGTAAACTCAAGAGTCCTCCTCTAGGTCAGCATCAGTAACAGAATGCCTGACCAGGCCTCCACTTCTCCCGACCTCTGGGACCAACCGTTCCTCTATTGGTCCATTTAATTTATTATGGACCAATCGCAGGTCCTAGACGATTCCATCAGCGAGACTCTCCGCACCTGTTGCTTGTTGACGGGAAAACCCCGGAGGTACCGTTACTATCCCCAGCCTGACTGGCACCAAACGGTACTTTTTGCCGACGTTCTATAAACATGGTTGCTCACGCGTTTAAATAAACTCACTAAAATATCAGTAAAATCAATTAAAAGACGCCTGTCCTAAATAACGCGCTATAAACATTTTATTTTAACTTATGTTTTTAATAAAAAAAATATATTAATGGATTTGTTAAACGCCTTTTATTTATAGAAATGAATAAAATGGCTGAGTAGTTACGTGCAAGTTGTGTGAAAATAAATTAATTTCTACATTAATAAATTCGTTGTTAATCCGAGTGTTTAAAGAGCGTTTCGTTTGGCCCATATAACACGCGTTACAATATAAACAATTAATTTTGTCAATTACGGTACGTTTTGTCTAGATTTTTTATTTTGTATTTACTATTTTTGACTAAATTTAAATTATTGAAGGGTTTACAAATTTTTTTTTCCTTCACTCGTTCATGATGGTCCTTTGAATTTAAATTTTTTCCAGGATATTTTTCATTGTACAGTTCTGCACGTTGACATGTCCAACTTGTGGGCGCTGTCAACCTGGAGCGTCACTAGATACCGTTGTTCGTGGTCAAACATGACGTAAAAATTAAGATCAATTTAGGCAGTTTAAATATCTTATTGGTACCATAAAGAAAAACTTAATAAAATTGTTAATATCCTTCATAATTAGATGGAAAAAGCCAAATGACAGGCAAAAAAAAACACGAAGTGACGACATAAATACCACACAACGTTTTTCTGGAAGCTTTAGTTCCTTTCGTCAGGTGCTAATAAAAAAACTCAAGAGCTAAGAGTGACACAACCGCACAATACAGGTGACAAACCCCTTCCTTCCTTCTTGATTAAACCCCCCCCCCCCCCAAGGACCCCTCTTCACAGCTATGGCAAACATTGTGTCGTCTGTATTGTTGCGGTTGTGTCAGTCTCGGCTCTTGTGTTTTTATTGGCACAAAAGTTTCCAGAAAAACGTTGTGTGGTATTTATGTCGTCACTTCATTTTTTTGTCTGTCATTTGGCTGTTTCACCTTATTATACTTTATGTATTAAAATTAAGAAACCTGTTACAAATAATAAATTGAGTTTTGTAGATTTTTCGGATAACAGTCAATACAAACTTATTGCATGTTTGGTAACTGTTGTATTGTTGTTATTTTTAAACACTTTAGTTGGTCAAAAATAGTGAAAATAAGATAAAAAAATAGATAAACGTACTGTAATTTACAAAATTAATTGTTTATATTGTATTGCGTGTTATATGGGCCAAACGAAACTGTCTTTAAATACTCGGGGTATCAACGAATTTATGAATGTAGAAATTAATTTTATTTTGACATAACTTGTGAAGGGCAACAACGTCTTAACGGCCGTGTTTTACTTGGAATGTGTCATGAGAGAAGAAGAAAGAAGAGAAAGTGGCTATTTCCAGCTGCTTTGTTTGACTTATGGTAAGAATAGACCTGCATGGCGCAATCTTGAGATTTTCCCCGACGAAACTACGGTTTACTTCTCTGGATAAATCAGCACGTCTGATTGTTCTTACAACGTATTTATGCTTACTGTTATAATTTTTCCACCCCCCTCCCTCAATAACTCTCAAAAACATTCGTTTTAAATGGAATGAATACGTATTATTATTATTATTATTACGGAGTGTCATTGTCAAGGGGCCGACGCCACTATTGTGAACCCGCGAGGATGTTCTAGATCCAGCAGCCTCGTGCTGAGAAACACACAAATGGACGTGTAAAATTGTGCGCGAGTACTTGGATAAGTTAGTAGTTGTTGCGAGAGTGTGAGAGAGGTTAATCCGGACAAGGGTTGTAACACCTGCGAGGGTAATGTCATGTGTGTGTTTAGCCTCAGAGATCTCGTGTTCTCTTTGACAAACTTGTATGTTTTCTTACATAAATGTTTTTTAAGTTCTGTTTATTGGTGGTCCTCAAGACACTATCGTTTATCTTTGCTTATCCGGTAACTGTGTATCGTTTGCAGTAAATTATTTATTTGTATTATGTTTTAGAGGTTTTGTTGTAAGTGCAATGATGAATATTAATTCTGAATAAGGAACATAGCCAATAACATAAATAGCACACAGCAACGTTTCTGGGATCCTTGTGCCTTTCGTCAGTTGCTAAGAAGAGCCTAGAGCGACACAACTGCACTGGTCAGTTTATAAAACTCAAAAGGGCTCTTCTTAGCACCTGACGATAGGCACAAAGGATCCCAGAAATGTTGTTGTGTGGTGTTTATGTTACCCCCTTTTTTTTGTCTGTATTGGCAGAGTTGTTCTCTGTTCCCATTGGAACAGTCGGCCAGCTGCCTCCTAAACCGGTCAAGGCACGGCGAGGGAAAAGCTACGACCCCACAGCTAATCCCTCTCTCCCGCCATCCTTGGAAGGGCGTGGGACAAGTACCCAAGATCCCGACCTAACTGATGCAGGTTTTTCTAGGGTTTTCCCTGCATCACTTTTAGGCGAATTACCTGGTAGGATTTAAACTACAGCCGGGGGGCCTCTATTTAACCCTTGGCTACCTTCCTCCACCCTTCCGCATCCCTCCCTTTCAAATCCCTTCCTATGCTATTAAAGGGGAGTTGCCACCACGTGGATTACCCTCATGTAGCCTCCTGTTACCCTAAAAAAATGAATCCTTTCTATAATCAGTTTATTATAAATTTAGTGTTCATTGGAAAATTCACATGTAAATAGTTGTTCGCCAAAGATGATTAAAAAACAACCCCCCATCATGCAACTTTCCGACAGGGTTGATAATTTCCCAGCAAAGCTCAAGTGACATTCACAAGGTCAAATTCGGACAGTTGGGCAAACCGTGAGTCAGTCGTTCGTTTCGCGTTCATCGCAGGTTGTGCCGATTTCATCTCGTTGCAGCAACGTCGTTCTTGTTGATGTCGAGCGTCCAAGTCACACGCTTAATTTAGACAACTTGGCCTGAACGCTGATGTGACTAAACCGCTCCTGACAAAGATCCTCTTGATGCACGCGTCTTGGCTCCCGCTCGCCAATTAGCCATCTATCTATCTATATATATATATATATATATATATATATATATATATATATATATATATATATATATAATAAATATTACGGGAACTGTTATATAATTCACTCATCATGTCCTCGAGTTGAAACATATCTTATTATTAATTTTTACCGTATAACATATAACAGACCAATTAACAGCCTGAAGAGGGTCAGAATAACTACCGAAACGTAGTAAATTGCATTAAATGAATTTTTTTTATGAATATAATTTTTTTTAACTTTTAAAAATAGTCAGAAATCTTCTTCTAATAAATAAAGCAGAGTGTTTCTATGTATGTATGTATATTTGTATGTTCCTTATACAAATCTACACCGGTGGAGCAAATTCCAACCAAATTACGTACACGTGTTCTTTGCGACCATGAAACAAACACTGTCGGGGTGAGACGCGTCTACCACCCCCAGAATCGGGGGTGGAAATATTTAAACATGCTTAAACAGTCGATATTTGAGTCGGATAAATATTTTTAGGGCTCAAAGATATTGATAGTGTTTCTACCGATGTTATCTGAATATAATTTTCATCCTCTACACGCCCTGGGGAAAGGGCACCCTTATGGTTTGGGGTGGAGATGCTTTACAGGAAAATAACGCGAATACGACCGAGATTGGAGTCAAATCAAAGGTTATGAATGTCACTGAAGTTAGTTATGGCATTCAACTTGGCATTTACCCCTCAGATGCAGGGGTAGCGGGGTGGCAAATTTTGGAACATGCAAACACGGCAGATATTTGCGTTGAATCAATATTTTTCAGGGTTAATTATATTGATTGTATTTCTACTGATGTTGTTTGTGCATAATTTCAATCCCTGTGAGGGGAGCAAGTTTAGAGGGGGGGGGGTACGTAAAATAAAAAAACTCAAAACAACCGAGATTAAAATTAATTCACAGACTATGAATGTCGCTGAGTCTGATTGTGACAACGTGGATAACGCGACGGGTTTTGGAGGTGGTGGGCGGGGGTAGAAATTTTCAGACAATGTAATCGTCCGATTTTTGCGTGGAATAAATACTTTTTGATTATCGCACATTTTTGGGGGTGGTCATCTTCTAACATGTAAAAACGGCCGATATATTTGGTCAATGACTTCAACCCCTTTCGGCATGGGAGGGGATGACATTTAGCGATAGGGTTCGAGGAGCGTTACATAAAAATAGCGCAAAAGCAACCGAAATTGGAGTCATATCGGGGGTTACAGATAAATGACATCTCGGGCAACGCCGGGCACCCCCCAGCTAGTAAGAAATATAGCCAAATACAGACCAAAGAAGGGTTAATATAAATACCACACAAGAACCTTTCTGGGATCCTTGTTCCATTTCGTCAGGTTGCTGAGAAGAGTCTAGAGAAAGATTTTGAGTTTTGTCACCTGACGAGTACCTGAAGAAAGGAACAAGGCTTCTCTTAATTCGTGTGTTATTTACATCATCACTTATTTTGTCTGTATTCGGCTATCTTAATTATTATTAATTTTCAAGCATATGTAAATTTATTTAATTTCTATATAAGAAAAAGATCATTTAATAAATACATGAATATATTTTATTATTAAAAACATTCGTTAAAATAAAATGTTGTTAAAGTATGAGGATGGAAAAATGTCGACCGAGCACTTGGGTCTCCAGCTTTCCCGCGGAGGCGCTCCTCCATTTGAGCTTATCGGATTTAAAACAACCCAAAAATAATCTTTTATCAGTTTTCACTCACAGACCGTTCTTTATTCAAGTCCTTGAGGTAGGTCATGTAGGTTTGATGGAGGAATTTCGCACCGGATTATCTCTGGTAGGCGTGACGTCCCAGGTTCTATTCCTGGTCCGGTCGACATTTTCCCCCCACCCTCACACTCCTACGACCAATCTCTAGTCTTCAGTTCACGGGACAATACTAGTCACTACCTGGTTCTATCATCTTTGAGTAACGTGCGGGGAGAATCGAAAATTTCAAAGCAAAAGGCTGGTTGGTCTTGAGAATCAAAGTAAGGGAATAAATGCGTCCCTCATCTTCCATTTAGCTCAGTTTAATTTACGGTGTGCGTGTTTCCCATTTCCGCAAATGAGAAGGAAGACCTTGAGGAACACTGTCGGAAGGTTGCGGAGGTGATTTTGAAGAACCTATCAATAGATGTTTTTGAAGTCTTGTGAAATGGCGGCGTCACTACTGTGTGTGTTGCATTTCAATGACGGTCTAGTCTGCGAAGGGATAACTTGAAGAGACTTGGCACCAAAATTCATTCAGGCTGTCTGGGACCTTGACACTGAGTTCCTCCTGCCCCGGAAATGCCAATGGAGGGATCAGTGACGTCGCAGCTCAACACCAGGACTCAACCGCGACCAAAAAACTGACGTTGGAAAACACCGCATAAAAGCAAAAATTGGCTACTTGGACGGACTCAAACTGCTTCTGTATAAAACCCTGCCAGTACCAATCTGGTCTTACGGGGTAGAATTATGGGGATGAAGCAGACTTTGCAGTCAGAGACATCAGCAGCCGTCACGACCTCAAGATTCCATGAAGACGTGTGTCACCTAAGCCACCAGCAACCGCAGTGAGGAGCTTGAAGACAACACTTGACGGACAAAACCTGTTCATCTAAAGTGCTGAGAGTAAATTAGGAACCAAAATAATAAAAAAAACAATGGCGCTAAAAATAAAGAGATTAGCAAAAGGTACTTTGAACAGTATTATGGTTTATTAATTCTCATGGACGACTAATACGTGCCCTTCACTAATTCATCCTTAGACAATTAAATGGAAGAAACCTGTGGTTTTAAAAAAAATGCGCCGCTATTTCTTTCATTCTTGTTTTCGACCTTGGTATGTTAACTTAATCTTGTGTTATAAATATGTTGGCGATTTGTCAAGATTCCACACCTGGCAGAAAGGCACTTGGCCCCGCACACACACACACACACACAGACGTCTCTCCGTCTCCGATTCACAGTTCATTCACATGAGGGTAATCCACGTGGTGGCAACTCCCCTTCAATAGCATAGGAAAGGGGGGATGCGGAAGGGTAGAGGAAGGTAGCCAAGGGGTTAACTAGGGGGCCCCCCGGGATGTAGTTTAAGGATCCTACCAGGCATTCGCCTATAAGTGATACAGGACAAACCCCTGCATCAGGTAGGTCGGGCATTGGGAACTTGTCCCACGCCCTTTCGCTGTGGGGACGCAGCATTAAACTTCTCCTTGCCTCTCGACCACTTAATTGGACATAAATTTCTTAGACGGGATTTGCCCCACACACATTATGGAAATAAAATTATTTTAAATACATTAAAATGGATTAGAACAACATTATGTTTATATTATTATTAGTGTCATTTGTTTACGTGAAAAGGCCGGATCATTGGAACGAGCATAACATTTCATGTAGTTAATTGTAAGTTATGTCAATAAATTTTTAATTAATTATATTATAAATGATCATGTCCTTAAAATCTTTGCATTGAATTTTTAGACACACGGAATTTGAAATTAGATCATTTTATTGACTTTGCAACACCTGAAGAGGTCCTCGTAAATTAGGGGTGAAACTTTGAGAATGTTTTTTTTTATTATAATGTTTAAAAATTTCAATCTTATCTCCTTATAAATAAAGCAGAGTGTATGTATGTATGTATGTATGTTCCTTATACAAATCTACACGGGTGGAGCAAATTTCACCAAATTTCGTACACGTGTTCTTTTCCGACCAGGAAACAAACACTGTCGGGGTGAGACGCGTCTACCACCCACCCTCCCAGGAGCGGGGGTGGACAGGGGTGGAAATATTCAAACATGTTAAAACAGCTATTTTTTGAGTCTGATAAATATTTTTAGGGGTCAAAGAGATTGATAGTGTTTCTACCGATGTTATATGAGTGTAATTTCAACCCCTTTACAGAATGGGAAAGGAGCGCCGATAGGGGCGGGGGGGGGACGTCACAAGAAAATAACGCGAATACAATCGAGATTGGAGTCAAATCCAGGGTAACGGATGTCGGTGAGTTTAATTGTGGCATTAAAATGACCATTTAATCCCCAGGAGGGGGACGGGGTGGAGGGGGATGGAATGTTTCAAACATGTTAAATGGTATATAGTTGCTTTAAATAAATAATTATCAGGGTCAATTACGTTGATACTATCTATAGTATTTTGTAAATTTTCAACCCCTTTCGGCGTGAGAGGGAAGCACGCTTAGGGATGAGTGGATGGGAGTTGAAATATTAAAACATGCCAAAAATCCCGATATTGGAGTCTGAAATAAATATTATTAGGACTCAAAGAGACCGACATTGTTCCTACCGACGTTATCTGTGTAAAAATCAACCCTTTACGGAATGGGAAAGGAGCAACCTTAGGGCTGGGGGTGGACGGGTCCTACAAGTAAATAACGCGAATACAACCTAGATTGGAGTCAAATGCATGGTTACAGGTGGCTCTGACTGTAATTATGACATTCAACTGGCCGTTTAACCCCCAAGGGCGGGTACAGTCCGGGGGTGGCAATTATAAAACTTGTAATTGAATATTTGCTTTTAATAATTATAGTTATAATTAATTAGATTGATCATATTTCTACGACTTTAGTTGTGTATAATTTCAACCCCTTGTGGGATGTGGGAGGGGAGCACGGGTATGGGGGGGGGGGTTACACAAAAGTAACGAAAAATTTGGGGGTTATGGATAAATGATATCTCGGGCAACGCCGGGCACTCAGCTAGTTAATAATAAATTTTAACAAGTATTTAAGGACGTCAGATAAATACAACTGTTTAAAGATTTGGATCTTAATTGATCATAAACGAATCACTACCAAGTTTGCATGTTACAGACAGAGACAGAGGTTATTAAGTTGTATTTCATTCACTTTAATGTTGAAACCAAGACTTCGGAACCAGGATTGAGAACGGGGACGGAGGGGGGGGAGTAGTTTGTCCGCTCAGGGCACGGACGCTCAAAATACTGCAACCTCTTTTTTACTTTTGTGTCAACGTATCAGTACAAAAGTGTCATAGATGGAAGAAATATTCCTAAATAAAGAGAAGCGTGATCAGTAGACCAATGAGTTATGGAACACGTCGTGGACAGGCACGTGTTGGCCCAGACAGACAGCCAGAATTTGGCAGCCGCGGTCCATCGACAACCTTGTCTCACCTTTGAGGCCGCGGGGGCACTGATCGTCTCCCCGTTTAAATAACCGTTTGTCACTTTCACTTGGCGCAGACCACAAACGAACACGCGCCAGAGAAAGTGAAGGTTTTTTTTTTAGGGCAACAGGCTACATGAGGGCAACTCCCCTTTAATAGCATAGGAAGGGATCTGAAAGGGTAAAGGAAGGTAGCCAAGGGTTAACTGGGGCCCCCGGGCTACATTTTAAGGATCCTACCTGGCATTTGCCTAAAGAAATGCAGGGAAAACCCTAGGAAAACCTGCATCAGGTAGGTCGGGCATTGGGTACTTGTCCCACGCCCTTCCGATAGCGGGAGAGGAGTTTTCTGTGGGGACGCAGCATTCCCTTCTCCGTGCTTCGACCAGTTTAGGAGGCAGCTGGCCGACTGTTCCAATGGGAATAGCGGACAACTCTTACCGTATGCCCCAATGTCCGTGACCCCAGAACATTCACCTCTCAAACAGGCCGAGGTGCCTCGGCTTGTGGGAAGGTCGCGTACAGAGCCTCCTTATCTACTGCTGGTCCAAAGCAGACAGAGAGAAAAATCTTTTCCCTTGGAATTAGAAAGAAGATGTTGAAGTTTCAACGACAGGCTCTTCTGTAATTTTTATAGAGCGTAAAGTTCAAGGGTGAACAGACCTGTTTTTGTCATCAACACGTTAGTGTCGCCATATAGAATGCATTTGAAAAGGTTGCACGTGGCTTAGTACAAGGCTTACATATCGCATAATAGATCCCTGTGGAACTCCTGTGATGCATCCCTATTTATAGAAGCTGAGTATTACCGTGAGGTATTTTAATATTACGAAAGCTGGACATTGTCTTTAATATCATAAAACTGTAGACATGCAGTAGATCAGGGAATGTTCTAGCTGTATTAATATATATATATATATATATATATATATATATATATATATGCGTAGACCGTAGGAATGCTGCAAGGAGCTGCGTTTGGCGCCTCAAGTATGAGAAAATTATTTTGCACTGGTCGAGAAACCAAATTCACATCTCGTACAATTTTAGTCTGCAAGTCATTGTTAGTGTCGAATCATTCGTTTACGGAGTTGATGAGATAAAGAGTGACTCTCCCGATGTTGCTTAAGTCACGTGTTCGCCAGGTGTCCCGGTTGATATAAATAAATACCGGAAATCAGATAGTTAATCAGAAAATACGGTTTGAAGAAAAAAAAATATGGCAAATAGGCAACATTGTGACGGTGAAAGAAAAATGACGGAACTAGGATCATCAATAATAAGAAAGATAGCCAAAGGCAGAGAAAAGCAGTGATAATATAATTTATATTAGCCCGGAGAATGTCTCTGTCGGCTGCTGTTGCGCTGTTTCTGCACCTGAAGAAAGGAACAAGGCTTCCAGAAAGGTTGCGTGTTATTTATATCATCTCTTCTTTTTGTCTGTATTCGGCTATTTTGCTTATTATTAATTTTCAATGCGACGTAATTTCTAGGTTTATTAATCTGAATAGTTATGTTATCCACAAGTCTTAATCAAGTGCCATTCTCTTTCCTTGGCGCATCCTTTGAGGTATTCCAGGAAGCTTCTTCTCCTAGAACACCACATTCCTTATTTTAAACTAGGAAATCCTTTTCCGAGGAAAAGTAAATTTAGGTCCTTCCTTCATCTACGGAACCGTGTAACACACTTTTATGTTGTTGCGGCATCTAAAGTTCAGAAATAGTGCACGTGGTAAAAGCGCTTCTCGCTTCGCCAGCGTAAATCAAAGAAAGTGTCGTCGTGCGTTTCATCTCTGACGCCACGTGGTACTGCAACAACAATAAAGAGAGGTAACGGTCGCACTCGAATGTAAACGCGGTTTATAATAACTAAGATACAGAGAAGAGAAGTTGGTAATAGGACTGCGAGGGCTGTTCTCTCGCAGGCAGAACCTTGTAGCAGAGACACGAAGGGGCTACCTTTGGGGATGCCTCCTCCTCTCCTGTTTTGAACTAAGGTTCCCACAAGCCGAGGCCTGTTTTGAGAGGTGTATGTTCCGGGGTCACAGACCTTGGGGCATACGGTAAGAGTTGTCGGCTGTTCCCATTGGAACAGTCGGCCAGCTGCATCCTAAACTGGTCGAGGCACGGAGAAGGGAATGCTGCGTCCCCACAGAAAACTCCTCTCCCGCCATCCAGGGAAGGGCGTGGGACAAGTACCCAATGCCCCGACCTACCTGATGCAGTTCTTTCTAGGGTTTTCCCTCCATCTCTTTAGGCGAATGCCCCGGGGTAGGATCCTTAAAATATAGCCCGGGAACCCCTAGTTAACCCTTGGCTACCTTCCTCTACCCTTCCGCATCCCCCCTTTCAAATCCCTTTCCTATGCTATAAGAGGGGAGTTGCCACTATGTGGACTACCCTCATGTAGACTGACTACACCCAAAAAAAAGAAGCTTGTAATATAAATATCATACAACGTTTCTGCGAACCTTGTTCCTTTCTTCAGGCGTAGTAAAAAAACCTAAGATCCTAGAGAGACACAACTGCACTGGGCAGTTGACAACGCTCAACTACTGACTCGTGCAGTTAAGTGTCTGTAGGCTCTTTTTAGCAACCTGACGAAAGGGACAAGGACCACACAGCAACGTTTCTGGGATCCTTGTTCCTTTCGTCAGGTTGCTAAGAAGAGCCTACAGACACTTAACTGCACGAGTCAGTAGCTGAGTGTTGTCAACTGACCAGTGCAGTTGTGACGCTCTAGGCTGTTCTTAGCACCTGACGAAAGGAACAAGGATCCCAGAAACGTTGCTGTGTGGTTATTTATATCATCACTTATTTTGTCTGTATTTGGTTATCTTTCTTATTGTTAATTTTCAATCATACGTAATTGTTTTCAGTTTAAAAGACGATTTATATATATTATTTTAAGTAAACGATTATTTTGTGTTTTTAATCCTATAATTGTCTTCATGTCTGTCGTCTCTTGTCAATAGAGTGACTGTGTATTCAAAATTAGGAATTACATATAAATTTTTAAATAAAAAATAATTATAATATTGTTCTGATCTTTTATTACAATGAACTTACTGAAGCAACTAGTATTATGATAATATTAATTTCAAGGCTAGAAGAAAAAAAATATGTTTCCAATAGAAGATGTGAAACTGATTTAAAAATCGGGGTCGTTTTCGAACCTCCACTTGTGTCATTCACTTTCATACCCTTTAGTGATGCGCGTCAGTCTTGTCTAGTCACTTGTGTTACGTGAAAATTTCACTGAAGACAGCAGATACTTTATTTTCCGCTGCCTGAAATTTGGGGGCGGGTCTTTTTAATGGTGCAGGATAATATCTGATTACCTTACGAATAAACTGTTATAGCAATTCGTATGAGATCCCGCGAGGAGAGTGACCTTGAATCCACCAATCAGAACGCTTAATATATAAGGGTGAGACAAGGTGTGTTGCCGAGCAATCGCGGTGTTTTCAAGTAGCTGTATACGACGCCCCGTGTCCATAATTCACTATATGTAATATAATAGTGTAAGGTTTCGGATGATGGTGTGTTGGAGACCAACTGGGAATGAAGAAGTTGTGGCATCCAGGAGGGACTGAGATGAAGGTTAACAACGCATCCTGAACTGAACACAATATATTTCATTGCGTCAATATAGTTGCCGTAACAAAGGTTTGTGTTAAACTGAGCTCCGGCCTACAACAACCCCCAGGTCAATGGACGACCAGACTTGAAGACTACATGTCTGACAACTTTGGATTTAAAAAGTTAGATAAATTAAACAGGTTCGGAAACAATGGAACGTATTATTATTTTTTTTTTCGCCGGCTGAAGAATGTTGAGACTGACGCACAGGAGAAGAGGTCAGGACAGACTTGAGCACAATGGCGTGCAATCGATGTTGATCAACAAGCGCGACACCTGCTGCTGCGCCCAGTGAGTCACGAAGCGAGTCCCTTGCCAGAGACGGGAATAGCGACTGCTTATTTTAGACCACCGAGAACCTTCGCGCAGAAAATTCGCTACGGCTCTCAATCGTCACATTGAACTGATCGGATACGAAAATAAAATGCAATGACCACAGGAGCGACGGCGCCGTTGATCACGTGAAGCTGTTTTCTCCTAGGGAAATGTCGATCACCAAATTATAACAGAGTTAGAGAGAAGGAGAGAGGGAGAGAGATGGAGAGAGAGAAAGATAGAGACAGAGAAAGAGAGAGAGATACAGATAGAGAGATATATATATATATATAGAGAGAGAGATACAGAGAGAGAGAGAGAAAGATAGAGAGAGAGATACAGATATATATATAGAGAGAGAGAGATAGACAGAGAGATACAGAGAGGGAGATACAGATAGATATATATATATATATAGAGAGAGAGAGAGATACAGATAGAGAGATAGAGAGAGATACAGATAGAGAGAGAGAGAGATACAGAGATAGAGAGAAATACAGATATATATATATATAGAGAGAGAGAGAGAGAGAGATACAGATAGAGAGATAGAGAGAGATACAGATAGAGAGAGAGAAAGATAGAGAGAGAGATACAGATAGAGAGATAGAGAGAGATACAGATAGAGAGAGAGAGAGAAAGATAGAGAGAGAGATACAGATAGAGAGAGAGATAGACAGAGAGACAGTTTGGTTGGAAGATCCATCGAAAGAATTTTTATTTAATAAAGGTTCATCTTCTTTTAGTGACATACATTTTACGTTTCAGTGTTGCGGCGGACGAAACACGCAACCAAACTGATGATACGACAATAAGCCGACTGTCTGCTTATTTTTGGGGAATGATGGCAAAATCGAATCTCTGGTATGAACCATTTACGTCCGATTGAAAATTAATAGCCACACACAGATAGAAGAAGTGATGATAAAAATACCACACAACAACGTTTCTGGCATCCTTGTTCCTTTCTTCAGGTGCAGAAAATATGTAAGAGCCGAGAGAGACATTTTTCCGGGGGGGGGGGAATAAACCTAATTATATATATATAGTAATGATTTGACTTTATTAGCATATATTAAAAACTTTATTACATAAAAATAATTGATTGGGCGCCAGAAGCTCTACATAAAGTCTGCAAAAAATTAACAGTAATTAGCTCAGGCTTGGTTAATGAAATCCTCCTCCTTGTCTACAAGGAGACTCTATGGCTATTCATGAACAGAGCTGTGTCTGAAGGCACTTTACATTAATGGTGACCTTTACTGTATCTTGTGGCGTCAGCAGCGGATCACTGGTCTTGTAGCAGCACCCCACGATCTTCTCCTTCGGCCTCCACGCGATGGACCTCCACACTCCAAAACTTTTGTTCGTTACAGCTCGCCAAATTTTGCACCCTCTCGCCTCTCTCACTTCACTTTCAGTCCTCCTCCTCCTCCCTGGTCAGTCTCCCGGGTGCGGAGTATATACCCTTACTCCGCCCCTGCCCGCAAACGATGCAAAAAAAAGAAGGGACGCGTACCCTCGACTTCTTGGGGCCTCTCCGGCACACGCGTGCACTTTTAATTCATTCCCTCTCAGGCCTGCGGACAAAGGGCGGCCACTTACCGATGTTATTCACTATAATATATACATATACATATTGTAGTGAACAATTTAAAATAATAATAAAAGTCACACGTTGGAGTGTCAGTTAATGCCAAAGCTGTAATGGTGGACTAGCAATGCCACCACGATGTGGATAATTAATGAGATTTATCTACATGATGTTGTCCCACGATAATGCAAGGCTGCACTTCTGCGAATTTATTTGATGCTATCTTATGTTACAGTAGTCCATATTTGACAGAGTCTATTTTCAGGTGCAGAGACGCCTTCGTGGAACTGTCAAGGGTGCAAAGGGCGATTTTTGAAGAACGCATCTGCAACGATGAGTGGACTGCCCCTTGTGTGACCTAAAATGTGCGCATCTGACGGTGCAACTGTGAGACTGCTCATCAAGATGAATGCAGGTATTTATTGTTCAGCCCTGGTTGTTACCACAACACGAACCCCTTTAGTGGTGCATAGCGACGAGGGGTCCAAAATAAGGTTCGTCAGTTGTAGTCCTCAACGTGCAGATGGTTGTGAAATCACGACCGAGTTAGTTGAAATCGCCCGCATGATGCCGTAAATCCGCTGACGCCTGGACCAGGACCAAAATCTGTCCTTGTGATCTAAAGTAAGATCCTCCGCAGCCCGCAAATAACCACGGTCTATCAACCCTTTGCAGTCCTTTGATTGACCACCAAAAATCACAGCGGTTGCAAGGAGCGGGAAGATTTTTTTTTTTGGATCAGGGTTGATGACTCATTTCCGAACCTCTTTTGAACTCAATTCAAAGTGTGAGTGTTTGTGCTCAACAGTTCTCATGACGTACAACATCCCCCCCCTCCCCGGGTCACACTTCTCTACGGTGTTCCGAATGTGTTTGCTCTTTTACGGTAACTTGACCACAAGTCTTTGAGTTCCCTCTGCCTTGACACTTGACGGAAGTCTCGAGAGTTGTTGTCCAGGAATTCGCTGGAAACAGCAGCGGCGACCTCTAGAGAATGTCTGGCGCCACGTGACTGCGACAGATTTAGCGTATGCAGGAAAGCTAATTATTCTTCCAGGTCAGACGTCTCGGATGTCCAGGCCGGAGGTAATTTGGAATCGAGACAAATAGTAACAGGAAACGGACGGTCGCTATCTATCTATAGTGTGTTGCTTGCTCTTGTAATTACTGGAGCTGAGCTTGGAGAAGCTGACGAATTAAGGAAATGTTTTAGTGTAAATCAAGTCTGCATCCTACCATCGATGTCCTGGAGACTGCAGACAGATGTGGGGGGGCCATATTTTTTGGACATGAGAGGAAAGTCAAGATTCTCCAGGCGTTTCATTTTAAATTGAAAAATATACTTCTGATTGAAACTTATTAATAATAATAAATATAGCCAGATACAGACAAAAGAAGTGATGATGTAAGAACCACACGACGCTTATGGAAGCCTTGTGCCTTTCTTCAGGTGCTAAAAAGAGCCTTAGGTGACACAACTGCAGCTTTTGGGTGGTTTCAGCTGACTAGTGCAGTTGTGTCTCTCTAGGCTCTTCTTAGCACCTGAAGAAAGGCACAAGGCTTCCAGAAACGTTGTGTGGTATTTATATCATCACTTCTTTGGTGTGTATCTTCAGGTGCTAAGAAGAACGTTGGGCGACTACAACTGCAGCTTTTGGGTGATTTCAGCTGACTAGTGCAGTTTTGTCTCTCTAGGCTCTTCTTAGCACCTGAAGAAAGGCACAAGGCTTCCAGAAACGTTGTGTGGTATTTATATCATCACTTCTTTGGTGTGTATCTTCAGGTGCTAAGAAAAGCCTTGGGCGACTACAACTGCAGCTTTTGGGTGATTTCAGCTGACTAGTGCAGTTTTGTCTCTCTAGGCGCTTCTTAGCACCTGAAGAAAGGCACAAGGCTTCCAGAAACGTTGTGTGGTTCTTATATCATCACTTCTTTTGTCTGTATGTGGCTATATTTATTATTATTTCATTTTATAGTCCGCGTCATGGAAATGTTCACTCGTCGACCGCTCGATTGTGATGATTTTTCTACGTTCCAGTTGTGGGGAAAAAATGATGTGATCAAGATTGAAATTAATTTTTTTAATATAATAATAATAATAAAGGTGTGTTTCTTGCGTAGGAGACTTGTGATCTTAATGGAGGTGAACAGACACGTTCCAGGTTGACGGACTTACCCCACGGCTCCGTTGGCCAGGATCTGAGCTTGCTTGTTGAGGGTGTCCGCGACGTTCTCGGGGGAGTAGAGTTTTATAGGCGAGTTGAACTGCTTGTTGACCAGCTGCGACTTGATGAAGCTGCTCTGCTTTATGTCCGCCATGGTTCCCTGAAACACACATCGCGAACTGTACTGTACCCGTCCTGTTAAAACTTAGTTTTAATAGTGAGTGCA
The DNA here is from genome assembly GCA_037074705.1 of Zhengitettix transpicula. Lineage (NCBI taxonomy): Eukaryota > Metazoa > Arthropoda > Insecta > Orthoptera > Tetrigidae > Zhengitettix > Zhengitettix transpicula. The sequence continues at coordinate 68,057,038 of CM073596.1, forward strand.
GCGAGACTGGGAGGAGGGGGGGAAAAAACAACCAAAGGGCCGAGCTGTCTTCATTCACATGATAACATTATATGCCGGAACAGATGACAACAGCGTAGACTCTCTGTGGGGAAGCTCGAACTTTGAACGACAGTATTTCTCATACTCGGTTCAACGATTCAAGTGAATCGAGAATCGAACGTCTGTGATTGTTGCGCGTGAAATTGCGTGAGACGGCGAGACGAACGGCTGGACGTTTGGTCTTTATTCACGTGATATCTCTCCAGTATCAACAGAGTCGTAAATAAGTAAGTAATAATATTGTGTGGTATTATCGAAGAAACTGCATTAGATTTTTCATCGAAATCTGTATTACCTTCTATGTGAAACGTATTTATTAACCTTCAGTCTGAGGATATTTTTTGTTTTGCCGTCCGTCCGAAGAAAATGTGTTTCGTAGAGAACTTTGAACGACGGTATTTCTCGTACTCAGTTCAGCGACTCGAAGGAATCGAGAGTCGATCGAACTGTGATTGTTGCGCTTGAAATAGATGCGACTTTTTTTTGAGTCGACGGTCGCTGGCTACTATAACGCCGTCGGTTCATTTCAACAGCCAGACTAAAGTGCTTGGGCTCCAAAATAAGCTGTAGTTAATCTCTTAAAAGTATAAATAGTATTCGTACCTTGACGTGAATTTTTTTAAAAATAATATTAAATAATAATACTAAAGACGACCTTCATATACAACAAACTTCAAGTAGAGAAACAACAACTGACGTTTGTCTCTACGGAGGCCGTGTTTAGTATTGTTATTATTTTAACACGTTAACATCAGCGTTATTATATTTAGTAATCAACCCCAGGTATATTTTTTTTACCAGTCATCAAATTGAAATGATAAAAATAATTTCAAAATGTTTTAATTTAGAATTTTGAGGAGCTTTTCCATATTCAATCATGAACAAGGACAAAAAAAATTCACATCCCAAGACTATACGTGGACTATACATGGACTATACATGGACTATACAAGTTGTTAAATAATTTAAACTGTCCTGGAGTTAATCAGCCTTACAGGAACGTGGCATCTTTAAAAAGCAGATTTTGGACAATCCGATGATATATATTTTTTTTAAAAAAAACGTAAAACTGCACATCAACTCAGGGTCGAGATGTGTTGAAGTAACACTCACTAACTGGAGGGGACTGATTTTTTTGGTTTGAATTATTTAAGGAAATATTATTTTACATTTTAACAAGAATTTACATATAATTTTTTTATACATAAAATTATATTTTTAATACTCTTCAGATTTGAAATTTTAAATTTGAGTGTTGAATATAAACATTGTGGCTGGCTAATTACTAAAATTAAAAATGTGTCAATTATCAGTCTTTTATTATAAATTTTATATTCTTGAAGGAAAGTCACATGTTTATATAATGGAAATCATATCCTGTCGTTGAAAGGAGGGATTATTTAATACATTACTTGACTGATTACAGCCTCAACGCTCCCATCGCACGTGCTTCAGTTCAGAGAGAGACCAACAAAATTTTGGTTAATTTTAAAATAATGCTATTAAAGGAAACGAAACTCTCCACTGAGCAGCGATACTCACGATTATTCGCATTTTCCAAGCTGGAAGCCGAGAAAAGTCTCTGGTACGGACGCGCTCCTAAGTGGCCCTCGAAAAGAGGCTCGGTTTCAAGGAACCTTGGCGGTGCAAGGAATAAAAATAGGAATATAAACACAGTAAGGTAAATAATGTGTGTGTGTGTGCAAGTTCGCAGGTCCGCGGCGTGGGCGTGGGTGTGAGGACGGGTTATTTTTACAAGCGGCGCATTCCTGGGTTTGTTTCCCCACTTCCCTCCGCGGACCGGACTGTCTCAAAGTCTAACACTAAAAGGGGATTGTTGAAGTAGCAGCGACGAAACTCTTAATTGATGTCTCCAAGATCAAACAAATCGGATAAATATTATATTTAAATGAAAAAAAAAAGATAATTAATAATAATGAGAAAGATAGCCAAATACAGGCAAAAGAAGTGATGATATAAACACCACACAACGTTCCTGGGATCCTTGTTCCTTTCTTCAGGTGCTAAGAAGAGCCTGGAGCAACACAACTGCACTGGTCAGTTGACAAAACTTTTGAGTTTTTTTTGTCTGTATTTGGGTATCCTTCTTATTATTAATTGTTGAGTTCCACAGTGTCTGTCTGCACATTATGATGTTTGGTTTAATGACACGAGTCTGGAATTGTACCTGGGCTGGGCTCAACGACTAAAATCTTAGCATTTTGCCAATCACATGTAAGTTTTCAAGTTGATGATGTGTTTGGAGACTAACAGATTGTCTCTGATATTAGACACATGTTCCTTGATACATGTATTAATGGAACGTTTAGTTTGCCCTGTGTAGCAGGAATTGGAGCGAGAGATTTTGTGAACTACACAGTGTTTGCTGTAATGTCATAGACAATCTGTTAGTCTCCAAACACATCATCAATTTGAAAACTTACATGTGATTGGCAAAATGCTAAGATTTTAGTGGTTGAGCCCAGCCCAGGTACAATTCCAGACTCGTGTCATTAAACCAAACATGATAATGTGCAGACAGACACTATGGAACTCAACAATTAATAATAAGAAGGGTACCCAAATACAGACAAAAAATCTCAAAAGTTTTGTCAACTGTCCAGTGCAGTTGTGTCGCTCTAGGCTCTTCTTAGCATCTGAGTAAAGGGACAAGGATCTGAGAAACGTTGTTGTTGTGGTATTTATATCATCACTTCTTTTGACTGTCTTTCTTGTTATAAATAATATAATATTATTTAAATAGAATTTTATTTAATATGTAGAATTAGTTCACATTCCACAGACTCTGCAGAGATTCTGGGTTTTAATGATGTGCAATGAGTCATGAATTGTACATAATTACAAAAGTATCTTATAATATATTCATTTTACATCAGATTTACTTTTAATACTAAACTAATTGTGTCAGTTCATTCATAGTAGGAATGGCTGAACAAAACCTCGGGTGGTTAATTTTTTAATTTGACTATAACTATTTAATATTATGTGCATGCATGTTAGACATAGTAATACCATTACTGTGTAATTGATACTGATGTATGATGTTTGTCAAAGTTGTTCTTCTGTCAACACGTCTGAGTCGGTCAGTAGCACACTGTCAAGTGTTACCGTTCTTAATATTAACAGTAATAAGTATTACACACAGTAGCATTCATTGTGCTTGATGCACTGGTTTCTGTTACGTTATACTTGAATGGCACACACATTGCAATTTTAAATATTTACTGGAAGGTCAAAATGTCGAAGGAACTAAATTGTATATTTTATGTAGATAATTTATATTTACATAATTGAACAGGGCATTTGGAAAAGAAGCATCTATTTCATAACTATTCATCTTTTAACCCGATGTCAAAAAAGGGGCAACTCTCGAGTTTCACGTTTGAGAGTTTTTAAATGATAGGCTTCCTAGTCGATGGATCGGACGTACTGGACAAAATGATTCAGTCTTACAACTGTGGTTGCTGGAATCAGGTTGGAATAAATAATATTTTGTTTTTTTTTAATTTTTGAGGCCCGGAGCCTCTTCTGCAGGTCTGAGGTGTGCCGTGGGTTACCAGTGGCCAGCCGAGAGTACATCAAATTAAATTAAAGAAAGTAAATGATAATTAGTTTCAGATTTTAGATTTATTTAATTGTATTGCGCAAAGCAATGTTGAAAATACGTACAATCAAGTTAAACTCTATACCAAAAATAAATAGGGGGAAAATTAGTTCCATAAACACCTTTTTATTGAATACTAACAACGATTTAAGTGTCGTTAAGACTACGAATGGCGAGATTACTGCGAGACGTTTCGACGACCGCCTGCACTGTCATTTGGCAGTGCGGATAGTCGCTGGGGGGAAACCCGAAAAACACTGTTCTCCCGCAGAAACTATTGATTTCAACAACCACGGTCCAGGTAATCCTCAGCAAGGTGTTTGTTCGTGTACTTAGCAACTGCTCCCGGGTGCGGACGTAATGAGAGGGTTTAATGAGGATTATGACCACGACGTGTGAATATGTCTCCCCTCCACGCGTTGACAACCCCCCTACTTCCAGGAAGGGCACCAACCACCTACCTTCCTGGAGGAGAAGAAGGCCGCCTTCGAGAAAGCTGCAGTCGCGAACAACTAAATTTCCCCAAATTATGCAGACTTTAGGATAGATAAAGCGCGCTCACGTGGGCGGGTCCTCGAGGGAAGGGGGAGGGGGGAAGGGTTCGGCCCGTGCTAAACTTAGGAGCCTCTCAGGACGACCACAGTGTTGGATTTCCCCGGCCCTCCCATTGAACTTGAGATTATATACCCTCTGGCGAAGGTCCCGTCCGCCATTAGTCACGCGCTAACCGGTAGCAGTGACGTTTACTGCGCCCCTTCTAAGCGACTAGAGACGTTATATAATATTAGTTTCAACCTAACTAGGAAGGAAACTAACAAGAAATAATCATACTTGATACAAGATACATTTTTTTTAGAGTGACAGACTGCATGAGGGTGGCAACTCCCCTTTAATAGCATAGGATGAAATTTGAAAGGGGGTTGCGGAAGGGTAGAGGAAGGTAGCCCAGGTTTAACCAGGTTTAAGGTAGTTTAAGGATCCTACCCGGCATTCGCCTAAAAGTGATGCAGGACAAACCCTAGAAAACCTGCATCAGGTAGATGGGGCATTGGGTACTTGTCCCACGCCCTTCCCTGGATGACGGGAGAGGAGTTTGCTGTGGGCATGCAGCATTACCTTCTCTGTGTCCAGACCAGTGCAGCTGGCCCACTATTCCAATGGGAATGGAGAACAACTCTTACCGTATGCCCCAAGGTCTGTGACCCTGGAACATCCACCTCTCAAAACAGGCCTCGGCTTTAGGGAACCTTAGTTCAAAAATGGAGAGTGGAGGAGGCATCCCCAGGACATCTCTCGCAGGCTTCCTTCGTGTATACAAGATACAATAAACTAGTAACATTTTAAGCATATAATAAAAATAAACAACACACAAAATAACAGTCAAATAAATAAATCACGAAAGATTTAGAAATTATGATAGTTTTAGACATTTTTAAAGTAAAAAAAAATTATCAAATGAGTGAATTAACATTAAATACACATTAAATAACATATCTGTAAATAAAATATTTTAAAGTTAACTAATAACATTGTACTAAAAGTATGGCCAAAGAAAAGAAACACATTAACGTTAAAACCAACTCACAGCAATCGGTGGACCTTGTCACTTGGTGGAGGAAACGTGAGTTGGTTATTGTCTGTTGTTTTTGGCCATACTTTCATTATAAATTTAACAGACAGTTTAATTTATTTTAACTGACAACATTTGTTCAATATTTACAATTAAACGAATAATAAAATGAATTAGATGAATCACCATGTCAATTATTTATGTGGTGTACTGACTGATTTTTACTCGTGAGGTTGAGCCAGCCTCTGTCTAGTCAGGCAGTCGAGTGTTCCTCATGACAGTCAAACTCTACTAAATTCACCCAAGTCCTAGATACTGCTGTGTCGGGTCACTCGGCAATACTAACCAGGTCTAGATCCCAGCAAACCTCTTCATTCAGCCAAAGAATACTCTGTTAGTCTGTCCAGTGTAAGTTGTAAGTACGCGTACCACACTTATAACCTCTCCAAGGTGGTTAATGCCACATTTCATTTTAAGGCTAGAAAGTATAAAAATGTTTCTCTTAAACCAGAAAAAAGTAATTAGTAAACCTCAAGCACAGGCTTCACATACTTGACACCTCTGTTTGTCAAGCTCAGCATTTTTATTTTATTCTTAAAAACTTTTATCTTTGTACAAGTATTGAACACAAATATGGTAAATAATTCACATGCTGGCTTGTTTAGGTGGAGAGTCCAGTGACTTTCCAGTCCTTGAGGTCTCGATTTTGTTGTTCTGAGGGGTTTGAAGTGGAAGATGAGATTACTGTAAAGTGTTAGAGAGAATGGAATAAGTGTATCATCATGCAAAGAGGTTATTTATATTGGGGTTGATGGGATGAGGATTAGTCAGGAAGTGCTTAAGTGGTTTCAGGGCTACAAATGTGTTCTATAGACAGATTTTGGTGATTTGGGGCAACTTTTGCTTAGTGACGATATGCATTTGTTGATTATTGTGATTACGGTAGGGATTTGGAGGTGCTTGTGGCGTTTTTTTAGGAACTATGGAGCAGTGGTATTGGTGTGTAGGATTTTGTTTTAGGTAATCTGGAGCTTTTGTGGGTGGGTCTTGGCAGTGGAGACCCAGATAGGACCAGATGGGTTGGATTAGGGAGAGATAGATTAGTCATTTAGTGTTGATCGAGAATGGGGAGTTTTCGTTTAATCGAGGGTGTGGGGTTTGGGGATGAGGTTGTTAAAATGGGCTTGCCAGGATACGTTTGGGTCAAGAGTGAGGGAATGAGAGTTCCATTGGGGGTAAGAGGGATTTGGGTGGGTGGATTTCTTTTTAGGGTGAATGGTTTGGAGGGGTTGAAGCTGACTCTCCATTGTTTGGACTGTGGGTCTAGGGAATTGAGGGCACTTTGGTAACGCTATAAAAGGTAGAATAGAACATAAGGACAAAACAGTCAACACTGCATGAAACAAAGCTACGGCTACGTGGCGTCTGGTCACAAAAGAGACCAGTTGGAGATAAATATCATGATTTTTTTGCTCACGACTTTAGTTGTTTATATGTACGCAAGGTAATGCAATCCAACATGTCACTTAAAACCCACTTTCCACACTACCTGAGTGAGTGAGGTAAAGCAGACATCTAGATGTACACAATAATTGTATCATTGATTATATGATGTATGCAGGGGGTTGAGGGGGGGGGGGAGAGATTCAAACCATCAAACAATATTTGACTTTTTCTGGGAAATGGTTATCTGTTATTTTTTATTTCACCCATGATGACGATTCAATGCAGGTAGTAAGATGATGATCATTTAAACACTTTTACATGTCTGCAGCCACATGGGGTTGAACTTGCCGCTGAGTGAATAAGCGCCTCCCACGCTTCCGCAGCAGCCAATCAGGGCCCAGTATTTACCTCCCATAAGAAAGTCTTGTCGTGTTCTACAACAGAAATGTATAATTTCAAATAAATGCCTCTTATTGTTTGTCAACTGAATTTGAATGTTTATTGTGTGAACGATTTCACCTCGCTCACTGCTATAATTCTACCCTGAAATAAAATATTAACTTTGCTACGCCTCGCCGCTTTCTTCTACTGTAAATAAGTGAACTGTTTGCTTGTGATTAGTCAGTCGAAATGTTAAAAAACTAAATTATTATCGTTACTCTTAGTCTACGTAAAAAAAAACACTTTGAAAAGTACTGAAAGTGTAACATAATTAGCCATGGACGTGTAATTAATTAATAACCTTATTTGCACGTTATCCTAATTACAAATCACGTTCTATAGCTTTGGAGTTACCACCAAATGATAATTCAATCGATGTTTCGTGAATGCAATTGAAAATTAATAATGCTTAAGTTGGCACCACTGGATCTTGACAATGACAAAGTTTGAGGTTAGTTTGTGCACAACGTTGGAATTTCCTACAGCGTGGGCGGTTTATCGTAAGTCAATTAATTGTAATGAGACTTGTTTTTGTGTTTTCGACGTTTGAATAATTTTTGTAATGTTACGGAATCTTTATCCCCATAATTACACCCGAGTGTTTCCTGTAATCCTGAATTGGATGTGTACATAACCTTGGTTAATAGCAACTTTTCATATAATACTTAAAAATTAAACATTAAATAATGAGAACTCAGACTGCACAAATTATCTGTAGTTAAAAAAATATTAAATTTATAAACATAATGTCGAAACAGTAAGAATAGCTTTAATAATAAAGTAATTAGAACAACACAAAGGGTAGTGTTGTAAGTGTTTTAATTGAGTTTCCAATTATCAAACAATTTTTAACTGTCAGTTATATTTATTTATAGTTTTATATGATGCCAGATAATTAAAAAAATCTTATGGATGATGGAGTAATGTAACATACAATGGCACTTGTTTAGTTTCCATCAAAACCAGGAATTAACTGGAAAAGTTGTCGCATGTAATTATTATTTTATCACCTAAAAGAAATATAATAATGATTTGAAAACCTTTTCTTTTTAATTGAAGTTTATTAATCAAAATCTCCTAAGAAGGTGGCAACACTAAATAACGTAAATGTTAGTTTATTCACTCACATATGACTGTATTTTATTTCCAGACGCAAGGTGTCGAGAACAGAATGACGTTTCCTGTGTCAATAGTGGAAGAACCGTGAAGCTTCCTCTGCACCATGAATTATCTTCAGGTAAGATGCTTGAATTAAATATACTAACATTTTAAAAAGTTTATATTATTACATTTGGTTAATTCCTTTAGAGAACTGAATTGTAGGATATTTTTCAGTTTCCTACAGTCCATAAGGATCTATTTTAGTTTGCACTTTTGTGACTTGGTCCGCTTATGTAGAGATTAAAGTGAGGGAAAGGTAGATATGTGTATTAAATGTTTTCATATTTTTGCAGGACTCGTGTGCGCCTTCAGCTGCTGACTGGCCGACTCGCCTCCAGTCAGGGTGAGTTTGCTTCACTCTTGTTTGTGGTGAAAGTAACGTGGCTTTTGTATCTGTAAAAATTGATGGATATTTATGAGCATTTCTTTCATGATTTGAATTTAAAATTTAAATTATTTGTAACAATTGCAGATCAATTATTTTTTTAAGTAAAGTTTTGGATCTCCCTATTATAATTTTTTATACATTAATTACAAATTTTAAGATAAGTCCATTTTTTAAATTTTGGAATATAATTATCAGTAGTAAACAGACAAAAGCTACGTTATCAGTTTACTAGGTGTGGTTTGTGGTGCCTCTGTAGTTTGTTATTTGACGTATTTCTCTCTGATCCTCAATATTTTCAAAAATATATTTAAAATCCTTTTTCTGTTATATTCATTTTCTTTTGTAATTTTCCAATAAGTCATTTGACCACATTTCAAACAATTAACTAATGAGGATGCTTGTGTCTGAATGCAAACAGAATTGGCTCTGATTGTAGGTACGTCAACTTTGATTATTTTCTTGATGCCTCATGCTGGCTGTATACAACACCCTTAATTGTCTATTCTTATCCTCATCTGTATCTAGCTCTTCATGTGAAGAAACTCCATTCTTATTTGAAAAGCTTACAACAATGTTCAGGTACTTCAGCTACCCTTTCACCCAGATATTGTAACAAGCTGTGAGTTGTTTCTTTAGTTCAAATATATTGATAGTTTTGTTACGCCAAAATTATTACCATTTTTGCACACTATTTACAGACAGTTGAGACTATTCTGGGCCACAAACTTCATTGCAAATGTGGTACCTCCTGTCCAGAACACATAGAAAGTTCTCTAGACGCAGACCATTTGGCTCACTGAAATATTATCTACCTTGTTCCTGCAGTCGACAATTCTAATTCAATATTGTTCCATTTCCTGTGTGAAACGTATGTTGTGAGAAGAAATATTTAAAACCATTTTGAAGTTTTTAGTGTTCCAGGATGTGTGATGATGATCACTTGTGCCACTGTTTCTACATTCACAGTCAATGACCTCTGTGTTGTCACACTTTCAGTAATCTTTAATTGAGCTTTACATATCAATGTTCACTTGACTATATCAGCCTTCTGGTTGGTTTTGCTGCACTCGGGTTGTTTCACAAACAAGTTGACTTGCAGGACTCTTCATTTTTAAAAATTGCTACCAGTGACATGTTTCTTGTGTTCTCAGGCAGCTGTTTTATTGTTCTGATTTTTTTTTTATAAAAAAAATGGCTTTTCCAAATTGCTTCATCAAAACTTAGAAGCTTTCAGTCTCAATCCTGTTTTCTTGTTCTGAGAAACTCCAAACACAGAGGATAACGTGAAAGAACCCATTTTTGTTTATACAGCACAGCTGTCACACGCAGTAACTGCGCTCTGTGAGGCCCTCAACTTCTCCCTTGAAGATGAATGGTTTATTAGTAGTTCCAACTTCTCACTTCATTCTGTTTGGCACGATACCAATTTCACTTCAATAAAAGAATAACTCGTAACCTTGAAATATAATTATTTAATTTTTTGTACCTGTTCTGAAAGTCTGCTCGCCTTTCCCAATCCAAAACACTTTTAACAGCTGTTGTTTATCTTTAAGGCAACATTATTTCTTCTCTCACATTGTAAACTGTCTCTTCAGATGATTGGAATCACAGCATCTTGTTCCTCTGCCAAAATATTCTTTCTATTTTAACTTTTGATAACTGTTTGAATGTGTTCCTGGGTACTAAATTCTATTCCTGTAGGGTAATCTTCTTGTTAGTGCCTGGACTTTGTTTAGAGACTCCTTGACCTAAGATACTACGTGACCCATAACTTGGAAATGTTTAATCACTCTTATTTTATGAATAGTTTCAAGTTGTATCTTAAAAGGAAATTCCTCATTCTGTGTCAGTTCAAATAAAAAGTTTAATCTTTGTTAATTATCAGCAATGTTTTAAGCTAACTTCCCTTCATTGTCATTTACTTTCATTGCAGTTACATTATTTCTTATCACCCATTGTAAACTGTCTCTTCAGATGATTGGAATCACAGCATCTTGTTCCTCTGCCAAAATATTTGTTTGCTTTTAAGCTTTGGTAACTACTTTGATGTGTTCCTAGACACAAATTTTTCTTTCTATAGGGCAGTTTTCTTGAGAAAACCCAGAGTACACACTGTTTAAAATTTTCTGTCATCCAAAAATTGTTTTCCAAAACTTGGAATAGTATCTAGTTTCATCACCCTTATTATATGAACGGTTTCAAATTCTATATTAAGATTCAATTCCTCATTCTGTGTCAATTTTAGATGAATTTACCAGATCAAATACAAATTTTATCTTTGTAATTCTACTTTTTCAATCAATACTCATCTGTCATAGCACTATCTTTGACGGGCATAAATCTGTAATGCAAATCTCTTAAATTAAGTTACTCTGCTCCTACAACGTGTGGAGTTACTCATCTTTCTCTGTCATGGTAGAACTTCTTTCAAAATATTGTCATTACCGTTTCCTGTGGTATCAGAGTCACAGAAATAAACTAACTCCAAGTAATACTAGCACCTTGCCGTCTTAGTTGCCCTGAAATAACCTATCTCCAAGTAATGCCAGTACATTGCCGTTTGAGCCGCCCTGAAATAACCTATCTCCAAGTCCTGTAGAACCTTGCCGTTTTTGACATCCGCCCAGAAATAACCTATCTCCAAGTAATGCCACTACCATGCCGTCTTAGCCGCCCAGAAATAACCTATCTCGAAGCACCTTGCCATCTTAGACGCCCAGAAATAACCTATCTCGAAGCACCTTGCCATCTTAGCCGCCCAGAAATAACCTATCTCGAAGCACCTTGCCATCTTAGCCGCCCAGAAATAACCTATCTCCAAGCATCGCTACCACCTTGCCGTTTGAGCCGCCCTGAAATAACCTATCTCCAAGCACCACTAGCGCCTTGCCATCTTAGCCGCCCAGAAATAACCTATCTCGAAGCACCACGCCGTATTAGCCGCCCTCAAATAACCTATCTCCAAGTACCACTAGCGCCTTGCCATCTTAGCCGACCTGAAATAACCTATCTCCAAGTACCGCTAGAACCTTGCCGTCTTAGCCGCCCTGAAATAACCTATCTCCAAGTAATGCAAGCACCTTGCCGTCTTAGTTGCCCTGAAATAACCTATCTCCAAGTAATGCCAGTACCTTGCCATCTTAGTTGCCCTGAAATAACCTATCTCCAAGCAATGCAATTACCTTGCCGTCTTAGCCGCCCAGAAATAACCTATCTCCAAGCAATGCAATTACCTTGCCGTCTTAGCCGCCCAGAAATAACCTATCTCGAAGCACCTTGCCGTCTTAGCTGCCAAGAAATAACCTATCTCCAAGTAAAGCCAGTATCTCGCCTTTTGAGCTGCACTGAAATAACCTATCTCGAAGCACCTTGCCGTCTTAGCTGCCCAGAAATAACCCATCTCCAAGTACTGCTAGCTCCTTACCGTTTGAGTCGCCTTCAAATTACCTATCTCCAAGTAAAGCCAGTATCTCGCCTTTTGAGCTGCCCTGAAATAACCTATCTCGAAGCAATGCTATTACCTTGCCATTTTGCCATCCAGAAATAACCTATCTCCAAGTACCACTAGCACCTTGCAGTTTTAGCCGTCCAGAAATAACCTATCTTGCTAGCCGTCTTAGCTGCCCTGAAATAACCTATCTCCAAGTATTGCCAGCACCTTGCCGTCTTAGTCGCCCTGAAATAACCTATCTCCAAGTACCACTAGCATCTTGCCGCCTTAGCCGTCCAGAAATAACCTATCTCCAAGTACTGCTAGAACCTTGCCGTTTGATCCGCCAAGAAATAACCTATCTCGAAGCACCTTGCAGTTTTAGCCGTCCAGAAATAACCTATCTCCAAGTAACACTAGCATCTAGCCGTCTTAGCCGCCCCGAAATAACCTATCTCGAAGCAATGCCAGTACCGTGCCATCTTAGTTGCCCTGAAATAACCTATCTCCAAGCAATGCCAGTACCTTGCATTTTGAGCCGCCCTGAAATAACCTATCTCCAAGCACCACTAGCACCTTGCTGTCTTAGCTGCCCTGAAATAACCTATCTCCAAGCAACGCTCGTACCTTGCAGCTTTACCAGTCCAGAAATAACCTATCTCCAAGTAATGCTAGTACCTTGCAGTTTTTGCCACCCTGAAATAACCTATCTCGAAGCACCTTGCCATCTTAGCCACCCTGAAATAACCTATCTCCAAGTAATGCTAGTACCTTGCCGTCATAGCCAACCAGAAATAACCTATCTCCAAGTAATGCTAGTACCTTGCCGTCATAGCCACCCTGAAATAACCTATCTCGAAGCACCTTGCCATCTTAGCCGCCCGGAAATAACCTCTCTCCAAGTACCAATAGCACCTTGCCGTTTGAGCCACCCAGAAATAACCTATCTCGAAGCACCTTGCCATCTTAGCCACCCTGAAATAACCTATCTCCAAGCAATGCTAGTACCTTGCAGCTTTACCAGTCCAGAAATAACCTATCTCCAAGCAATGCTAGTACCTTGCAGCTTTACCAGTCCAGAAATAACCTATCTCCAAGTAATGCTAGTACCTTGCCGTCATAGCCAACCAGAAATAACCTATCTCCAAGCAATGCTAGTACCTTGCAGCTTTACCAGTCCAGAAATAACCTATCTCCAAGTAATGCTAGTACCTTGCCGTCATAGCCAACCAGAAATAACCTATCTCGAAGCACCTTGCCATCTTAGCCGTCCAGAAATAACCTATCTCCAAGTTCTGCTAGAACCTACCGTCTTAGTTGCCCTGAAATAACCTATCTCCAAGCACCACTAGCACCTTGCCGTCTTAGCCGCCCTGAAATAACCTATCTCGAAGCACCTTGCCATATTAGCCGCCCTGAAATAACCTATCTTCAAGTAATGCCAGTACCTTGCCGTAACCTATCTCCAAGCACCACTAGCACCTACCGTCTTAGTTGCCCTGAAATAACCTATCTCCAAGTTCTGCTAGAACCTACCGTCTTAGTTGCCCTGAAATAACCTATTTCCAAGTAAGACTAGTACCTTGCCGTCTCATCCGCCCAAAAATAACCTATCTCCAAGCAATGCCATTACCTTGCTGTCTCAGCTGCCCAGAAATAACCTATCTCCAAGCACCTTGCGGTCTTAGCTGCCCAGAAATAACCTATCTCCAAGTAAAGCCAGTACCTTGCCTTTTGAGCCGCCCTGAAATAACCTATCTCCAAGTAAGACTAGTACCTTGCCGTCTTATCAGCCCAAAAATAACCTATCTCCAAGTAAAGCCAGTACCTTGCCTTTTGAGCCGCCCTGAAATAACCTATCTCCAAGTAAGACTAGTACCTTGCCGTCTTATCAGCCCAAAAATAACCTATCTCCAAGCAATGCCATTGCCTTGCTGTCTCAGGTGCCCAGAAATAACCTATCTCCAAGTAAAGCCAGTACCTTGCCTTTTGAGCCACCCTGAAATAACCTATCTCCAAGTAAGACTAGTACCTTGCCGTCTCATCCGCCCAAAAATAACATATCTCCAAGTAAGACTAGTACCTTGCCGTCTTATCCGCCCAAAAAATAACCTATCTCCAAGTAAAGCCAATACCTTGCCTTTTGAGCCGCCCTGAAATAACCTATCTCCAAGTAAAGCCAGTACCTTGCCTTTTGAGCCACCCTGAAATAACCTATCTCCAAGTAAGACTAGTACCTTGCCGTCTCATCCGCCCAAAAATAACATATCTCCAAGTAAGACTAGTACCTTGCCTTCTTATCCGCCCAAAAAATAAACTATCTCCAAGTAAAGCCAGTACCTTGCCTTTTGAGCCGCCCTGAAATATCCTATCTCCAAGGAATGCCATTACCTTGCCGTCTCAGCTGCCCAGAAATAACCCATCTCCAAGCACCGCTAGCACCTTGCCGTTTTAGTTGCCCTTAAATAACCTATCTCCAAGTAATGCCAGTACCTTGCCTTCTTAGCCGTCCAGAAATAACCTATCTCCAAGCGCCACTAGCACCTTGCTGTCTTACCTGCCCTGAAATAACCTGTCTCCAAGCAACGAGATTACCTTGCCATAAGCTATCTCCAAGTACCACTAGCACCTTGCAATTTTTGCCGTCCAGAAATAACCTATCTCCAAGTAATGCCAATACCTTGCCATCCAGAAATAACCTATCTCCAAGCAACGCTAGTACCTTGCAGTTTTACCTGCCCAGAAATAACCTATCTCCAAGCAATGCCATTACCTTGCCGTCTCAGCCGCCCAGAAATAACCTATCTCCAAGTACTGCTAGAACCTACCGTCTTAGTTGCCCTGAAATAACCTATCTCCAAGCACCACTAGCACCTTGCCATCTTAGCCGTCCAGAAATAACCTATCTCCAAGTACTGCTAGAACCTTGCCGTCGTAGCTGCCCTAAAATAACCTATCTCCAAGTAATGCCAGTACCTTGCCGTAACCTATCTCCAAGCACCACTAGCACCTTGCCATCTTAGCCGCCCTGAAATAACCTATCTCCAAGTACTGCTAGAACCTTGCCGTCGTAGCTGCCCTAAAATAACCTATCTCCAAGTAATGCCAGTACCTTGCCGTAACCTATCTCCAAGCACCACTAGCACCTTGCCATCTTAGCCGCCCTGAAATAACCTATCTCCAAGTATCGCTAGCACCTTGCCGTCTTAGCCGCCCTGAAATAACCTATCTCCAAGTACTGCTAGAACCTTGCCGTCGTAGCTGCCCTAAAATAACCTATCTCCAAGCAATGCCATTACCTTGCCGTCTCAGCCGCCCAGAAATAACCTATCTCCAAGTACTGCTAGAACCTACCGTCTTAGTTGCCCTGAAATAACCTATCTCCAAGCACCACTAGCACCTTGCCGTCGTAGCTGCCCTAAAATAACCTATCTCCAAGTAATGCCAGTACCTTGCCGTAACCTATCTCCAAGCACCACTAGCACCTTGCCATCTTAGCCGCCCAGAAATAACCTATCTCCAAGTACCTAGCCGTTTGAGCCGCCCTGAAATAACCTATCTCCAAGTACTGCTAGCATGTTGCTGTCTTAGCCGCCCTGAAATAACCTATCTCCAAGTATTGTATTACTGTAATGGGAATTTTAGTAATTATTTATTTTCCTGTGTGTTGTGTATTTGCAGGAATTTTTTTGAGGAGTGTGTAGGCTGGGGGCTTTTTAGCCTTCGGTCCACTCACTTCTCAAAACGCTGGACCGGGAAGCTGTGGAAGCTGAAAAGTTGAAACGCTGGACAGAAAAGCTGTTTTTTTGAGTTGGACTTAGGGTGACTTTTACAGTGCCTCCTGCTGCTCTTCCCCCAGGCCCACCCATGCCTCATGCTGCCACCAACCACACACCACAGCACATGTAGCTAGCTGAACCAATCATATATACAAGGAAGGAAGGAAAGCAAGGAAAGAGAAGCAGTTGAAAAATTAAAGCAAAGAAATAAATACAGATTAATTATTTACAATTGTCATTTTTATTTTCTACTTAACCTTCATTTCCTAAAACTTCACTACTTAGTTTCAAACAAGGCTATAAATAAATACAACACTTCATTTCAACCATTTAATAAATTTATTTATACCACAATGTAACAAAAAAAAAATATTCTTCAAACCTCAGAATAATGGACCAAATCCTGCAACAAAAGAAAAATATAATTACAACACTTGAAAGAAAACAAAAAAAATTTCAAACATTCAAGAAAACTCACCAACAAACTGTAAAAACCCCAGTCACCTGCAGCAACCTGCAAAAAAATAAAGAAAAACAAATATTAGTATTTTGCCAACACAAGTAGTTCCTTAATTTAAATTCTACACTAACAAGCAACACACTTGCACAGCCCACAATCACATTTCGTATTTCTAAACCCCAATTACAGCCTGCATTTCAAACAAACGTTGCACATTACCAGTCAGCAAAAATTTAACTACATTTATACTGGCAATCACATGGCACTGGAGAAGGATGTGCAATTACCCACAAACAAAACTATAAACAGCCCCCAGTGAGAAAACCTCATACTTGGAATATATTCAAAGTAATTGACTAATTAGTCACACCCAGAGGATCCAAGACACCAGCCAACATCAAAGCTGGCTTTCAACTGCTGCAGGCACAGCGTCAAACATTCAGCCCTCATTTACTAAACCATCTTTGTGCATTTAAACAATCACATTATTTTCAACTTTCCAACAGACAAATCAACAAGTGCTGACTATATACTTTTATTAAAACATAACATTGGGGCGTACATGTCAACTGTGAAACCTTCATCTTCATTCCTTCATCTTCCCTTCTGCAGCGACACTCGTCTGGCGGTCCCTGGCGACTCACTTTCCAGGACCCCTTGCCCTTGTCTGGTGCTGGAAACAATGGAAAATGCATTTACACCTTCTCAACAACATACATCCATCCATCTCCTATTTATTCAAAGAGCCAACATTGCTGCCATTTTCATCCAGTTCACAAAGTGATTCACAGTCTTCGTCGTCACCTCCTCCTCTCCTAACTTACAGGCGTGGCAATTAAGACCCCTCTATCATTATTAAAGACATGTACCAACATTTAAATCAACAAACTCCATTACTGTGTTAAACGTTAACTTTCAATCTATAAAATAAAACTCACCCTTCATGTATTTAGATACTGCCCCTCATCAGGGAAACCCTCCCTCACTATTATAAACATTGCTTTATTAACACATATATTCTACATTTAACTTGCACTTCCTTATTCATGAACCAAGGTCCTACTTAGGTGCTTGACCACGCCTGCATCCACAGCTAGTGTTAACCTACTGTGGGATAATCAAACACTTTCATCTTCATACATTTACACCCATCAATTAATATACAACTGGATAAACTTAAACAATTAAAAAATTAAACTAACTGCATTCAATAATTTAAAACGTCAGCCTCACCTATTCACAAATAGAGAAATCACTAAACCCCTCATTTACTTATTGCAAGCACCAACCAAACATCACAACTAATTAATATCCTATTCTAAAAAATAACCAGTCACTGTGGTCTTATATCACAATATTGGCCCAAACCTATGAAAACTGCTAAGAGAACATTACTGCAGACCCACGAGCCTCGTATCACAACTACTGCCTCAATCACTCAAGTCTTTACAAAAATAACATGTACTTTGAGTAAGTGAAAATGAAGCAATCACGTTACTTGGGGACAATGAGCGAGTCCAGATGCTAAAATTGTGCCTCTGCGTGGCCGACACACTTCGCACCTTCCTTCCTGACCAAGGGGACTCTGACCTACTCTTCATTTCAGGTAAGCCAACTTCTCCCTCCCCCCTTTTTTTATAAATAAACACAAAGGTGAGTACTTAATTAAACCACTTCAATACTTCAAAACCCAATACAAAATAATCAACAAAATGCAGTAACTTTAAAGATGTGCACAAGGAGCAGACCAGCCTGCCCTAACAACATCTATACCTCACTATGTCCTTCCTCCCACAACTCCCAAACAACAAAACGTAACAACAGACACCTACTACTCACCCCCTGAAAACAATATACACTGCGACCATTAGAACAATTCCTTACCCTCCCACACAGATCATTAGAAACAATTACATGTCCTTCATTTCTTTACTGCAAAAAAATAAAATCATTTCTTCTCCAATAATTACCCTCAACCACTTGCCTCTGTGCTAATGTCACCATCCATCACAATTCTACCCCACTCCACATCAACAACCAGACTGGAACCTATACAAACAACTCGTCCCACTCCCCCTTAACAACCCAAGCAAAATTACTGCACCAACATCAATCCAAACTTCTATAATCAGAAGAGCAATCAAACAACCAACCATCACAGCCTGCAGGAAGAAATTATAAATCTACGTAGATACAAAGTGCAAAAACATAAAAACTCAATTCAATCAAATCTCTAAAAAATTACATCTCAAAATTAGGGAAATTAACAACCAGGTCAACCATCAAAATCTCACCGTCCTTAACACCACTGATAATTCCATCTGGAGAAGAACCACAGACATCCCCCAAGAAAAAGTACATCTTCACAAAAATCCTCTCCTATCAATTTACACCCCGTCCACCCACCAGCCCTGCTCTCGACTCTCACATTCAATTAGCTCTTTCCCAGCAAATAATTATACGAAATCAGAAACTTTCTTTACCTACAAAAACATTGTCACAACCATATCCAAATTAAAAAATAAAACGTTTCCAGCCATTGACCAAATAAACACAAATCACTTAATAGCCCTAATCCTACTAACACAAACTTAAAACCTCCAAAATCCCCATTAACTGGAAAAGTGCAACCATAATCCTAATAAACAAAAATCCAATCCCGCCAATTTCTTTGAAGAACTACTTTTACCACAACTAAAAAAATGAATCCCACTTAATCCCTAACCAACAATTTGGATTCCAAAACAACCACTCGTGCACTCAACTTCTTAACGTACTAGCAAAATCCTTTGGATTGGATTATGAAAAAGCTTTGCACAGGGTTCACCCTCCCTCACCTATCCACCCCTACTTTAACCTCCCATCCAACCATCTTACCAACCGCTCTTAACATAAAGTGTCCTTGACCCACTCCTATATTCCATCTATACCCAGGATATCCCCCAAACAACAGCAACAACAACTGCCGTACTTTGCCCGACCCATCACTGTGAATTGGCTACAAACTGCCATTAACCATGTAACCATTTATGCTAAGATTTGGAGAATAACCATAAACCCCAACATCCTTCACAGTTCCTTATTCCCTAAAAAAGACTAACATTATCTGCATTAACAACACACCCATTCCAAACAAACAAAACCAGCCACATCAAAAAAAAAAATCAGCCACCACTTTAAAATACTAAAACCATTCATTAATCCTAATTCTACTTTACCCCTTTCAATGAAAAAGTTAGTTTGTTTATCCCTTATGGAACATTTGGGGGTTCCACAGCCAAAACACACAAGATACAAACTTCCCAAAATAAAATCCTTCCTTATATCAGAAACGGTCCCTGGTCCTTCTCCAATTCCCACATCCACAGTGACCTCAATATTTCATGTATCCACCAAACAATAACCAAATACATACTTCTTCAATATATAAAAAAAATTCATCCTACCCGTTAATATCCCATACAGCTGCCTCTCCTCCAACATCACCGTTTAAAAAGAAATAGACCGAGTGACCAAATTAATAACAAATAAAAAACAAATGTAGGAGGCGAGACAAAATGCTCCACAGGATGCACATAGCATAATATAACATGTACAAATATCACAACTGTAAAATCATTGGATTGTAAAGTTTCCTGAATAAATATTTTTTATAAAAATGGACTGAATTAATAGACTGAGGAACTGTTGTAACGTCTGATACAGAGGGAGCGACGCCTCTTCACTGCCGTGGTAAGTGAAAAATAATACTTCACCAACCTTGCTCAACTACATTAGCTTGCAGTGTGCAGATCAATCCACTTGCCTCCACAATTAATAATATCAAAAGCATCAAAGATGTGTGACGAAATGTTGTGCCAGTAAATTATCTGAATCATTAGCAAAAAGATTTCAAATATCAAACAGGAGGAGGAGGGATTTCCATTGTAATTTAATAATGTATCTCAAGTCGACCCCTGCATTTATATAATTTCAACATTAATAATAATAAAGACAGCCAAATACAGACAAAATAAGAAACTGGGAGATCACAGACATAAATTCACACATTCAATCATTAACTAAACTTGTTTCGTGAATATCTAAAATGATTTTTCTTTCGTCAATCCGCTCCTTTAATTAGATATCATTCACTTAAGGGCAGCCAAAAATACAAGTTTCATTTCCTATTTAACTAAATTTTCCCAAATACTCCACACACAACTACAAAGACATCCCATGGTTCAAAAACGTCAGTAACCACAGCATTCCTGAAGAAGTTATCCCTGGGAAACAAATTTAGTTTACCCTCCACATTAGTCAACAAATCTCAATCCATTCCTCTCATGAAACACATCCAAACTAATGCATGATAAGACTTTACTGATTAGTGCAGTTGTCTCTCTCTAGGTTCTCCTCAGCACCTGAAGAAAGGGACAAGGATCGCAGAAACATTGTGTGCTATTTGTATTATCACTTCTTTTGTCTCCATTTGGCTGTCTTTATTATTATTTTTTAGTCGGTCAAAGTTTTAAGGAAGAGTTGCCACTTACACTGTTCACATATGATGGAGGTTGCTCCATTCTTCTCTAGAGGGACTCTGCATGCGAGGTTTCAATCCTGAGCAGCTGATTCAATAGGCTCCATCTACGCTTTGTCTGTCTTCTCCATCCACATTTCAGCTGAAAAGGAAAACAAAATATGAAACAACTTAAAGAATTAACAAGCAGAACTGTTTTGGTGTGAGTGAAGCAACCTCAACATATTAATATGCATTACTAATCCCAGTGCATGGCAAGGAAAAAGTTATCAAGAATCTACAGATGAAAACTAAATACAGCAGGTGATGGGGAAAAGGAAATAAAGCAATAAGGAACTTCACATTTAATCAAGATAACGTAACAGGGTTATGGAACTCAATCACCAAATGTCCTGCATTCCATTTACATATTAATAAGTTATTTCTGAAAATATGCTTTATTAAAAAGATTGATAGTGAAATTCCCTCCCATATTAATTGGTATCATTAATAACGTTTCTAAACCATTTAAAAACAATCTGCTAGTAGAAAAAAAAATTTTCACCCACCCAAATTTTACCCGTTAGACATGCAACATTTCCCCTATTATTCCTGAATCTATCCCCAGACCCCAAAAACAATTCTATCTTTGAAATTCTACTGTATACCACTGTCACATAAAAATATAACCTCCAAAACCAAACAGATGTATTAAGTGCCAACCCATTTTTACTACTCTCCTCCCACTACTCTAAATTGAGAAAAACCAAAACCTTCACCAAACCTCATTGTGATATCCTTCCTCTATACTTCTCCAACCCATAAAGCTAATTCATCCGAAAACTTCCTCGCATCCCAATTCTCTCCAAACCCAACAATCAACTTCCACCACAATAACAACACCCTTAAAGCCAAACATTCCCTTAACCACATCGTTTTCCTGAACGGCACCATAATACCTCTCCAACAAGCTACACCATACCTAGGCCTTATCCTCGATTAAAAAATATCATGGAAACCTCACATTGCCTGCAGAATCAACTCTTCCCTCTTAACAGAAAATCTCCCACATCCATTAGCACTAAAAGACGCCCCATATGGTCGTACTCATGTTCAATAAGGGGTCCACTGCCTGTTCCCACTCCTACAAAATACAAACCAAAATTCCCTACGGCATCTTTGCAACTCAGTTATCCACAAAAAACCCTTGAAATTCCTCTTAATTCCTACAATAATTCATAAATGTAGAAAGTCCCTAATAAATATCTCCATCAACCATCCAAATCCAACTATTGAGCTCTTCTATAATAACCCCCCCCCCTCCTTCACAAAATTGCAGACTATAACATAAACTCCCAATTGACATAATCATCCTCCCCCTAAATCACTCTGGAATTACCAAACTCTAGCCCCCACCTACCAACTGGCACTACAGTTTTCCCCATTACCTGCTGAATGCTTTTAGTAACACAAAGTTTCCACGACGATCAGATCAATCCCCAAGACCATGCCGGCTGTCACTTTCATCTTCATACATTTACACCCAACAAATAATATACAACTGGATAAACTTAAACAATTAAAAAATTAAACTAACTGCATTCAATAATTTAAAACATCAGCCTCAATTATTCACAAATAGAGAAATCACTAAACCCCTCATTTACTTATTGCAAGCACCAACCAAACATCACAACTAATTAATATCCTATTCTAAAAAATAACTATTTTTTTTTGACAATTTTAATATGTTTTCCCCACTCATCATGACACAGCACCAACAAGTGGCAGACTCTGAAGTTACCACTGACAAACAAAACACTAACCACATTTAACAGCACAAATATGCTCAAAGAAACCAGTCACTGTGGTCTTATATCACAATATTGGCCCAAACCTATGAAAACTGCTAAGAGAACATTACTGCAGACCCACGAGCCTCGTATCACAACTACTGCCTCAATCACTCAAGTCTTTACAAAAATAACATGTACTTTGAGTAAGTGAAAATGAAGCAATCACGTTACTTGGGGACAATGAGCGAGTCCAGATGCTAAAATTGTGCCTCTGCGTGGCCGACACACTTCGCACCTTCCTTCCTGACCAAGGGGACTCTGACCTACTCTTCATTTCAGGTAAGCCAACTTCTCCCTCCCCCCTTTTTTTATAAATAAACACAAAGGTGAGTACTTAATTAAACCACTTCAATACTTCAAAACCCAATACAAAATAATCAACAAAATGCAGAAACTTTAAACATGTGCACAAGGAACACATGCAGCCTATAATCAGAAGAGCAATCAAACAACCAACCATCAAAGCCTGCAGGAAGAAATTATAAATCTACGTAGATACAAAGTGCAAAAACATAAAAACTCAATTCAATCAAATCTCTAAAAAATTACATCTCAAAATTAGGGAAATTAACAACCAGGTCAACCATCAAAATCTCACCGTCCTTAACACCACTGATAATTCCATCTGGAGAAGAACCACAGACATCCCCCAAGAAAAAGTACATCATCTCACAAAAATCCTCTCCTATCAATTTACACCCCACCAGCCCTGCTCTCAACTCACATTCAATTAGCTCTTTCCCAGCCAATAATTATACTAAATCAGAAACTTTCTTTACCTACAAAAACATTGTCACAACCATATCCAAATTAAAAAATAAAACGTCTGCAGCCATTGACCAAATAAACACAAATCACTTAAAGCTCCACCCAAAAGAACCCTAATCCTACTAACACAACCTTATAACACCTAATAAAAACCTCCAAAATATAGTGTGCAGATCAATCCACTTGCCTCCTCAATTAGAAATATAAAAAAATCAAAGATATACAATGGAATGTCGTTCCAGTAAATTATCTGAATCATTAGCAAAAGATTTCAAATATCAAACAGGAGGAGGAGGAGGAGGGATTTCCATTGTAATTTAATAATGTATCTCAAGTCGTCCCCTGTATTTATATAATTTCAACATTAATAATAATAAAGACAGCCAAATACAGAAAAAATAAGAAACTGGGAGATCACAGACATAAATTCACACATTCAATCATTAACTAAACTTGTTTCGTGAATATCTAAAATGATTTTTCTTTCGTCAATCCGCTCCTTTAATTAGATATCATTCACTTAAGGGCAGCCAAAAATACAAGTTTCATTTCCTATTTAACTAAACTTTTCCCAAATACTCCACACACAACAGTTACAAAGACATCCCATGGTTCAAAAACGTCAGTAACCACGGCACTCCTGAGGAAGTTATCCCTGGGAAACAAATTTAGTTTACCCTCCACATCCATCAACAAATCTCAATCCATTCCTCTCATGAAACACATCCAAACTAATACATGACAAGACTTTACTGATTAGTGCAGTTGTCTCTCTCTAGGTTCTCCTCAGCACCTCAAGAAAGGGTCAAGGATCCCAGAAACATTGTGTGCTATTTATATTATCACTTATTTTGTCTCCATTTGGCTGTCTTTATTATTATTATTATTGTTTAGTCGGTCAAAGTTTTAGGGAAGAGTTGCCACTTACAATATTCACATACGATGGAGGTTGCTCCATTCTTCTCTAGAGGGACTCTGCATGCGAGGTTTCAATCCTGAGCAGCTGATTAAATAGGCTCCATCTACCCTTTGTCTGTCTTCTCAATCCACATTTCACCTGAAAAGAAAAAACAAAATATGAAACAACTTTAAAAATTAACAAGCAGAACTGTTTTGGTGTGAGTGAAGCAACCTCAGCATGTTAATATGCATTACTAATCCCAGTGCATGGCAAGGAAAAAGTTATCAAGAATCTACAGATGAAAACTAAATACAGCAGGTGATGGGGAAAAGGAAATAAAGCAATAAGGAACTTCACATTTAATCAAGATAACGTAACAGGGTTATGGAACTCAATCACCACATGTCCTCCATTCCATTTACATCTTAATAAGTTATTTCTGAAAATATGCTTTATTAAAAAGATTGATAGTGAAATTCCCTCCCATATTAATTGGTATCATTAATAACGTTTCTAAACCATTTAAAAACCATCTGCTAGTAGAAAAAAAAATTTTCACCCACCCAAATTTTACCCGTTAGACATGCAACATTTCCCCTATTATTCCTGAATCTATCCCCAGACCCCAAAAACAATTCTATCTTTGAAATTCTACTGTATACCACTGTCACATAAAAATATAACCTCCAAAACCAAACAGATGTATTAAGTGCCAACCCATTTTTACTACTCTCCTCCCACTACTCTAAATTGAGAAAAACCAAAACCTTCACCAAACCTCATTGTGATATCCTTCCTCTATACTTCTCCAACCCATAAAGCTAATTCATCCGAAAACTTCCTCGCATCCCAATTCTCTCCAAACCCAACAATCAACTTCCACCACAATAACAACACCCTTAAAGCCAAACATTCCCTTAACCACATCGTTTTCCTGAACGGCACCATAATACCTCTCCAACAAGCTACACCATACCTAGGCCTTATCCTCGATTAAAAAATATCATGGAAACCTCACATTGCCTGCAGAATCAACTCTTCCCTCTTAACAGAAAATCTCCCACATCCATTAGCACTAAAAGACGCCCCATATGGTCGTACTCATGTGCAATAAGGGGTCCACTGCCTGTTCCCACTCCTACAAAATACAAACCAAAATTCCCTACGGCATCTTTGCAACTCAGTTATCCACAAAAAACCCTTGAAATTCCTCTTAATTCCTACAATAATTCATAAATGTAGAAAGTCCCTAATAAATATCTCCATCAACCATCCAAATCCAACTATTGAGCTCTTCTATAATAACCCCCCCCCCCTCCATCACAAAATTGCAGACTATAACATAAACTCCCAATTGACATAATCATCCTCCCCCTAAATCACTCTGGAATTACCAAACTCTAGCCCCCACCTACCAACTGGCACTACAGTTTTCCCCATTACCTGCTGAATGCTTTTAGTAACACAAAGTTTCCACGACGATCAGATCAATCCCCAAGACCATGCCGGCTGTCACTTTCATCTTCATACATTTACACCCAACAAATAATATACAACTGGATAAACTTAAACAATTAAAAAATTAAACTAACTGCATTCAATAATTTAAAACGTCAGCCTCAATTATTCACAAATAGAGAAATCACTAAACCCCTCATTTACTTATTGCAAGCACCAACCAAACATCACAACTAATTAATATCCTATTCTAAAAAATAACCCGTCACTGTGGTCTTATATCACAATATTGGCCCAAACCTATGAAAACTGCTAAGAGAACATTACTGCAGACCCACGAGCCTCGTATCACAACTACTGCCTCAATCACTCAAGTCTTTACAAAAATAACATGTACTTTGAGTAAGTGAAAATGAAGCAATCACGTTACTTGGGGACAATGAGCGAGTCCAGATGCTAAAATTGTGCCTCTGCGTGGCCGACACACTTCACACCTTCCTTCCTGACCAAGGGGACTCTGACCTACTCTTCATTTCAGGTAAGCCAACTTCTCCCTCCCCCCTTTTTTTATCAATAAACACAAAGGTGAGTACTTAATTAAACCACTTCAATACTTCAAAACCCAATACAAAATAATCAACAAAATGCAGAAACTTTAAACATGTGCACAAGGAACACATGCAGCCTATAATCAGAAGAGCAATCAAACAACCAACCATCAAAGCCTGCAGGAAGAAATTATAAATCTACGTAGATACAAAGTGCAAAAACATAAAAACTCAATTCAATCAAATCTCTAAAAAATTACATCTCAAAATTAGGGAAATTAACAACCAGGTCAACCATCAAAATCTCACCGTCCTTAACACCACTGATAATTCCATCTGGAGAAGAACCACAGACATCCCCCAAGAAAAAGTACATCATCTCACAAAAATCCTCTCCTATCAATTTACACCCCATCCACCCCACCAACCCTGCTCTCAACTCACATTCAATTAGCTCTTTCCCAGCCAACAATTATACTAAATCAGAAACTTTCTTTACCTACAAAAACATTGTCACAACCATATCCAAATTAAAAAATAAAACGTCTCCAGCCATTGACCAAATAAACACAAATCACTTAATAGCCCTAATCCTACTAACACAAACTTAAAACCTCCAAAATCCCCATTAACTGGAAAAGTGCAACCATAATCCTAATAAACAAAAATCCAATCCCGCCAATTTCTTTGAAGAACTACTTTTACCACAACTAAAAAAAATGAATCTCACACTTAATCCCTAACCAACAATTTGGATTCCAAAACAACCACTCGTGCACTCAACTTCTTAACATACTAAATAATCCTTTGGATTGGATTATGAAAAAGCTTTGCACAGGGTTCACCATCCCTCACCTATCCACCCCTACTTTAACCTCCCATCCAACCATCTTACAAACCACTCTTAACATAAAGTGTCCTTGACCCACTCCTATATTCCATCTATACCCAGGATATCCCCCAAACAACAGCAACAAGAACTGCCGTACTTTGCCAGACCCCTCACTGTGAATTGGCTACAAACTGCCATTAACCATGTAACCATTTATGCTAAGATTTGGAGAATAACCATAAACCCCAACATCCGTCACAGTTCCTTATTTCCTAAAAAAAAGGACTAACATTATCTGCATTAACAACACACCCATTGCAAACAAACAAAACCAGTCACATCAAAAAAAAATCAGCCTCCACTTTAAAATACTAAAACCATTCATTAAGCCTAATTCTCCTTTACCCCTTTCAATGAAAAAGTTAGTTTGTTTATCCCTTATGGAACATTTGGGGGTTCCACAGCCAAAACACACAAGATACAAACTTCCCAAAATAAAATCCTTCCTTAAATCATAAACGGTCCCTGGTACTTCTCCAATTCCCACATCCACAGTGACCTCAATATTTCATGTGTCCACCAAACAATAACCAAATACATACTTCAATATAACAAAAAGACAATTCACCCCAACCCGTTAATATCCAGCTGCCTCTCCTCCAACATCACCGTTTAAAAAGAAAGAGACCGAGTGACCGATTTGAAATATCAAACAGGAGGAGGAGGGATTTCCATTGTAATTTAATAATGTATCTCAAGTCGTCCCCTGTATTTATATAATTTCAACATTAATAATAATAAAGACAG
Organism: Zhengitettix transpicula; assembly: GCA_037074705.1. Classification (NCBI taxonomy): domain Eukaryota; kingdom Metazoa; phylum Arthropoda; class Insecta; order Orthoptera; family Tetrigidae; genus Zhengitettix; species Zhengitettix transpicula. The sequence goes on from CM073596.1 coordinate 68,085,066, forward strand.
CCAAATACAGACAAAATAAGAAACTGGGAGTTCACGGACATAAATTCACACATTCAATCCTTAACTAAACTTGTTTCGTGCACATCTAAAATGATTTTTCTTTCGTCAATCCTCTCCTTTAATTAGATATCATTCACTTAAGGGCAGCCAAAAATACAAGTTTCATTTCCTATTTAACTAAATTTTCCCAAATACTCCACACACAACTACAAAGACGTCCGCAACCACGGCACTCCTGAGGAAGTTATCCCTGGGAAACAAATTTAGTTTACCCTCCACATCCATCAACAAATCTCAATCCATTCCTCTCATGAAACACATCCAAACTAATGCATGATAAGACTTTACTGATTAGTGCAGTTGTCACTCTCTAGGTTCTCCTTAGCACCACAAGAAAGGGACAAGGATCCCAGAAACATTGTGTGCTATTTATTATTACTTCTTTTGTCTCCATTTGTCTGTCTTTATTATTATTATTTTTTAGTTGGTCAAAGTTTTAGGGAAGAGTTGCCACTTACACTGTTCACATATGATGGAGGTTGCTCCATTCTTCTCTAGAGGGACTCTGCATGTGAGGTTTCAATCCTGAGCAGCTGATTAAATAGGCTCCGTCTATGCTTTGCCTGTCTTCTCAATCCACATTTCACCTGAGAAGGAAAACAAAATATGAAACAACTTTAAGAATTAACAAGCAGAATTGTTTTGGTGTGAGTGAAGCAACCTCAGCATATTAATGTGTGTTACTAATCCCAGTGTTGTGCTTGCATGGCAAGGAAAAAGTTATCAAGAATCTACAGATGAAAAGTAAATACAGCAGGTGATGGGGAACAGGAAATAAAGCAATAAGGAATTTTACATTTAATAAAGATTACGTAACAGGGTTATGGAACAAAATTACCCCAGGTCCTCTGTTCCTTTTCCATCTTCACCCTTAAAGCCAAATATTCCCTTAACCATATCTTTTTTCTGAACGGCACCAAAATACCTCTCCAACAAACTACACCATACCTAGGCCTTATGCTCGATTAAAAAATATCATGGAAACCTCACATTACCTGCAGAATCAACTCTTCCCTCTTAACAGAAAATCTCCCACATCCATTAGCACTAAAAGACGCCCCATATGGTCGTACTCATGTGCAATATGGGGTCCACTGCCTGTTCCCACTCCTACAAAATACAAACCAAAATTCCCTCTGGTACCTTCACAACTCATTTATCCACAAGAAAACCCTTGATATTCCCTTAATTCCTGTGATAATTCATAAATGTAGAAAGTCCCTAATAAATATCTCCATCCAAATCAAACTGTTGAGCTCTCCCACAGTAACCCCCCCCCCCCCACCTTCACAAAATTGCAGACTAACGTAAACTTCCAATTGACATCATCCTCCCCCTAAATCACTCTGGAATTACCAAACTCTAGCCCCACCTACCAACTGGCACTACAGTTTTCCCCATTACCTGCTGAATGCTTTTAGTAACACAAAGTTTCCACGACGATCAGATCAATCCCCAAGACCATGCCGGCTGTCCTTACTTAATGTTGTGGTCAGTTTCTCTAGTCTCCAACTTGGAAGGACAAGGACCATATGCAAGACCCCAGGTTTACATGTTAAATATTTACCAATTGTAAATACTTTTATGTTAAATTATCACAGCTGTGAATTCTCCAGACTAAGAGTTGATATTAATTTATAAAAAAAAAATTAATCTTATTTATTAGAAATTTAAATATGATTAGAAATAAATTAATGTTGGCAACCGTGATACAGGTTGTGATGTCACAAATCTTTATCATCTCTCCAATTATGAATGTTTCACCTTAAAACATTTCTTTTAACCTTCTTGAAATTATTAATATTAGATAACAATGGTAAAAAGATGTTAATATCCCCTGCTAACATCAACAAGAACGTGCACTCATTCTACTAATCTAGGTGGAAGGGAATTTAAGCTTCTTGACACCCTGTAAGGAAAATGTACAAAAAAAACTGTTCCCCGCCAATTCTATAAATCTTTAAAACACGAAAAAGATGTAAGTGACCATGAACTAGAAACAATTGTTCAACGTTTATAATGTGCTTTAGAGTCAGACGGTGTTTGCAGTGAAGTTCTTAATTATTATTGTAAGCAAGGCTAATCTCAGTGTTGGGAATCTGCAAAACAAAGATTCTTGCCACAGATAATGGAGACATCTATCGTGGTTCCCCAAGGTTTAGTGTCAGGATCTCAGGCCCATTAATAATCTCCCAGTGATTGAAAAATGACAAACTGTGGTTAATGATACGTTAATGAAATATATAGAAAATAAACCTTTACTAACTGAACGCCTTGTCTAGGTTTAGTGACGACATTACAACTACTTGCTGTAGATTGGAATCAAACAATAGTAGTAGTTCTAGCAGCCATATTCATAGATTATATAAGAGCATTTGAAACAGTGAACTGCGAGACCTTATTTAAAAAGTTAATACATATATTTAATGGTTGAGGTGTGTCTGGTTGGAAAATTACTTCACTAATGGTTTTAAATCGGATGTGAGGGAAGGTGAACGTGAGGTACCACAAGGAAGTAAACTGGAACCTTTACTGTTTCCAATCTACATTAATCAACTACCTGAAACAGTGAATGATGCACGTATATATCAATGGAAATTAAAATGACATTGTATGACGAATTAATTCTGGTTGGTGAATGCTTCTACTATGCTTTTATGATAGGTGCAAAAATATTAAGGTAAGTTACAAATGAATTTCAATAAAGGGATGAAAGTTGTATTAAATTAAAGACTTGATGAGCAAGTAAGTAATATGTTGAAAGAACAAGGATATTTAGTTATAAGCTGGAAACTACCAGATTTTTTAATACGCTCAAAGGTAGGAAACTGATCTGCAGATATGAGACCAGGCCAGCAAGTTCCTTTCATGTAAACCATGTCCATAAAAGTAGGAAGTGAGACTATTTCACAAAGCGTTGACAATGTGCAATAAACTACAACACTATAATTAAAAATCTTCAGCAGGACAACTTCAGAGAAGTTTGGGAAATTGGCTCAAGGACAACATTGGGCATGATGTCATAAAAATTACTGCATTGAACGTGACATTTGAAATTTTATGAGGATTTCTATATTATTGGTTGAGATGTTTAATTAATTATCCACGGGCTATTTGGTAATAAAAATAGAGCGCTCCATTTTACCACCCCCCCCCCACACACACACACACACGTAGTCCTCGTGTACGCAATTTAAATTAAATATATTTTTTAAAAAAATCCCCAACGTATAATAAAGGAGAGTTTGCGAACGTGCGCCGTTACTTGATGATGTATTATTTGGTTCCAGCGCCATTTGGGAAAATCCTAGCAAACTCGCGTCAAATTGTCACCAGCCTCGTTACCTTCATGATATTTTAATACTCCTCTGTGCTGGTCGAAACCCCACGAAATTACCAACACAATTCTTCACTGGAAGCCGCGTTTAGATTATGACAGTGAAGCAATTAAATACAACAAAGGCTCAAGTTAACTTCTCCATCATAAATCCTGAGGCTTGTGTAATAAATTAAAATGTCAAATATTACGTTCTTGCGATTAATCACATGTAAGATGGGAAATGTTAACTTTGAACCTACCTCGTGGTCTTCACGTCGAGAGCTGAGGAGGAAATGAACGTGACAACAACACGCCCCACTCAATGTGTCACGTGCAGATTCTAATTGCGCTCTGATTTCCAGCTGGACTCGTGTCAGGTTCTCCTGGCGGAATTTACGTATTTAACAACAAAATAAAATAAATGTTGCACCAGATAAATAACCTACTAAATTAACTATCTGGAACTCCACACAAGTTTTATTATTACTATTATTATACGCAAAAAAAATAATATATAATAAAAATGCAGAAAAATTACAAAATCCACTAACATACAAATAGTCAATGTGTAATGTCATTAAATTAGCGCAATATGTGAACACATGTGTCACATTCAATCACAACCAACGTAACGTTACCGCAACATTTAAATAATATATCTGTTACTCAGATTATAAACTAAAGTCTTTCATCAAATTTGGAATCTGATCAGGTGTCAAATATAATGACAACTATCACTTTTATTTTTTAGGGTAACAGGCGACATGAGGGTAATCCACATGGTGGCGACTCCCCTTTTATAGCATAGGAAGGGTAGAGGAATGCAGCCAAGGGTTAACCGTGGGGCCCCAGGGCTATATTTTAAGGAACCTACCCGGCATTCGCCTAAAGAAATGCAGGACAAACCCTAGAAAAACCTGCATCAGGTAGGTCGGGCACTTGTCCCACGCCCTTCCCTGGATGGCGGGAGAGGAGTTTACTGTGGGGACGCAGCATTCCCTTCGCCACGCCTCGACCAGTTTAGGAGGCAGCTGAACTTTATATTTTACCCACAAATAACTCAGAAACCTCTTTATTTGTTTGATCTATATAACAGGCGTTGCAATTGGTACAGTTAATTATGTAAAATACACTGGTTTTTATATTTAGAATATTAATTTGATCTTTAATGTTATTAAATAAATTCAGATTGTTGAAGCACTTATTAATATGATAGCAACGCCAAATTATCAGATTTATGACGACAAAGATACAGTTACGAGAATAATATTTTTGTTACTATGATTTATAACGGGTGCAGTTTTGTTCTAATATCAACCAATCTGATTCTCATCTGGGAAAATAATTAATTGATAGAATTTTGACAACTTTGCCTAAATCATCTTAACGATACTCGGGATGAGATAATCTGAGGGCCGTGTCTTCAAGATTGTAAACCGCGGGGAATGAACACAAAATGAAGAATAGTCCTCGAATAAGATGTTTTTGGAATCAATTTGTAATTACACTATTCTTTGAAACAATAACTGAAATATCAAGAAAACGTATGGACTGGTCCTGTTTAAATTGGATGATAATTGTTAAAAGTATTGACTAAATTATTTAACTTGGTTTTGGCGATATGCTCATATCTATAGTGGATGATAATCTAAAGTACAGATACAAGAACGCTCCAGATTTCTCATAAATATCTCAGCAAAAACAAAGAATATAAAGGGTTTCCCATACGGGAATTGTTATTAAACTGTAAACAATATTCTGACTCAAAGCTGTTTGTTAATTTATTTATATATTTTCCTTCACGTTTATTCATAAAAAATGTCATAATGTGTCATTAAACATATCTTATTAAAATAAAAAAATATTTAAATAGTCATTAACTTTGTTTACTACAATATTAAAGGTTTTTTTTTTTACAATACTGTAATAATTAATTTAATGTGCAAAGAAATATAATTTACAACTGATACTAAGTGCAATATTTATGGTTTTTATTACAAATTCCCTTACTAAATATGGCATCTATGTCACAAATCAGATCAGAATGGTGTACGGAATAAAACTGCACATGTAGCTTAAAAACAAGTCTTGTTAACAACACAAAATTCAAATAAGAAATTTGTCACATATTTGTGATTCTTTCATCAGTCTTTGCACGGTGACAATCAAATTTATTAAGTTATAATGATTACCTGTTATGGTCACATTGTTCCCCACTTCACCCCTTCCCACGGGGGGGGGGGGGGTGATGCTGGGGCAGAGGGTGAAAATCAAAACTTTCGCCGCCAATCTAAAACACAATATTTGATTTCTATTAAAGATTAAAAACATCATGCAAACTTGCAGAGTCGACGTGACAACTAGCAAATATTATTAGGATTAATTTTCTTTCAAAATTCAACCAATCATATCACAACGTCCTTACACAACATTTAAACCGTTGGTGGAAGCTTCGTGGCTCATGTTGATGATATCCTCCCCCACGCTAAGGGAACAACAGTTGTTGGAGCGAAACCACCAGGAGAGGAATTTTGGTTTAACAAATTATTAATATTTTATTTTAACATATATTTTTAATAATAACACTTATACTTATTGACTCATTAACAGATAGTGTCACAATTAAAAAAATATTTATTATATTGTTTATTTAACGGCACTGTTTCAGAACTTGTGTGTACGTCTTTAGCCAATGGTCTGACTGAAAGACTGTCTTGTGAACATAAATGTTTGAAACATAAATACAAAGTCATCTTGAAAGCGTACGAATCACTATAGGAACGTAGCGCTGTTAAATAAAAAAAATATGATTAACATTTTTTTAATATTCCATTTTATCTGTTAATGGATAATTAAATATGGCTAATTATAATTTAAACTGAACCTGGGGATTCTCAATTAAATTTAGGGCAACGTCCTTCGAAATTCAAGCCTTCATTTGATTGCTTAACTGTATTGTTACCTACAGGCTGGATTTTCCACACACTGTATACTTTAGAACTAACAAACTGGCTTAATGTATTTTTTACTTAATAGGCAAGACAATAAAAAACGTTTTGGGGGAATTAATATGAAAACAAATACACCCAATTTAAAAAAATAAAAATATTTATTGTTCATACAAAAACAGAAAACTATTTACAACTAAATAGTACTTAAGCAACATCAGTCTAATTGCAAGGCAGAATGTGAAATAAATAATGTAATTATGTAACACAAACACTGTAGGAGGAATGATTATCACACTCAAGTAGAAATGACACATGATTTGAGAACAACCAGTGGATCACAGGTACATTCAGTCCACTTCCTCTATGGTAGGTCCCCTCGAAGACTGCTGCTGCTGATTGTATTGCTGCCCACAACTGTTGGCACCCTGGTGCATTTTTGTCATGGTGGGAGAACAGTGTTTTTGCAGCTCTTGTAGATGATGTTCAAACTCTTCCTTGTCCGCAAGTGAATTGTTGTCCAGCCAACGCAGCTCTTCGTCACACCTGGAGCGGATCTTGTTCTTGTCCTCCTCGCTCAGCCTGCCTCCAGCTTCGTCCACAGCTTGCTTCACGGAGAAGACGTACCCCTCCAGTTGATTCCTGGCAGCTACCCTCTGTCTCTGTTTCTCATCCTCACCTTTAAATCTTTCTGCCTCGGCCAGCATGCGCTCTATCTCCTCCTTCGACAGGCGGCCCTTGTCGTTGTTTATGGTGATGTTCCGCGACTTTCCGGAGCCCTGCTCCTTAGCGGTCACGTTGAGGATACCGTTGGCGTCCAGGTCGAAGGTGACCTCTATCTTAGGCACACCTCTGGGGGCGAGTGGTATACCTGTCAGGTCAAAGGTGCCCAGCAGGTTGTTATCCTTTGTCATGGTTCTCTCTCCTTCAAAGACCTGAATGGTTACTGCAGGCTGGTTGTCCGAGTAGGTGGTGAAAGTCTGTGCCTGCTTACAAGGGATACGGGCATTGCGTTCCACAATCTTTGCCATAACTCCTCCAGCAGTTTCGATGCCCAAGGACAGTGGGGCGACGTCTACCAGAAGCACGTCCTGGATCTTGGAGCTGGTGTCGCCACTGAGAATAACTGCTTGCACCGCAGCGCCGTACGCCACCGCCTCGTCAGGGTTAATTGAAAGGTTGAGCTGTTTGCCGCAGAAGTAGTTCTGTATCATGTTTTGGATTTTGGGGATCCTGGTGGAGCCACCTACCAGGACCACGTCGTGGATGGCGGATTTATCCATTTTGGCGTCGGCCAAAGCCTTCTCCACTGGCTGCAGGGTGGATCTGAAGAGATCGGCGCACAGTTCCTCGAAACGAGCTCGCGACACCTTGGTGTAAAAGTCGACGCCGTCCAGCAGGGCGTCGATCTCAACGCTGGCCTCTGAGCTGGAGGACAGGTGCGTTTCGCTCTTTCTGCCGCAGTGCGTAGGCGCCGCATGGCACGTGGGTTCTCGCAGACATCCTTGCGGAATTTCCGTTTGAACTCGGCCGTCAGATGGTCCACCAGGCGATTATCAAAGTCCTCGCCGCCCAGATGCGTGTCGCCGGCGGTGGATCTCACCTCGAACAGGGAACCCTCGTCGATGGTCAGCACGGATACGTCGAACGTACCGCCGCCCAGGTCGAAGATGAGCACGTTGCGTTCGCCCTTGAGGTTCTTGTCGAGGCCGTATGCGAGGGCAGCCGCCGTGGGTTCGTTAATGATCCTTAGAACGTTGAGGCCAGCAATGATGCCCGCGTCTTTGGTGGCCTGTCGCTGCGAGTCATTGAAGTACGCAGGCACCGTGATGACTGCGTCTCTAACCTTGCCTCCGAGGAACGCCTCCGCAGTCTCCTTCATCTTGACCAGCACCATCGAGCTGATCTCTTCGGGCGCGAACGTCTTGGTGGCGCCCTTGTGTTCCACCTGGACCTTCGGTTTACCGTCCACGTTCGTCACTCTGAAAGGCCAGTGCTTCATGTCCTCCTGGATCTTGAGGTCGTCGAAGCGGCGTCCTATGAGGCGCTTGGCGTCGAAGACTGTATTCCTGGGATTCATCGCCACCTGATTCTTTGCCGAGTCTCCAACGAGTCGTTCCCCGTCGCAAAACGCGACGTAGCTTGGCGTTGTCCTGTTGCCCTGGTCGTTGGCGATGATTTCCACTTTTCCCTGCTGCCACACACCCACACACGAGTATGTGGTGCCGAGGTCAATTCCTATAGCAGGCACTTTAGCCATGGTCTCTGCTTGCTTCGGAGTCACTTTCTCTTTTCTCGAATTCAGCGTAAGAATCTGACTGAAACTGAGCGAACAAGGAGCTCGGGCCGTTTATATCCTCCGCCAGGGACTCTACGCCAATCAGGAAGCTTCTAGAAGCAATCCCACGCTATCGTGCGCTGTGATTGGTCAATGGGCGGCGCTTGGGACATGACGAAACAGATGCTTCGAGAAATTACTGGAAAACGAAACAGACTTGTTTCCATTCTAAACTTGATCTCGTCAAATATTTCAATGACGATAAATCTCTTTCAAGAAGTATTAAGATGAACTTATTTGTATAAATAATATTAATAAAATGCAAATTTGTTTTTTTATGTAGTAAAATAGAAACACAACAGATAATCACTAAGGTAATTAATTAGCTTGTAATAAGTGATACTACTCCTTGTACAAATATATTTTTCTAAATAAATTCCTATGTTAGATGCTTGCTTTTACAGTGCCTGAAAAATAATTATTTTATTCAGAGGCGTATAACATGTAACTTAAAAATTAATAAAAATTTCAAAATGGCCGTTCTGAGAATGTACTGACTTTACTTTACATGTTCACTGGCAGTATTGTAATTTTAGAATGTAATATTCAGATTGTAAACAAAATTTATTGTATATGAGTAATTACAAGAATAAAACAGATCTCATAAGCACAGTTTGTTGACCATATATATTTATACCTAATTGGTTCTGTATAGTGTGGTAAGTATTAATTCCATAGCACTTGCTTAATGGTCTTTGTGAGACTTCATCCTAACCACTGTTGTGGTCTTTAAAATTATTTCTATTACATTTAATGTGACAAATGTATCAATCATTGTATCTATCTTGTCATTACTTTTATAGGAACTAACAAGTTTGACTTTATAAACAATTTCGTTAATAAAATTCAAATAAACAGACTCAACGTTCATAGAAATAAATTTGTTGAATCGCAGCTGTGCACAACAACTGACTCCTAAGTGAACTATCCCAGTAATAACATGTGATTTTTAAATATGTCCCTAACCTAATAAAGATAGCTAATCTATTAGGAAAGATATTTTAGAAACTGTAAATTACCAGAAAATAAATAACAAAGGCTTTCCTGTCATAATTGATGCATAAAATGTTCTCAGATTTTCACTTAGGACATTTAAGCATAAAAACACATTTCAGCGACTAGTGCTGCCAGGTGTTTAATGGAAGGATTACCATAAATTTCAAAACAATCATTTCCGAGACCCCCTCTCCGTTTTCGAACTAAGGTTCCTGCAAGCTGAGGCACCTCGGCCTGTTCTGAGAGGTGAATGTTCCGGGGTCACAGACCTTGGGCATACGGTAAGAGTTGTCCGCTATTCCCATTGGAATAGTCGGCCAGGTGCCTCCTAAACTGGTCGAGGCACGGAGAAGGGAATGCTGCGTCCTCACAGCAAACTCCTCTCCCGCTATCGGAAGGGTGTGGGGACAAGTACCCAATGATATGCATTCAATTGTGTTAAAATATTTATTTTTTTGAGTGACAGACTTCACGAGAGTAAACCACACTGTGGCAACTCGCCTTTAATAACAGGGGATAGGAAGGGATGTGGAAAGGTAGAGCATCATTATTATTAAAAAATATAGCCTTCCGCACCCCCCCTTTCAAATCCCTTCCTATCCTATTAAAGGGGAGTCACCACCATGTGGATTAACCTCATATATAGTGTTACTTTAAAAAATATTAATAATAATGATGCTCTCTACCTTTCCACATCCCTTCCTATCCCCTGTTATTAAAGGCGAGTTGCCACAGTGCGTTTTACTCTCATGAAGTCTGTCACTCAAAAAAATAAATATTTTAACACAATTGAATGCACATTTAAATTATTGATGAAGTGTGATTCATATATATAACATGTATGTGTGTGTACTTAATGTAAAAGTGACAAGATCAGATTAGTTAACACATTTGGATAGCAAACAGAGACAGCATAGCCGACTTATCTGGAATAAACAGTTTTTCAAGTCAAGCTGTGCAGAAATAAAAATGCACTTTTCTATTGTAGGTTTGCTGTACAGATTTCTGCACACATGATAGATACAATAGATAGCATAATTGCATTTACTAATGACAGGTCACCACTTTGTTTTACTCTAAAGTGAAGTAAATACAACGTTCTGTAATCCAATTTTGTGGTCTGAAACTAACCACTGCTGAAGATGAAATATGGAACCATCACTTGGAACAAGAGAGAGCAAACACTAGACCACGGAATAGAATCTCCGGCGAAAACATAAATTCACATATTACCAATGTGAAGGAAAAGTGATGCCGAGACTTTCTGGGATTCACTGTGACCAATTCTGGAACATTACCCAGACGAGGTACTTTATGAGGTTGTCAACAGGTGGATATGGTTCAAAACTATTTTCTAAGGGTATTGATAAGCTTGTGAAATGACGGATATGTTTGGTGACTATGTTAAAAATTGATGTAATTGTAAATTTTATATTATATAGTGTAAAAATTAAAATAATTCTGCGAATTTACTTTTACTCTTACCCTGGTATAGATATGGATGAAACCTGTCAATGTCGCATCTGTACACGAAAAATAATTTCTTCAAATAATTTCTCTCTTCTTACAATATTTGTAACCTACAGCAATCCATATTGAGACAACATTTTCAGGATATACGTAAGGATACACACAAACAGCAAACTTCACGTCAACTTCCTTGGACGTGATAATCTCTCGCAAGGGTGGGTTGCTGTAAATAAGAATATTCACCAAATGTTATTTTTTTCCTTGATATACAATGCACATATCACAACACATTATTATCATTAATTTTATAAAAATTCAAAATGTACTGTAATAAGTATTAATCAAATATGAGATTAATAACACACAAAGACTTTCTAAAGTAATTAACCATGTGAAACAATTTCTAAAATATCTTTATTATATCAATTCTAACTCTAAAGAATTGTTATTTATAGCTTCGTACTATTAGCTTATATATGTAGGAGGGACACTGCTTTCAATATGTTTAAGAAAATAACTTGTGACATCTTTGCACATAATGTATTTGCTTGAGATGACACGAGATGAAATTCATACAGCATAAATTTAAAATTAAGTGTTTTTTCATTAATGAAAAGGTAAAATTGAAGAATATTATAAAACTCTGACTTGAGGATTTAAGCACTAAATATTATATACTACAAATTGTAAGAGCATAACGGAATTGTATATACTGTGCAAAATACCGTAAAAATAAGCCAAATGCTCTCCTTGCAGGTATGTCTCCAACCCGTAAAGGAATGCACTTGAACCCATAATCTTCAGAAATAATGTTGTTGATAACATCTTCAAAAAAATTATCTGTGGATCCTAAGCGATGCCTCGTCTCAGATGAAGCTAGTACCTGCCCAAGCAACTGGCAGAGCTTGTAATCCCAATTAGTTGTCAGCTTCAAATCCTGAATAACAATAAAAAGTTAATTCTATCTCATACTTAAATCCATAAAGCAATTGCTACTTGAAAATATTATTACACTTTGTTAAATAAAGATCTTTAGTTGGGATGTTTTTTTAAAAAAATATAATTCAGAAATGACGAGTACAATAAGATAACTTTGTATAATAAATAATTCTCAGAATTCACACAGGTTTTGCATATTTATATTTTGACGCAACATTTCGATGACTGAAAGCACTGTCGTCATCTTCTAGGTGAAGTGCCAGAACCATTTTTTTTTTTTTTTTTTTAGGGCAACAGGCTACATGAGGGTGATCCACATTGGGCAACTCCCCTTTAATAGCATAGAAAGGGATTAGAAAGGGGGGATGCGGAAGGGTAGAGGAAGGTAGCCAAGGGTTACTAGGGCCCCCTGGCTATGGTTTAAGGATCCTACCCGGCATTCGCCTAAAGAAATGCAGGGAAAACCCTAGAAAAACCTGCATCGGGTAGGTCGGGCATTTGGTACTTGTCCCACGCCCTTCCGATGACAGGAGAGGAGTTTGCTGTGGGGACGCAGCTTACCCCTCGCCATGCCTTGGCCTGTTTAAGAGGCAGCTGGCCGATTATTCCAATAGGAATAGCGGACAACTCTTGCCGTATGCCCAAGGTCTGCGACCCCGGAACATACACCTCTCAAAACAGACCGAGGTGCCTCGGCATGTGGGAACCTTAGTTCAAAAAAAACCCAGAGAGATGTGAGAGCATCCCCAAAGGTAGCCCCCGCCAGAGCTCTCTGGGAAGGTTCACCTGCGAGAAATCCTCTCGCAGGCTTACTTGGCCAGAACCATTCCACTTCATGTTATATATATCCTCAACTGGATCAACACACTGTGAGAGCCAAAAACGCTCAGTCAACAGTCCGCCTCAGCCATGTCAGCATCAGTCAACAGTCCGGCCATTTGCCGAGGTACATTACCCTCAGCATCTCTCACAGTGAGATGATCCGGTTGAGGATATATATATAACGTGAAGTGGAATGGTTCCAGCACTTCCTCTAGAAGATGATGACAGTGCTTTCAGTCATCGAAACATTGCGTCTTAATATAAATATGCAAAACCCATGTGAATTCTGAGAACTATTTATTGAACAACTTCACCACGAAAGACTTCAATCTTTGATATTGAAAAAATGTTACATAACTTGCATTTATATAATAATAAAAATATGAATTATAGAATTATTTAATTAATCACCTCTCTTGACTTTGTAATTAATTTTCTGAGTTTATTTTCCATTTGATAGCCTATTCTTAAGGGGTCAATGGAAGGAGGCACTAAAGTAATATTGAAATTTGATTTGGTAATACATAGAATTTCTGCCTTAGACAAGCTTTTCCATAAATTGAAATCTTCAAAATGATAGTCGCAGTCTTCCACCAAATTTGAAACCTGAAAGGTAAAAATAGATCTCAAAATATACTGCAAGATTTTACAAAGTAAATTTTAGTACACATTTGATAAATATTAACTTCAATAATTGCATAGGTTTATTTAAATTTTATTTTAATGTAATTCATTCATGTGAAAACTAGTATATTAAATTAATTTTCATTGAAGTAGCTATGGGAAACAAATGGAATGATAAACCAAATTACAGCATAAAATTTCTCCTGGTTTGGAAAGTAGATTAGTGATTATTGAATATTATTATTATTACGTATAAAAACATTTCTGTGATGTGGAGACTTCAGAAGAAATGTGACGATTAAAACATATCCCAGATGTCAGCCCGAGATGAAATTATAAATCAGGTAACTTTCCACAAGATAATACATTTAAACTATGCTACCAAGATTATAAGCATTGCCATAATATGTGTAGGCATTTTATTTAAACACTGTGTATTTTGACTGCCGTTGAACACTTTATGGGCCATTTCGAACAATTTTCTCCTTCCCTATGTCTAATGGGAACGGAACTTAAATGTGATATGCACGTCAGCATTGGTGAATGTTATTCTTCAACTCGGAAATCCCAAAATTTTTAATTCGTCACTCATATTGGGCCTGTGGCGTAGGACATCCCCCCCCCCACCAAGTGTCAAAGGGAATAAACTGGCATTGGAACTATCACATTATTTTTGTGTCACATCATCCCACCACCACCCCTAGTGTGCTTCACTCCTTTGCTGGTAGGGGGTGGAAATTAGACTTTAACTACATTGAGAGTGGTACTATTAATATCGGCTTTCCATTAAACTATTCAACATTAATATCAGTTATCACATAATTTATTAATTCCTTCCTCTCGCTACCTCACTACACAATCTTCATTCCTAGATAACAAGTGACATGTTTACCAAATTTGGTTGAAATTACTCCATGCATTTAACATGGTATGTAGAATAAACATGAACGCATATATTTATTAGAAGATACATTATTATACTAGCATGCATTGAATTTGTTACATTGATTTAAATAAAACTTAACAAGTTCGTTTGTTGTATGTAAATCACTCAACTGAGCTATTGTAAACTTTATAATTACCTGAAGTGATGCATAAAAGTGTTTATCATTGAAGACGCAGTCAATACTGTGATATGATGAAAACACTTGGTCATTTTCCCCTTTCAAATTTTTTATTTCACACTGCAGACCTATAAATTCAAATACATAAATAAAATATGATATAAGAAATAAAAAAAAATAAAGTTACATAAAACTAACCTGTTGAACTTTCCCAAAATGTTACTCTTCCTGAAGCTCCTCTTGTCAGTACCCAAGTCCAATGGTTTGTACCTTTCAGACCCATTACAACATAAGCATCAAGTCCAAACCCCAAGAGAATGCTACATAGTAATACTGCATGGTTTTCAAGGCCCTAAAAAAAAAAAGTCATACTTACTCGCTATATTTATTTTATATATATATATATATATATATATATATATATATATATATATATATACACACAAACATGCACAAATATAGATAGTATTTACAGTCGTACAGCTCCTTTCATGTAAGCCCTATTTTCTCTTTTTGCTTACGGGAAAATATATTGGCATTTTTTCCTAAATCAATTTTTTTTATTTAAAACAACATACTGTACAAAACTGTATAAAACAAAATGTTTAGCAATATGAAATAATCTTGCCATGATTAGCCTAAATTGATTTGATGCAAATATATATAAAAGAGAAACAATATTCAATATTAGACCATTCAAGTAACCAGATTGTCACAATAAGTACCTCACGAGAATTAACCAGAGGAAGGCAGTATCTTAAAAATGTTACTCTAGTAAATTACTAACTTGTTCAGAAACATCAATTGTAAGATAAGTATATCACATTTTTAATCATGATTTCCACCCTGCACAGCATATTTCCTTAAATTAATAATAAAAATACTTCATATGCTAAAGACCTGAAAATCAGGTGAGACGACGACTTTTCTAGTGCTTCCCAACTTCATTGCTGAAATTTTCTCCTTCCAGGATGCTGTTAAAGTATTTTTTTTGTTCCCTTTTGCACCATTATTTATCAGGCTTTCATCCTAACTTGTATAACAAACTTTACTAAAATATAGGATGCATGAGAGGATTATAGATAAATAGAATAATCTCTCCATACTAGTCACTTGCTTCCTTTGAGATTTCTTCCCTACTAATAATTTATACGGACTTACACCTTTCAATTTTTATTCAAAGCTAAGGGAAATATTTTAATGAAATGACAACTTTAGCAGATGTGAAGAGAAAAATAAATTCAATTGTTTATTTATTTTAACTTCACACAGTAACACTTTGTATTATGTTGTAAATTTGTTCTGGGGGGTCCAGAATTATTGTACAAACGTAGCTGTAACCAGCCTAGAAAACATTTAAGGTACAATTTGTGATTGTTAATGGACACTTACCCCTCTTTTCAAACTCAAAAATGCATGGGTACTATTCCACGTATTAATGGCACAAACAGAAAAGGTATTGGTGGTATTGCAGTCCAAATCTAGAAGTGAAACAAACCAAGCAGCTTTTTTAGGTGTTTCTAACATTGGCCTGGACAATTCAAAAACGTTGAAGAAATGAAACACTGGCCTGAAAAAAAATGACATTTACAAAATAAAATGTTATAGTTTAACATAATGTATACTATAAAATTTATAGCATGTGTAACAACATTACATACAACTACGATTACATCATTCTGATGTAATCAAGAGACAAATAGTAAAATAGAACGAGCCCACATCTTCTTTTGACTAGTTTAGTTTATGTCAGTTCATTTCCTCTTTTCTTAATTAAATATATCATTGGTAATAACAACAAATATGAAACTGAACACAGATAAACAGGAAAAAATAATTTGCTTCTAATTTAAGAGAACACGCCAAATACGAAGGGGAGAAAGCATGTGTGTACTCCAAAAACACTGATCTACAGGAAACTTAATTCTTGATATTTATTATTTAATAGCAGAAGAAGAAGGTGTAGACACGCTATATATAGGGTAATTCACATGGTGGCCACTCTCCTCTTATAGCATAGGAAAGGTACTGAAACAGGGGATGCGGAGATGTACAGCAAGGTAACTAAAGGTTAACTAGTGCCCCTCAACTGTAGTTTTAAGGATCTTACCCAGATATTCAACTAAAAGTGATTCAGGGAAAACCATAGAAAAATGTAAATCAGGTAGGTCAGGCACTTGGTACTTGTCCCACGCTCTTCTAATGGCAGGACGGGGGTTTGCTGTGGGGACGTAGAATTCCCTTCTCCGTGCCGCGACCAGTTTAGGAGGCAGCTGGCCGACTATTCCAATGGGAATAGGAGACAACCCAAGGTCTGTGACTCCAGAACATACACCTCACAAAACAGGCCAAGTTGTATCATCTTGTGGGAACCTATGTTCAAAAATGGAGAGAGGAGAAGGCATCCCCAAAGGTAGCACTGTCCATCTCTCGAGAAAGGTTCTGCCTGTGAGAGAACAGTCCTCACAGATTTGTTTACCTTCTGGTAAACATGAGGGTAATCCACATGGGGGCAACTCTCCTTTAATAGCATAGGAAGGGATCTGAAAGGGAGGATGCAGAAGGGTAGAGCAACAGATAACTAGGACCCCCTGTAATGTAGTTTTAGGATCCTACTCGGGCTTCACCTAAAAGTGATGCACAACAAACCCTAGAAAACCTGCATCAGGTACATAATGTCCCAAGCCCTTCCAATGGTGGGACAGGGGTTAGCTGTGGGGACGCAGCATTTTCTTAGTGGCAACTCCCCTCTTATAGCATAGGAAAGGGATTTGAAAGGGGGGAAGCCGAAGGGTCGAGGAAGGTACCAAGGGTTAACTAGGGTCACCAGGCTACAGTTTAAGGATCCTACCCGACATTCGCCTAAAAGTAATACAGGGAAAACCCTAGAAAAACCTGCATCAGGTAGGTCGGGCATTTGGTACTTGTTCCACGCCCTTCTGATAGTGGGAGAGGGGTTTGCTGAGGGGTCGCAGCTTTCCCCTCACCATGGCTTGGCCAGTTTAGGAGGCAGCTGGCCGACTATTCCAATAGGAATAGCGGAGAACTCTTACCGTATGCCCAAGGTCTGCGACCCCGGAACATACACCTCTCAAAACATGCCTCGGCATCTGGGAACCTTAGTTCAAAATAAAAACCAGAGAGTTGTGAAGGTAGCCTCCGCCAGAGCTCTCTGTGTGGTGCCTCAGCTTTTTTTTTTGTTTTTTTTTAGGGCAACAGGCTACATGAGGGTGATCCAAATTGGGCAACTCCCCTTTAATAGCATAGGAAGGGATTGAAAGGGGGAATGCGGAACGGTAGAGGAAGGTAGCCAAGGGTTACTAGGGCCCCCGGGCTATGGTTATAGGATCCTACCTGGCATTCGCCTAAAGAAAAGCCTGCTTCGGGTTGGTCGGGCATTGGGTACTTGTCCCACGCCCCCTCCGATAGTGGGAGAGGAGTTTGCTGTGGGGACGCAGCATTCCCTTCTCCATGCCTCGATCAGTTTAGGAGGCAGCTGGCCGACTATTCCAAATGGGAATAGCGAACAACTCTTACCGTATGCCCAAGGTCTGCGACCCCGGAACATACACCTCTCAAAACAGGCCGAGGTGCCTCGGCTTGTGGGAACCTTACAGAAACACAACCATAATTTAATATCTGAAGATGCACAAAACGGGAAGAGATGCCATTCATAATAGGGTAGTTCAAAAATCAGGATAAACATCAACACAAGTTGTATGAATTTCATTAACCTAAGAATTCTGATTTTTACACTATACTGTTGTACATCAAAATAATTTTAATATATTTATATTTTTCTAAGATATTATCCCAACAACTTACCAAGTACGACAGTTCTCATCTTGCACAAATATTTTGATATTTTGCTGCGAGTTGTATGGCCTTTGAGCAAAATATTTCCTTAACCAATTTTTCACATACGGTAGAAATCTTCTGTTCTCCTCCTTGTGTCTGGATTGATCTAAATCTTTCTGTACTTTAAGTACTTTCTCTGATAAGCATTGCTGTAGTTTTGGAACAAGGGATAGTTGTATATCTATTATTCCAATTGGAATATTATTTTCTGCACCTGTAAAAAATATGACGTTTAATTAAAAAAACACTATGCTTTGCTTGGCAAATAGTTCTGTATAAGAATGGAAACATCAATTTCATCACAATTTGGCTTCATTAAATATGCCAGGGATTTTGCAGGTAGGGACTAATACAACCACTGGCTTGATTGTTGAAAGAAAATAGCACAGATGCTCTGTTACTGTAAGTCCTTACGCAAACATTTACGTGAGGAACGAAAGGAAACTTATATTAAGTTAATGCTATTTTAAATTCCATGATACCAAAATTTAAAAACTCATATTTTAACAGCAGTATTTACTTGAATGCAAACTTATCGATTTAAATTATTTTACACAGTAGCAAGATAAAATTAATATTTCATAATATTTTGAGTCTTTCTTTACAATAACTGAAATTTTCAGCGGAGAAAATCTTTTAATAAATAATTTTTATCATATTTTATATACTAAGATGAGATTTTAGACTTGTTTTTTCAAATTCTATTGATTTCTGCAAAATGTTGTAGAAATGCATAATTGTGAACTGTAATAATGTTAATTACAGCCCTTTAGTTTCACTTAACTTTTCAAGCTGTATATCATTGCTTTGTACCATCTGAATGACTTCTTAAAGGACAAAGTAATAAACGTATTCTTCATAGTAACAAATTTTGAGAGCTCAACTTATATTGAATGGTCAGTTTACTGCATTAACAACACATGACATTAAATCCAGATAGTCACAGATGTAAAAAGCATACAATTAATCATTAAGAAAGGCTTCTCGGGGTAACGTTGGTAAACAGCAACTTTCCGAAAAGCTATCACTACTATCGTCTTCCATCAATACGTCGCTGTTTACCAACATTGCCCAGGTGGTTACCAGAGAAGCCTTTCTTCATTTGATTCAGTGAGATTATTATAAAGTTAATAATTCCTATTTATATATTTAGGGATTTATTTAAGTAAGTACTTTACTAAAACTTGTGTCAACTGTTTGTCAAGGAAATCAAGTAATTAGGCACATTTTGTAATGAGAGTCCTGAGAAAGGCTATCAAAGAACTTGTGAAGACTAGAGTTCTAATTTAGAATGTAGGTCTTCATGCAGTTAGCTATATCACAAATGCCCCATTGGAGTTGGAGAGAGTCAGGCCAAAAAATACATCCCTAGAAAACCTGCATCAGGTAGGTTGTGCGGTACGTAATGTCCCACGCCCTTCCCATGGTGGGACAGGGGTTAGCTGTGGGGACGCAGCATTCCCTTCTCTGAGAATTGACCAGTTTAGGAGGCAGCTGGCCGACTGTTCCAATAGGAACAGCTCTTACTGTATGCCCAAGGTCTGTGACCCCACAACATACACCTCTCAAAACGGGATGAAGTGCCTCAGCTCTTTTTTTTTTTTTTGGGGGGGGGGGGGATAACATGCTACATGAGGGTAATCCACATGGTGGCAACTCCCCTTTAATAGCATAGGAATGTGATTTGAAAGGGGGGATGCGGAAGGGTAGAGGAAGGTAACCAAGGGTTAACTAAAATCCAAAGTTGAATTTTGGATGGGAGACATTTGAAAAAATCTGACAAAAGAGAATTCTGTGCCCGTGGTAAGGTGTATACAGGTCAAAAACCTTTGAAAGATACTGGATACCTCTTTGGCAACATATTTCAGTAAAGGGGATCTACAACATAAACTGTAGTTCAGAAACAATCTAAAAATGAAGGGATATTCTTTTCTTTATAGATCCTTCATAGAATGGAATAAGTTTCCTGCAGTAATTTTAGAGACATTCTCTTACATGCTAACATTGACAGAGAAATGAAAGCATATGGTACAGTTAGTGTCATTAATTTCTACATTCACTTAATTATTAGTATGTTACTAACGCATCCTTATATGAGCTGTCTTTGTTAAAGTTGGTTATTAGCATGTTGTGCCCCTGCCACCAAATTTGTTCTCAATCGCAGGAAATGAAATTTCATTCATTTATATCTACAGACATAATAATACTTTCCTAACAGATACTATGGTAAATATTGTAAGAAAGTTAATGTACAAGGCCACTCACATCAAAGTTATTTGCAAATTTTATATGTGTATTTGGAACTGTAGTAAAGATACAATTGATTAAATAAAAGCAACATTTGTAATTCACACATCCATGTACACTGCATGCAGTATTAATCAATTATTTACCTATTCCCATCATTTCAATGGAAAGTTGTTTATCAGATCCCTCCAAAACCAGAACCTCGCGCCAATCCAAATAATATGACGACCGTAATTTTCGTGAACCCAACGAATTAACTTCAATCAGCACAAGGTGGATAGTACCGTCAGAGCAAAGGAGGTCTCCAGTACCACAGTTCTGATAGTTCAATTTTTTTCTTATTACAGAGAAACAAAAGTCCTCATTGAATTCAGGATCACAAGTACAAGCAACAGGTTTGGACCAAAACCTCTGTCCACGGTAGTGAAGGTACAGAATTAACCTACCACATTGTATATCACTGCTAACAGATTCATCTATTAAATAATCCAGAAATGCTTTCCCTCTTTTAACTTGTACAATTAACTGCATACTGCCTTGGGAAGCATTTTCATATTTTGTTAGTTGCTCTTTGATAACGTTATGTACTTTGTAACTTGCCTTGACACCTCTGTCATTCTGTATCTCTGAAAGTGTTGCTGGCAAGTTGTTTTGTTTAAAAATAGCAGTGTCTACAGAATGATCCACATCAACCTCCTCTTGATCAATTTTTAATGATGTTTCACTTCTATTTCCAAAACTATACAAATATTTCTTGCTAATATTTTGAATAACTTCATCCAAAATTCCTTCTTCTTTCAGACGTAAAATTATTTCTTTACATACAGCTTCACTGTCAATGTCACATTCTTTTCTTCTCAAGTCCAATATTAAATCCTGGACATATGACCTCAAGCCAATCTGAAAGAAAGGCAGATAAACAAAAATCGGTAAGAATAACTAACACAAAATGGGGTAAATATTCAAAAATTATAATGAGAAGTGTTATGGTCAGCAGTTCATTGTTATTTATATGGAGCACTGTTTTAATATAGAATTAGTGAATTATTTATAATTTCATAAATAAATACTAATAAATTGTAACGCTGTGGAGTGCTCAGATTTTAATTTAGATTGACATTTAAGTTCGGTTTTAGAATGAAATTTTTTATATAAAAATTATAACAACTTTGGACTATATTTCAAGTATATTTTGTGTAATGTAAATATATATACGACCCTGGCAGTAGAAAACCTGTTTGGACAAATAAAACAGACGATAGAAAGACCAAAAGGAAAACTATTTGTGGTTTTTGTTGACTACTCAAAAGCATTTGATCTGGTTAACAGAAAAGTATTAATAGACAAACTGGAGGAACTAATTGGAAGAAGAAGCACAATGATCCTGATATCAAATATACTGGCAGAAAACCATATACAGATAAATGATGGAATAGGCGTATCAGACTGGCTGTCACAGACGAACGGTGTCCGCCAAGGTGACCCCCTCAGCCCTATCCTGTTTAACATTCTCATGAACGATGTCACCAAAGGAACGGCAGGAACAAGCACGTACATATACGCTGATGACATGGCTATCACAGCGACAGATATCGACAATCTGCAAGTATTGCTAAACACACTAAGTGAATGGGCGGAGAGAAATGACATACAGATAAATGAAGAGAAGACAGAGTTGGTAGTGTTCAGGAAAGGAGGAAGACTCACTGAAGCAGAGAACGTCAAATGCAATGGTAAACTATTCAAGAGGGCTTACAACTTTAAATATCTAGGCATCACAATCCAAACAACGGGAAGGAGTTTCAGACTGCATATGAGATCTAGAGCAGTGGCGGCCACTAGAGCTATGAATAAAATCAGAAACATTACACAATTATCGATCAGCACAGCGATAGACCTGTTTAGGGTAAAGATACTGCCTGTATGGCCTAGAATTAGTAGGAGAATACCTCACGTACAGACAACTGGAGTGAGTAAAGGCTAGATACCTGAAAAGAATTTGAGGAGTTCCACAAAATTCAAGATCGAGGCTAGTGTACGAGCTTACCAGGGAGACCTTCCTAATAGAGGATTTAAGATATGATCTGATACTACCAGCTGGTTCCAGCTTCAGACAGCTTTTACAGGATCTGTATGAGAGGAAACGGAACATACTGCTAAGCAGGACAGGACATGGATGGAAGCTAACCATGAACTATGCCACACGAAGACGAGACTGGCGATCCATGGCTTTCACCATAAAGTGTGCTTAAACAAAGTATTTCATGAACCAAAAGACAAGTGTGTGTGTGTGTGTGAGTTGTGTTTAGAAGCCTGTGAGAGATATCATATTGTAAAATGTAGGAATAGATGTAAATAAATTATCATAGCTTACAGCAAGGAAAGGTTGTAATGTAATGCACGGCATGTGTGCACTTCCAATATATTATATATATATATATATATATATATATATATATATATATATATATTTATTTGCATTTAATTAGTTAATCTTTCACAATTATTCTTTGCACATAAATTTTGTTTTCACTGGTCATATTTTGATTCTATATAGTTTTTTTTTCTTTCATTAAAAAAAGAAATAATTTACCTGGGGTTAATATCCAACTCATGAGTTTAATATTACAAGATTCACACTTTTCCAACTAAAGGCTGAACCATTCATTAAAGTCTTGTGTTGGGAATAAAGATGTATTAGTTTGGACGTGTTTTATGAGAGGAATGGATTGAGATTTGTTGATGGATGTGGAGGGTAAACTAAATTTGTTTCCCAGAGATAACTTCCTCAGGAGTGCTGGGGGTTACTGACGTTTTTGAACCATGGGTTGTCTTTGTAATTGTTGTGTGTGGAGTATTTGGGAAAAGTTTAGTTAAATAGGAACTGAAACTTGTTAATTTTGTGCAAAAGAGATATCTAATTAAAAGAAGAGGAGTGGCGAAAGAAAAATCATTCTAGATACGCAAGAAACAAATTTAGTTAAGGATTGAACTATATTTTGTTAATTAAAATATGTTAAAATCACAAAAGGTGAAGGTAAGTCATGTACAAAACCAAAGTTGTTTTATAATTGATCACTGTTCTACAGCATCCATAGTTTGTAATTACAAAACATATCAATTTCACTTGATTGTTTTATTGATAAATGGTGACTTCCAGAACATTTAGTGTATATATATATATATACACTAAATGTTCTGGAAGTCCGCAAGTTAAACTGAACGAAAATGAGATTTTTTGACACCTTGTGATAATTATCTCCACTCAATAGGTTAATGTTCATTCGATAATCATCAACTATTACTAAGTGAATATTTAATTATTAACCAAATTAACTTCTTAATACATACCTGCTGTAAGTGACTGTCAACATTTTCTTTCAAATTCGATATATGAAAATCGTTTTCGATCATAACGTACAGCAACAATTACATTAAACAAAACAATACTTTGTGTTATCGACCTTTGGGGGAACTTGTTATTGTCATAGAAAACTAATCCCCTAAGGTAATGAACACAGGCTTTGGTTATGACGCACACGTAAAGTTATTGGGGTTGTTTACGACGTAGTTACTTGGTGACAACGAATCACATTCCTCACATTCAGCGGGAATTTCCGTTTCACGACAACTTGTACTCGCACTGCGCGTTGATTTCGGTTAAAAGTAAAAGAAATTCAATTTCCAAAGATTGTATGGAGAAGTAATACGATTAAATATTTTAAAAATAATTTTATTACAGAACAGTCCGGACTTTACGCACAAAATGTTGAATGGTTCACCAATATTAAATACAAAATAATTAAAAGTATTTCTTTTAATGACAATTTTAATGTTTTATGTTATGCCATAATAATGAAGTACACTTCATTATTATTATTATTATGATAAGGTTCCTTCTGTGAATTCTTTGGAAAATGAGAAAAACAACCTTCACCATTTATCAATAAAACAATCAAGTGAAATTGATATATTTTGTAATTACAAACTATGGATTCTGTAGAACACTGATCAATTATAAAACAACTTTGGTTTTGTACATGACTTACCTTCACCTTTTGTGATTTTATTTTAACATATTTTAATTAACAAAATATAGTTCAATCCTTAACTAAACTTGTTACTTGCGTATCTAGAATGATTTTTCTTTCGCCAATCCTCTTCTTTTAATTAGATATCTCTTTTGCCCAAAATTAACAAGTTTCATTTCCTACTAAACTAAACTATTCCCAAATACTCCACACACAACAATTACAAAGACAACCCATGGTTCAAAAACGTCATTAACCACAGCATTCCTGAGGAAGTTATCCCTGGGAAACAAATTAGTTTACCCTCCACATCCATCAACAAATCTCATAAAACACGTCCAAACTAATACATCTTTATTCCCAACACAAGACTTTAATGAATGGTTCAGCCTTTAGTTGGAAAAGTGTGAATCTTGTAATATTAAACTCATGAGTTGGATATTAACCCCAGGTAAATTGTTTTTTTTTTTAATGAAAAAAAACTATATAGAATCAAAATATGACCAGTGAAAACAAAATTTATGTGCAAAGAATAATTGTGAAAGATTAACTAATTGAATGCAAATAAATAAATCAGCCAACAAAGTTAAGATAATTAAAATTTAATAGATTACAATGTATATTATCAATGTTACAATGACCTTTATAAAAAACAAACTTAAAACTGCCAGATATTTTAAATTGAAATGTACTTAATTTAAGTTTCTTTCTTTCTGTTAAAAAGGTCGGCCTGTTTTGAGAAGTGAATGTTCCAGGGTCGCAGACCTTGGGGCATACGGTAAGAGTTGTCCAGCTATTCCTATTGGAAACCGGTCGAGGCACGGAGAGGGGAAAGCTGCGGCCCCACTGCTAACCCCCTCTCACGCCATCAGAAGGGTGTGGGACAAGTACCCAAGAGCCCGACCTACCTGATGCAGGTTTTTCTAGGGGTTTCCCTGCATCACTTTTAGGCCAATGCCACAGGTAGGATCCTTAAACTATAGCCCTGGGCCCCCTACTTAACCCTTGGCTACCTTCCTCTACCCTTCCGCATCCCCCCTTTCTATGGTATTAAAAGGGGTGTTTGCCACCATGTGGATTACCCACATGTAGACTGCTACCCTAAAATATAAATAATATTTTTGTTTATTAATCATTTATTTATTGTTTAAGCCTCGTGAGGTCCAATGCTTTGTAGGCCTACTCCTTTTACTGTACTTTCGTAAGATGTAATAATTTAAATTATTCCGACTGTATTGGCCGATTCATTTATTTTATCTTGTACTTAAACATAAGATAAATATCAATTGTAGCCAACTGAAATTTAAACACTTTAACTTCACCTTTTAAATATTGTGCTGTACTGCTCCCGCTATATTTAATTATTTAGCGAAAATTTAAGAACCAAAATTGTAGAATAATGTAGCGTCAATAGTGTGATAGGCGTAGAGTGAGGCCACCAGCGTGATCCTCGCCTGGGATGAATTCCCCCCCCCCTCCCCCCCCCAAGGACAAAAGAATTAAAAGTGAGCCTTGTGCAACTTTTCCCGTTTGTAATTGACCTCTCGAGGTCATGAATTTTCAGTGAAACATCTATTTAACTTTTAATGAAGCCTTCTACGGATGCAAAATGCGTAACCAACCCTTTACACACATCATGACTGCGTGGGTGATCTACCTCATAATGACTTCAAAAATATGTCGCTCAACAAAAAATGAGTATCGCATTGGATAATTATAATAACTGTTGAAAATCTAATTAAAAGACAAAAATTTATTATATTAAAATTACCAGCGATTTTATTTCTGTAATGTAGTGCACAAGTACAGTTAACATTGATACTCTGTCGGGTTTTAAACAAGGGTTAAGAATTTATCACAGTAGCTGCAGATGCATAGCATAGCAATTAAATTATGAGATGGAATTAGTGGTAGGTTTTCTTTTCTTTAAAAAAAAACAAGACTCGAGGTGTCTGGCTGTCACGAGGATACGCTCGAGGACTGTCTCAAACCGTCGCGTCGTGTCGTGTCGGAAGCAAAACCGTCTGAAGCATAATGTCTACAGACAAAACGTCGCAAGCTGTCTGAAGCAAAATGCCTCGAGGCAAAACGTCGCAAACTGTCTGAAGCAAAATGCCTCGAGGCAAAACGTCGCAAGCTGTCTGAAGCAAAATGCCTCGTGGCAAATCGTCAGGGTCCGACACGACGAAACACGACTCGAGGTGTCTGGCTGTCACGAAGCGACGGTCGCGAACTGTCTCAAACCGTCGCGCCGTGTCTGACGCAAAACGTCGCAAGCTGTCTGAAGCAAAATGCCTCAAAGCAAAACGTCGCAAACTGTCTAAAGCAAAATGCCTCAAAGCAAAACGTCGCAAGCTGTCTGAAGCAAAATGCCTCGAGGCAAAACGTCGCCTCGTATTATTACGACGTTTCGACGACAAGTTTGGAATTTCACCAACCAAGAATCTAAAAATAACAAAGTCTTATTTCATAATAAATGACACGTTCTTTATAAAAATTACTCAAACCTGCACTTCTAAAATCTTAATTTATTAATATTAATTAATATATCGCAATATTTCGACGTTTCGACGACAAGTTTGGAATTTCACCAACCAAGAATCTAAAAATAACAAAGTCTTATTTCATAATAAATGACACGTTCTTTATAAAAATTACTCAAACCTGCACTTCTAAAATCTTAATTTATTAATATTAATTAATATATCGCAATATTTCGACGTTTCGACGACAAGTTTGGAATTTCACCAACCAAGAATCTAAAAATAACAAAGTCTTATTTCATAATAAATGACACGTTCTTTATAAAAATTACTCAAACCTGCACTTCTAAAATCTTAATCTATTAATATTAATTAATATATCGTATTATTACGACGTTTCGACGACAAGTTTGGAATTTCACCAACCAAGAATCTAAAAATAACAAAGTCTTATTTCATAATAAATGACACGTTCTTTATAAAAATTACTCAAACCTGCACTTCTAAAATCTTAATTTATTAATATTAATTAATATATCGCAATATTTCGACGTTTCGACGACAAGTTTGGAATTTCACCAACCAAGAATCTAAAAATAACAAAGTCTTATTTCATAATAAATGACACGTTCTTTATAAAAATTACTCAAACCTGCACTTCTAAAATCTTAATTTATTAATATTAATTAATATATCGCAATATTTCGACGTTTCGACGACAAGTTTGGAATTTCACCAACCAAGAATCTAAAAATAACAAAGTCTTATTTCATAATAAATGACACGTTCTTTATAAAAATTACTCAAACCTGCACTTCTAAAATCTTAATTTATTAATATTAATTAATATATCGCAATATTTCGACGTTTCGACGACAAGTTTGGAATTTCACCAACCAAGAATCTAAAAATAACAAAGTCTTATTTCATAATAAATGACACGTTCTTTATAAAAATTACTCAAACCTGCACTTCTAAAATCTTAATCTATTAATATTAATTAATATATCGTATTATTACGACGTTTCGACGACAAGTTTGGAATTTCACCAACCAAGAATCTAAAAATAACAAAGTCTTATTTCATAATAAATGACACGTTCTTTATAAAAATTACTCAAACCTGCACTTCTAAAATCTTAATTTATTAATATTAATTAATATATCGCAATATTTCGACGTTTCGACGACAAGTTTGGAATTTCACCAACCAAGAAACTAAAAATAACAAAGTCTTATTTCATAATAAATGACACGTTCTTTATAAAAATTACTCAAACCTGCACTTCTAAAATCTTAATTTATTAATATTAATTAATATATCGCAATATTTCGACGTTTCGACGACAAGTTTGGAATTTCACCAACCAAGAATCTAAAAATAACAAAGTCTTATTTCATAATAAATGACACGTTCTTTATAAAAATTACTCAAACCTGCACTTCTAAAATCTTAATTTATTAATATTAATTAATATATCGCAATATTTCGACGTTTCGACGACAAGTTTGGAATTTCACCAACCAAGAATCTAAAAATAACAAAGTCTAATTTCATAATAAATGACACGTTCTTTATAAAAATTACTCAAACCTGCACTTCTAAAATCTTAATTTATTAATATTAATTAATATATCGCAATATTTCGACGTTTCGACGACAAGTTTGGAATTTCACCAACCAAGAATCTAAAAATAACAAAGTCTAATTTCATAATAAATGACACGTTCTTTATAAAAATTACTCAAACCTGCACTTCTAAAATCTTAATTTATTAATATTAATTAATATATCGCAATATTTCGACGTTTCGACGACAAGTTTGGAATTTCACCAACCAAGAATCTAAAAATAACAAAGTCTTATTTCATAATAAATGACACGTTCTTTATAAAAATTACTCAAACCTGCACTTCTAAAATCTTAATTTATTAATATTAATTAATATATCGCAATATTTCGACGTTTCGACGACAAGTTTGGAATTTCACCAACCAAGAATCTAAAAATAACAAAGTCTTATTTCATAATAAATGACACGTTCTTTATAAAAATTACTCAAACCTGCACTTCTAAAATCTTAATTTATTAATATTAATTAATATATCGCAATTTTCGACGTTTCGACGACAAGTTTGGAATTTCACCAACCAAGAATCTAAAAATAGCAAAGTCTTATTTCATAATAAAATGATACGTTCTTTATAAAAATTACTCAAACCTGCACTTCTAAAATCTTAATCTATTAATATTAATTAATATATCGCAATATTTCGACGTTTCGACGACAAGTTTGGAATTTCACCATCCAAGAATCTAAAAATAACAAAGTCTTATTTCATAATAAATGACACGTTCTTTATAAAAATTACTCAAACCTGCACTTCTAAAATCTTAATCTATTAATATTAATTAATATATCGCAATATTTCGAGCGTTTCGACGACAAGTTTGGAATTTCACCAACCAAGAATCTAAAAATAACAAAGTCTTATTTCATAATAAATGACACGTTCTTTATAAAAATTACTCAAACCTGCACTTCTAAATCTTAATCTATTAATATTAATTAATATATCGCAATATTTCGACGTTTCGACGACAAGTTTGGAATTTCACCATCCAAGAATCTAAAAATAACAAAGTCTTATTTCATAATAAATGACACGTTCTTTATAAAAATTACTCAAACCTGCACTTCTAAAATCTTAATCTATTAATATTAATTAATATATCGCAATATTTCGACGTTTCGACGACAAGTTTGGAATTTCACCAACCAAGAATCTAAAAATAACAAAGTCTTATTTCATAATAAATGACACGTTCTTTATAAAAATTACTCAAACCTGCACTTCTAAAATCTTAATCTATTAATATTAATTAATATATCGCAATATTTCGACGTTTCGACGACAAGTTTGGAATTTCACCAACCAAGAATCTAAAATAACAAAGTCTTATTTCATAATAAATGACACGTTCTTTATAAAAATTACTCAAACCTGCACTTCTAAAATCTTAATCTATTAATATTAATTAATATATCGCAATATTTCGACGTTTCGACGACAAGTTTGGAATTTCACCAACCAAGAATCTAAAAATAACAAAGTCTTATTTCATAATAAATGACACGTTCTTTATAAAAATTACTCAAACCTGCACTTCTAAAATCTTAATCTATTAATATTAATTAATATATCGCAATATTTCGACGTTTCGACGACAAGTTTGGAATTTCACCAACCAAGAATCTAAAAATAACAAAGTCTTATTTCATAATAAATGACACGTTCTTTATAAAAATTACTCAAACCTGCACTTCTAAAATCTTAATCTATTAATATTAATTAATATATCGTAATATTTCGACGTTTCGACGACAAGTTTGGAATTTCACCAACCAAGAATCTAAAAATAACAAAGTCTTATTTCATAATAAATGACACGTTCTTTATAAAAATTACTCAAACCTGCACTTCTAAAATCTTAATCTATTAATATTAATTAATATATCGTAATATTTCGACGTTTCGACGACAAGTTTGGAATTTCACCAACCAAGAATCTAAAAATAACAAAGTCTTATTTCATAATAAATGACACGTTCTTTATAAAAATTACTCAAACCTGCACTTCTAAAATCTTAATCTATTAATATTAATTAATATATCGTAATATTTCGACGTTTCGACGACAAGTTTGGAATTTCACCAACCAAGAATCTAAAAATAACAAAGTCTTATTTCATAATAAATGACACGTTCTTTATAAAAATTACTCAAACCTGCACTTCTAAAATCTTAATCTATTAATATTAATTAATATATCGCAATATTTCGACGTTTCGACGACAAGTTTGGAATTTCACCAACCAAGAATCTAAAAATAACAAAGTCTTATTTCATAATAAATGACACGTTCTTTATAAAAATTACTCAAACCTGCACTTCTAAAATCTTAATCTATTAATATTAATTAATATATCGTAATATTTCGACGTTTCGACGACAAGTTTGGAATTTCACCAACCAAGAATCTAAAAATAACAAAGTCTTATTTCATAATAAATGACACGTTCTTTATAAAAATTACTCAAACCTGCACTTCTAAAATCTTAATCTATTAATATTAATTAATATATCGCAATATTTCGACGTTTCGACGACAAGTTTGGAATTTCACCAACCAAGAATCTAAAAATAACAAAGTCTTATTTCATAATAAATGACACGTTCTTTATAAAAATTACTCAAACCTGCACTTCTAAAATCTTAATCTATTAATATTAATTAATATATCGCAATATTTCGACGTTTCGACGACAAGTTTGGAATTTCACCAACCAAGAATCTAAAAATAACAAAGTCTTATTTCATAATAAATGATACGTTCTTTATAAAAATTACTCAAACCTGCACTTCTAAAATCTTAATCTATTAATATTAATTAATATATCGCAATATTTCGACGTTTCGACGACAAGTTTGGAATTTCACCAACCAAGAATCTAAAAATAACAAAGTCTTATTTCATAATAAATGATACGTTCTTTATAAAAATTACTCAAACCTGCACTTCTAAAATCTTAATCTATTAATATTAATTAATATATCGCAATATTTCGACGTTTCGACGACAAGTTTGGAATTTCACCAACCAAGAATCTAAAAATAACAAAGTCTTATTTCATAATAAATGACACGTTCTTTATAAAAATTACTCAAACCTGCACTTCTAAAATCCTTATCTATTAATATTAATTAATATATCGTAATATTTCGACGTTTCGACGACAAGTTTGGAATTTCACCAACCAAGAATCTAAAAATAACAAAGTCTTATTTCATAATAAATGACACGTTCTTTATAAAAATTACTCAAACCTGCACTTCTAAAATCTTAATCTATTAATATTAATTAATATATCGCAATATTTCGACGTTTCGACGACAAGTTTGGAATTTCACCAACCAAGAATCTAAAAATAACAAAGTCTTATTTCATAATAAATGATACGTTCTTTATAAAAATTACTCAAAACCTGCACTTCTAAAATCTTAATCTATTAATATTAATTAATATATCGCAATATTTCGACGTTTCGACGACAAGTTTGGAATTTCACCAACCAAGAATCTAAAAATAACAAAGTCTTATTTCATAATAAATGATACGTTCTTTATAAAAATTACTTAAACCTGCACTTCTAAAATCTTAATCTATTATTATTAATTAATATATCATAATATTTCGACGTTTCGACGACAAGTTTGGAATTTCACCAACCAAGAATCTAAAAATAACAAAGTCTTATTCCATAATAAATGACACGTTCTTTATAAAAATTACTCAAACCTGCACTTCTAAAATCTTAATCTATTAATATTAATTAATATATCGCAATATTTCGACGTTTCGACGACAAGTTTGGAATTTCACCAACCAAGAATCTAAAAATAACAAAGTCTTATTTCATAATAAATGATACGTTCTTTATAAAAATTACTCAAACCTGCACTTCTAAAATCTTAATCTATTAATATTAATTAATATATCATAATATTTCGACGTTTCGACGACAAGTTTGGAATTTCACCAACCAAGAATCGAAAAATAACAAAGTCTTATTTCATAATAAATGATTCGTTCTTTATAAAAATTACTCAAACCTGCACTTCTAAAATCTTTATCTATTAATATTATTAATATATCGCAATATTTCGACGTTTCGACGACAAGTTTGGAATTTCACCAACCAAGAATCTAAAAATAACAAAGTCTTATTTCATAATAAATGACACGTTCTTTATAAAAATTACTCAAACCTGCACTTCTAAAATCTTAATCTATTAATATTAATTAATCTATCATAATATTTCGACGTTTCGACGACAAGTTTGGAATTTCACCAACCAAGAATCTAAAAATAACAAAGTCTTATTTCATAATAAATGACACGTTCTTTATAAAAATTACTCAAACCTGCACTTCTAAAATCTTAATCTATTAATATTAATTAATGTATCGTAATATTTCGACGTTTCGACGACAAGTTTGGAATTTCACCAACCAAGAATCTAAAAATAACAAAGTCTTATTTCATAATAAATGATTCGTTCTTTATAAAAATTACTCAAACCTGCACTTCTAAAATCCTTATCTATTAATATTAATTAATATATCATAATATTTCGACGTTTCGACGACAAGTTTGGAATTTCACCAACCAAGAATCTAAAAATAACAAAGTCTTATTTCATAATAAATGACACGTTCTTTATAAAAATTACTCAAACCTGCACTTCTAAAATCTTAATCTATTAATATTAATTAATATATCGCAATATTTCGACGTTTCGACGACAAGTTTGGAATTTCACCAACCAAGAATCTAAAAATAACAAAGTCTTATTTCATAATAAATGACACGTTCTTTATAAAAATTACTCAAACCTGCACTTCTAAAATCCTTATCTATTAATATTAATTAATATATCATAATATTTCGACGTTTCGACGACAAGTTTGGAATTTCACCAACCAAGAATCTAAAAATAACAAAGTCTTATTTCATAATAAATGACACGTTCTTTATAAAAATTACTCAAACCTGCACTTCTAAAATCTTAATCTATTAATATTAATTAATGTATCGTAATATTTCGACGTTTCGACGACAAGTTTGGAATTTCACCAACCAAGAATCGAAAAATAACAAAGTCTTATTTCATAATAAATGATTCGTTCTTTATAAAAATTACTCAAACCTGCACTTCTAAAATCCTTATCTATTAATATTAATTAATATATCGCAATATTTCGACGTTTCGACGACAAGTTTGGAATTTCACCAACCAAGAATCTAAAAATAACAAAGTCTTATTTCATAATAAATGACACGTTCTTTATAAAAATTACTCAAACCTGCACTTCTAAAATCTTAATCTATTAATATTAATTAATATATCGCAATATTTCGACGTTTCGACGACAAGTTTGGAATTTCACCAACCAAGAATCTAAAAATAACAAAGTCTTATTTCATAATAAATGATTCGTTCTTTATAAAAATTACTCAAACCTGCACTTCTAAAATCTTAATCTATTAATATTAATTAATATATCGCAATATTTCGACGTTTCGACGACAAGTTTGGAATTTCACCAACCAAGAATCTAAAAATAACAAAGTCTTATTTCATAATAAATGACACGTTCTTTATAAAAATTACTCAAACCTGCACTTCTAAAATCCTTATCTATTAATATTAATTAATATATCGCAATATTTCGACGTTTCGACGACAAGTTTGGAATTTCACCAACCAAGAATCTAAAAATAACAAAGTCTTATTTCATAATAAATGACACGTTCTTTATAAAAATTACTCAAACCTGCACTTCTAAAATCTTAATCTATTAATATTAATTAATATATCATAATATTTCGACGTTTCGACGACAAGTTTGGAATTTCACCAACCAAGAATCTAAAAATAACAAAGTCTTATTTCATAATAAATGATTCGTTCTTTATAAAAATTACTCAAACCTGCACTTCTAAAATCTTAATCTATTAATATTAATTAATGTATCGTAATATTTCGACGTTTCGACGACAAGTTTGGAATTTCACCAACCAAGAATCTAAAAATAACAAAGTCTTATTTCATAATAAATGACACGTTCTTTATAAAAAATTACTCAAACCTGCACTTCTAAAATCTTAATCTATTAATATTAATTAATATATCATAATATTTCGACGTTTCGACGACAAGTTTGGAATTTCACCAACCAAGAATCTAAAAATAACAAAGTCTTATTTCATAATAAATGATTCGTTCTTTATAAAAATTACTCAAACCTGCACTTCTAAAATCTTAATCTATTAATATTAATTAATGTATCGTAATATTTCGACGTTTCGACGACAAGTTTGGAATTTCACCAACCAAGAATCTAAAAATAACAAAGTCTTATTTCATAATAAATGACACGTTCTTTATAAAAATTACTCAAACCTGCACTTCTAAAATCTTAATCTATTAATATTAATTAATATATCATAATATTTCGACGTTTCGACGACAAGTTTGGAATTTCACCAACCAAGAATCTAAAAATAACAAAGTCTTATTTCATAATAAATGACACGTTCTTTATAAAAATTACTCAAACCTGCACTTCTAAAATCTTAATCTATTAATATTAATTAATATATCATAATATTTCGACGTTTCGACGACAAGTTTGGAATTTCACCAACCAAGAATCTAAAAATAACAAAGTCTTATTTCATAATAAATGATTCGTTCTTTATAAAAATTACTCAAACCTGCACTTCTAAAATCTTAATCTATTAATATTAATTAATATATCGCAATATTTCGACGTTTCGACGACAAGTTTGGAATTTCACCAACCAAGAATCTAAAAATAACAAAGTCTTATTTCATAATAAATGATTCGTTCTTTATAAAAATTACTCAAACCTGCACTTCTAAAATCTTAATCTATTAATATTAATTAATGTATCGTAATATTTCGACGTTTCGACGACAAGTTTGGAATTTCACCAACCAAGAATCTAAAAATAACAAAGTCTTATTTCATAATAAATGACACGTTCTTTATAAAAATTACTCAAACCTGCACTTCTAAAATCTTAATCTATTAATATTAATTAATATATCATAATATTTCGACGTTTCGACGACAAGTTTGGAATTTCACCAACCAAGAATCTAAAAATAACAAAGTCTTATTTCATAATAAATGACACGTTCTTTATAAAAATTACTCAAACCTGCACTTCTAAAATCTTAATCTATTAATATTAATTAATATATCGCAATATTTCGACGTTTCGACGACAAGTTTGGAATTTCACCAACCAAGAATCTAAAAATAACAAAGTCTTATTTCATAATAAATGATTCGTTCTTTATAAAAATTACTCAAACCTGCACTTCTAAAATCTTAATCTATTAATATTAATTAATATATCGCAATATTTCGACGTTTCGACGACAAGTTTGGAATTTCACCAACCAAGAATCTAAAAATAACAAAGTCTTATTTCATAATAAATGATTCGTTCTTTATAAAATTACTCAAACCTGCACTTCTAAAATCTTAATCTATTAATATTAATTAATGTATCGTAATATTTCGACGTTCGACGACAAGTTTGGAATTTCACCAACCAAGAATCTAAAAATAACAAAGTCTTATTTCATAATAAATGACACGTTCTTTATAAAAATTACTCAAACCTGCACTGCTAAAATCTTAATCTATTAATATTAATTAATATATCGCAATATTTCGACGTTTCGACGACAAGTTTGGAATTTCACCAACCAAGAATCTAAAAATAACAAAGTCTTATTTCATAATAAATGACACGTTCTTTATAAAAATTACTCAAACCTGCACTGCTAAAATCTTAATCTATTAATATTAATTAATATATCGCAATATTTCGACGTTTCGACGACAAGTTTGGAATTTCACCAACCAAGAATCTAAAAATAACAAAGTCTTATTTCATAATAAATGACACGTTCTTTATAAAAATTTCTCAAACCTGCACTTCTAAAATCTTAATCTATTAATATTAATTAATATATCGCAATATTTCGACGTTTCGACGACAAGTTTGGAATTTCACCAACCAAGAATCTAAAAATAACAAAGTCTTATTTCATAATAAATGACACGTTCTTTATAAAAATTACTCAAACCTGCACTTCTAAAATCTTAATCTATTAATATTAATTAATATATCGCAATATTTCGACGTTTCGACGACAAGTTTGGAATTTCACCAACCAAGAATCTAAAAATAACAAAGTCTTATTTCATAATAAATGACACGTTCTTTATAAAAATTACTCAAACCTGCACTTCTAAAATCTTAATCTATTAATATTAATTAATGTATCGTAATATTTCGACGTTTCGACGACAAGTTTGGAATTTCACCAACCAAGAATCTAAAAATAACAAAGTCTTATTTCATAATAAATGACACGTTCTTTATAAAAATTTCTCAAACCTGCACTTCTAAAATCTTAATCTATTAATATTAATTAATATATCGCAATATTTCGACGTTTCGACGACAAGTTTGGAATTTCACCAACCAAGAATCTAAAAATAACAAAGTCTTATTTCATAATAAATGACACGTTCTTTATAAAAATTACTCAAACCTGCACTTCTAAAATCTTAATCTATTAATATTAATTAATATATCGCAATATTTCGACGTTTCGACGACAAGTTTGGAATTTCACCAACCAAGAATCTAAAAATAACAAAGTCTTATTTCATAATAAATGATTCGTTCTTTATAAAAATTACTCAAACCTGCACTTCTAAAATCTTAATCTATTAATATTAATTAATATATCGCAATATTTCGACGTTTCGACGACAAGTTTGGAATTTCACCAACCAAGAATCTAAAAATAACAAAGTCTTATTTCATAATAAATGATTCGTTCTTTATAAAAATTACTCAAACCTGCACTTCTAAAATCTTAATCTATTAATATTAATTAATATATCGCAATATTTCGACGTTTCGACGACAAGTTTGGAATTTCACCAACCAAGAATCTAAAAATAACAAAGTCTTATTTCATAATAAATGACACGTTCTTTATAAAAATTTCTCAAACCTGCACTTCTAAAATCTTAATCTATTAATATTAATTAATATATCGCAATATTTCGACGTTTCGACGACAAGTTTGGAATTTCACCAACCAAGAATCTAAAAATAACAAAGTCTTATTTCATAATAAATGATTCGTTCTTTATAAAAATTACTCAAACCTGCACTTCTAAAATCTTAATCTATTAATATTAATTAATATATCGCAATATTTCGACGTTTCGACGACAAGTTTGGAATTTCACCAACCAAGAATCTAAAAATAACAAAGTCTTATTTCATAATAAATGACACGTTCTTTATAAAAATTTCTCAAACCTGCACTTCTAAAATCTTAATCTATTAATATTAATTAATATATCGCAATATTTCGACGTTTCGACGACAAGTTTGGAATTTCACCAACCAAGAATCTAAAAAATAACAAAGTCTTATTTCATAATAAATGATTCGTTCTTTATAAAAATTACTCAAACCTGCACTTCTAAAATCTTAATCTATTAATATTAATTAATATATCGCAATATTTCGACGTTTCGACGACAAGTTTGGAATTTCACCAACCAAGAATCTAAAAATAACAAAGTCTTATTTCATAATAAATGACACGTTCTTTATAAAAATTTCTCAAACCTGCACTTCTAAAATCTTAATCTATTAATATTAATTAATATATCGCAATATTTCGACGTTTCGACGACAAGTTTGGAATTTCACCAACCAAGAATCTAAAAATAACAAAGTCTTATTTCATAATAAATGATTCGTTCTTTATAAAAATTACTCAAACCTGCACTTCTAAAATCTTAATCTATTAATATTAATTAATATATCGCAATATTTCGACGTTTCGACGACAAGTTTGGAATTTCACCAACCAAGAATCTAAAAATAACAAAGTCTTATTTCATAATAAATGATTCGTTCTTTATAAAAATTACTCAAACCTGCACTTCTAAAATCTTAATCTATTAATATTAATTAATATATCGCAATATTTCGACGTTTCGACGACAAGTTTGGAATTTCACCAACCAAGAATCTAAAAATAACAAAGTCTTATTTCATAATAAATGACACGTTCTTTATAAAAATTTCTCAAACCTGCACTTCTAAAATCTTAATCTATTAATATTAATTAATATATCGCAATATTTCGACGTTTCGACGACAAGTTTGGAATTTCACCAACCAAGAATCTAAAAATAACAAAGTCTTATTTCATAATAAATGATTCGTTCTTTATAAAAATTACTCAAACCTGCACTTCTAAAATCTTAATCTATTAATATTAATTAATATATCGCAATATTTCGACGTTTCGACGACAAGTTTGGAATTTCACCAACCAAGAATCTAAAAATAACAAAGTCTTATTTCATAATAAATGACACGTTCTTTATAAAAATTACTCAAACCTGCACTTCTAAAATCTTAATCTATTAATATTAATTAATGTATCGTAATATTTCGACGTTTCGACGACAAGTTTGGAATTTCACCAACCAAGAATCTAAAAATAACAAAGTCTTATTTCATAATAAATGACACGTTCTTTATAAAAATTTCTCAAACCTGCACTTCTAAAATCTTAATCTATTAATATTAATTAATATATCGCAATATTTCGACGTTTCGACGACAAGTTTGGAATTTCACCAACCAAGAATCTAAAAATAACAAAGTCTTATTTCATAATAAATGACACGTTCTTTATAAAAATTACTCAAACCTGCACTTCTAAAATCTTAATCTATTAATATTAATTAATATATCGCAATATTTCGACGTTTCGACGACAAGTTTGGAATTTCACCAACCAAGAATCTAAAAATAACAAAGTCTTATTTCATAATAAATGATTCGTTCTTTATAAAAATTACTCAAACCTGCACTTCTAAAATCTTAATCTATTAATATTAATTAATATATCGCAATATTTCGACGTTTCGACGACAAGTTTGGAATTTCACCAACCAAGAATCTAAAATAACAAAGTCTTATTTCATAATAAATGATCGTTCTTTATAAAAATTACTCAAACCTGCACTTCTAAAATCTTAATCTATTAATATTAATTAATATATCGCAATATTTCGACGTTTCGACGACAAGTTTGGAATTTCACCAACCAAGAATCTAAAAATAACAAAGTCTTATTTCATAATAAATGACACGTTCTTTATAAAAATTTCTCAAACCTGCACTTCTAAAATCTTAATCTATTAATATTAATTAATATATCGCAATATTTCGACGTTTCGACGACAAGTTTGGAATTTCACCAACCAAGAATCTAAAAATAACAAAGTCTTATTTCATAATAAATGATTCGTTCTTTATAAAAATTACTCAAACCTGCACTTCTAAAATCTTAATCTATTAATATTAATTAATATATCGCAATATTTCGACGTTTCGACGACAAGTTTGGAATTTCACCAACCAAGAATCTAAAAATAACAAAGTCTTATTTCATAATAAATGATTCGTTCTTTATAAAAATTACTCAAACCTGCACTTCTAAAATCTTAATCTATTAATATTAATTAATATATCGCAATATTTCGACGTTTCGACGACAAGTTTGGAATTTCACCAACCAAGAATCTAAAAATAACAAAGTCTTATTTCATAATAAATGATTCGTTCTTTATAAAAATTACTCAAACCTGCACTTCTAAAATCTTAATCTATTAATATTAATTAATATATCGCAATATTTCGACGTTTCGACGACAAGTTTGGAATTTCACCAACCAAGAATCTAAAAATAACAAAGTCTTATTTCATAATAAATGATTCGTTCTTTATAAAAATTACTCAAACCTGCACTTCTAAAATCTTAATCTATTAATATTAATTAATGTATCGTAATATTTCGACGTTTCGACGACAAGTTTGGAATTTCACCAACCAAGAATCTAAAAATAACAAAGTCTTATTTCATAATAAATGACACGTTCTTTATAAAAATTTCTCAAACCTGCACTTCTAAAATCTTAATCTATTAATATTAATTAATATATCGCAATATTTCGACGTTTCGACGACAAGTTTGGAATTTCACCACCAAGAATCTAAAAATAACAAAGTCTTATTTCATAATAAATGACACGTTCTTTATAAAAATTTCTCAAACCTGCACTTCTAAAATCTTAATCTATTAATATTAATTAATATATCGCAATATTTCGACGTTTCGACGACAAGTTTGGAATTTCACCAACCAAGAATCTAAAAATAACAAAGTCTTATTTCATAATAAATGACACGTTCTTTATAAAAATTACTCAAACCTGCACTTCTAAAATCTTAATCTATTAATATTAATTAATATATCGCAATATTTCGACGTTTCGACGACAAGTTTGGAATTTCACCAACCAAGAATCTAAAAATAACAAAGTCTTATTTCATAATAAATGACACGTTCTTTATAAAAATTTCTCAAACCTGCACTTCTAAAATCTTAATCTATTAATATTAATTAATATATCGCAATATTTCGACGTTTCGACGACAAGTTTGGAATTTCACCAACCAAGAATCTAAAAATAACAAAGTCTTATTTCATAATAAATGACACGTTCTTTATAAAAATTTCTCAAACCTTCACTTCTAAAATCTTAATCTATTAATATTAATTAATATATCGCAATATTTCGACGTTTCGACGACAAGTTTGGAATTTCACCAACCAAGAAACTAAAAATAACAAAGTCTTATTTCATAATAAATGACACGTTCTTTATAAAAATTACTCAAACCTGCACTTCTAAAATCTTAATCTATTAATATTAATTAATATATCGCAATATTTCGACGTTTCGACGACAAGTTTGGAATTTCACCAACCAAGAAACTAAAAATAACAAAGTCTTATTTCATAATAAATGACACGTTCTTTATAAAAATTACTCAAACCTGCACTTCTAAAATCTTAATCTATTAATATTAATTAATATATCGCAATATTTCGACGTTTCGACGACAAGTTTGGAATTTCACCAACCAAGAATCTAAAAATAACAAAGTCTTATTTCATAATAAATGACACGTTCTTTATAAAAATTACTCAAACCTGCACTTCTAAAATCTTAATCTATTAATATTAATTAATGTATCGTAATATTTCGACGTTTCGACGACAAGTTTGGAATTTCACCAACCAAGAATCTAAAAATAACAAAGTCTTATTTCATAATAAATGACACGTTCTTTATAAAAATTACTCAAACCTGCACTTCTAAAATCTTAATCTATTAATATTAATTAATATATCGCAATATTTCGACGTTTCGACGACAAGTTTGGAATTTCACCAACCAAGAATCTAAAAATAACAAAGTCTTATTTCATAATAAATGACACGTTCTTTATAAAAATTACTCAAACCTGCACTTCTAAAATCTTAATCTATTAATATTAATTAATGTATCGTAATATTTCGACGTTTCGACGACAAGTTTGGAATTTCACCAACCAAGAATCTAAAAATAACAAAGTCTTATTTCATAATAAATGATTCGTTCTTTATAAAAATTACTCAAACCTGCACTTCTAAAATCCTTATCTATTAATATTAATTAATATATCATAATATTTCGACGTTTCGACGACAAGTTTGGAATTTCACCAACCAAGAATCGAAAAAATAACAAAGTCTTATTTCATAATAAATGATTCGTTCTTTATAAAAATTACTCAAACCTGCACTTCTAAAATCCTTATCTATTAATATTAATTAATATATCGCAATATTTCGACGTTTCGACGACAAGTTTGGAATTTCACCAACCAAGAATCTAAAAATAACAAAGTCTTATTTCATAATAAATGACACGTTCTTTATAAAAATTACTCAAACCTGCACTTCTAAAATCTTAATCTATTAATATTAATTAATATATCGCAATATTTCGACGTTTCGACGACAAGTTTGGAATTTCACCAACCAAGAATCTAAAAATAACAAAGTCTTATTTCATAATAAATGATTCGTTCTTTATAAAAATTACTCAAACCTGCACTTCTAAAATCCTTATCTATTAATATTAATTAATATATCATAATATTTCGACGTTTCGACGACAAGTTTGGAATTTCACCAACCAAGAATCTAAAAATAACAAAGTCTTATTTCATAATAAATGACACGTTCTTTATAAAAATTACTCAAACCTGCACTTCTAAAATCTTAATCTATTAATATTAATAGATGTAATATTTAGAAGTGCCAAGTTTGAGTAATTTTTATAAAGAACGTGTCATTATATGAAATAAGACTTGTTATTTTAAGATTCTTGTTGTGAAATTCCAAACTTGTCGTCGAAACGTCGAAATATTACGATCTATTAATATTAATAGATTAAGATTTTAGAAGTGCAGGTTTGAGTAATTTTTATAAAGAACGTGTCATTTATTATGAAATAAGACTTTGTTATTTTTAGATTCTTGGTTGGTGAAATTCCAAACTTGTCGTCGAAACGTCGAAATATTATGATATATTAATTAATATTAATAGATAAGGATTTTAGAAGTGCAGGTTTGAGTAATTTTTATAAAGAACGAATCATTTATTATGAAATAAGACTTTGTTATTTTTAGATTCTTGGTTGGTGAAATTCCAAACTTGTCGTCGAAACGTCGAAATATTGCGATATATTAATTAATATTAATAGATTAAGATTTTAGAAGTGCAGGTTTGAGTAATTTTTATAAAGAACGTGTCATTTATTATGAAATAAGACTTTGTTATTTTTAGATTCTTGGTTGGTGAAATTCCAAACTTGTCGTCGAAACGTCGAAATATTGCGATATATTAATTAATATTAATAGATAAGGATTTTAGAAGTGCAGGTTTGAGTAATTTTTATAAAGAACGAATCATTTATTATGAAATAAGACTTTGTTATTTTTCGATTCTTGGTTGGTGAAATTCCAAACTTGTCGTCGAAACGTCGAAATATTATGATATATTAATTAATATTAATAGATAAGGATTTTAGAAGTGCAGGTTTGAGTAATTTTTATAAAGAACGAATCATTTATTATGAAATAAGACTTTGTTATTTTTAGATTCTTGGTTGGTGAAATTCCAAACTTGTCGTCGAAACGTCGAAATATTACGATACATTAATTAATATTAATAGATTAAGATTTTAGAAGTGCAGGTTGAGTAATTTTTATAAAGAACGTGTCATTTATTATGAAATAAGACTTTGTTATTTTTAGATTCTTGGTTGGTGAAATTCCAAACTTGTCGTCGAAACGTCGAAATATTGCGATATATTAATTAATATTAATAGATTAAGATTTTAGAAGTGCAGGTTTGAGTAATTTTTATAAAGAACGTGTCATTTATTATGAAATAAGACTTTGTTATTTTTAGATTCTTGGTTGGTGAAATTCCAAACTTGTCGTCGAAACGTCGAAATATTACGATACATTAATTAA
Source organism: Zhengitettix transpicula (assembly GCA_037074705.1). Taxonomy (NCBI): domain Eukaryota; kingdom Metazoa; phylum Arthropoda; class Insecta; order Orthoptera; family Tetrigidae; genus Zhengitettix; species Zhengitettix transpicula. The sequence continues at coordinate 68,129,418 of CM073596.1, forward strand.
TATTAATAGATTAAGATTTTAGAAGTGCAGGTTTGAGTAATTTTTATAAAGAACGTGTCATTTATTATGAAATAAGACTTTGTTATTTTTAGATTCTTGGTTGGTGAAATTCCAAACTTGTCGTCGAAACGTCGAAATATTGCGATATATTAATTAATATTAATAGATTAAGATTTTAGAAGTGCAGGTTTGAGTAATTTTTATAAAGAACGTGTCATTTATTATGAAATAAGACTTTGTTATTTTTAGTTTCTTGGTTGGTGAAATTCCAAACTTGTCGTCGAAACGTCGAAATATTGCGATATATTAATTAATATTAATAGATTAAGATTTAGAAGTGCAGGTTTGAGTAATTTTTATAAAGAACGTGTCATTTATTATGAAATAAGACTTTGTTATTTTTAGTTTCTTGGTTGGTGAAATTCCAAACTTGTCGTCGAAACGTCGAAATATTGCGATATATTAATTAATATTAATAGATTAAGATTTTAGAAGTGAAGGTTTGAGAAATTTTTATAAAGAACGTGTCATTTATTATGAAATAAGACTTTGTTATTTTTAGATTCTTGGTTGGTGAAATTCCAAACTTGTCGTCGAAACGTCGAAATATTGCGATATATTAATTAATATTAATAGATTAAGATTTTAGAAGTGCAGGTTTGAGAATTTTTATAAGAACGTGTCATTTATTATGAAATAAGACTTTGTTATTTTTAGATTCTTGGTTGGTGAAATTCCAAACTTGTCGTCGAAACGTCGAAATATTGCGATATATTAATTAATATTAATAGATTAAGATTTTAGAAGTGCAGGTTTGAGTAATTTTTTAAAGAACGTGTCATTTATTATGAAATAAGACTTTGTTATTTTTAGATTCTTGGTTGGTGAAATTCCAAACTTGTCGTCGAAACGTCGAAATATTGCGATATATTAATTAATATTAATAGATTAAGATTTTAGAAGTGCAGGTTTGAGAAATTTTTATAAAGAACGTGTCATTTATTATGAAATAAGACTTTGTTATTTTTAGATTCTTGGTTGGTGAAATTCCAAACTTGTCGTCGAAACGTCGAAATATTGCGATATATTAATTAATATTAATAGATTAAGATTTTAGAAGTGCAGGTTGAGAAATTTTTATAAAGAACGTGTCATTTATTATGAAATAAGACTTTGTTATTTTTAGATTCTTGGTTGGTGAAATTCCAAACTTGTCGTCGAAACGTCGAAATATTACGATACATTAATTAATATTAATAGATTAAGATTTTAGAAGTGCAGGTTTGAGTAATTTTTATAAAGAACGAATCATTTATTATGAAATAAGACTTTGTTATTTTTAGATTCTTGGTTGGTGAAATTCCAAACTTGTCGTCGAAACGTCGAAATATTGCGATATATTAATTAATATTAATAGATTAAGATTTTAGAAGTGCAGGTTTGAGTAATTTTTATAAAGAACGAATCATTATTATGAAATAAGACCTTTGTTATTTTTAGATTCTTGGTTGGTGAAATTCCAAACTTGTCGTCGAAACGTCGAAATATTGCGATATATTAATTAATATTAATAGATTAAGATTTTAGAAGTGCAGGTTTGAGTAATTTTTATAAAGAACGAATCATTTATTATGAAATAAGACTTTGTTATTTTTAGATTCTTGGTTGGTGAAATTCCAAACTTGTCGTCGAAACGTCGAAATATTGCGATATATTAATTAATATTAATAGATTAAGATTTTAGAAGTGCAGGTTTGAGTAATTTTTATAAAGAACGAATCATTTATTATGAAATAAGACTTTGTTATTTTTAGATTCTTGGTTGGTGAAATTCCAAACTTGTCGTCGAAACGTCGAAATATTGCGATATATTAATTAATATTAATAGATTAAGATTTTAGAAGTGCAGGTTTGAGAAATTTTTATAAAGAACGTGTCATTTATTATGAAATAAGACTTTGTTATTTTTAGATTCTTGGTTGGTGAAATTCCAAACTTGTCGTCGAAACGTCGAAATATTGCGATATATTAATTAATATTAATAGATTAAGATTTTAGAAGTGCAGGTTTGAGTAATTTTTATAAAGAACGAATCATTTATTATGAAATAAGACTTTGTTATTTTTAGATTCTTGGTTGGTGAAATTCCAAACTTGTCGTCGAAACGTCGAAATATTGCGATATATTAATTAATATTAATAGATTAAGATTTTAGAAGTGCAGGTTTGAGTAATTTTTATAAAGAACGAATCATTTATTATGAAATAAGACTTTGTTATTTTTAGATTCTTGGTTGGTGAAATTCCAAACTTGTCGTCGAAACGTCGAAATATTGCGATATATTAATTAATATTAATAGATTAAGATTTTAGAAGTGCAGGTTTGAGTAATTTTTATAAAGAACGTGTCATTTATTATGAAATAAGACTTTGTTATTTTTAGATTCTTGGTTGGTGAAATTCCAAACTTGTCGTCGAAACGTCGAAATATTGCGATATATTAATTAATATTAATAGATTAAGATTTTAGAAGTGCAGGTTTGAGAAATTTTTATAAAGAACGTGTCATTTATTATGAAATAAGACTTTGTTATTTTTAGATTCTTGGTTGGTGAAATTCCAAACTTGTCGTCGAAACGTCGAAATATTACGATACATTAATTAATATTAATAGATTAAGATTTTAGAAGTGCAGGTTTGAGTAATTTTTATAAAGAACGTGTCATTTATTATGAAATAAGACTTTGTTATTTTTAGATTCTTGGTTGGTGAAATTCCAAACTTGTCGTCGAAACGTCGAAATATTGCGATATATTAATTAATATTAATAGATTAAGATTTTAGAAGTGCAGGTTTGAGTAATTTTTATAAAGAACGAATCATTTATTATGAAATAAGACTTTGTTATTTTTAGATTCTTGGTTGGTGAAATTCCAAACTTGTCGTCGAAACGTCGAAATATTGCGATATATTAATTAATATTAATAGATTAAGATTTTAGAAGTGCAGGTTTGAGAAATTTTTATAAAGAACGTGTCATTTATTATGAAATAAGACTTTGTTATTTTAGATTCTTGGTTGGTGAAATTCCAAACTTGTCGTCGAAACGTCGAAATATTGCGATATATTAATTAATATTAATAGATTAAGATTTTAGAAGTGCAGGTTTGAGTAATTTTTATAAAGAACGAATCATTTATTATGAAATAAGACTTTGTTATTTTAGATTCTTGGTTGGTGAAATTCCAAACTTGTCGTCGAAACGTCGAAATATTGCGATATATTAATTAATATTAATAGATTAAGATTTTAGAAGTGCAGGTTTGAGTAATTTTTATAAAGAACGAATCATTTATTATGAAATAAGACTTTGTTATTTTTAGATTCTTGGTTGGTGAAATTCCAAACTTGTCGTCGAAACGTCGAAATATTGCGATATATTAATTAATATTAATAGATTAAGATTTTAGAAGTGCAGTTTGAGAAATTTTTATAAAGAACGTGTCATTTATTATGAAATAAGACTTTGTTATTTTTAGATTCTTGGTTGGTGAAATTCCAAACTTGTCGTCGAAACGTCGAAATATTGCGATATATTAATTAATATTAATAGATTAAGATTTTAGAAGTGCAGGTTTGAGTAATTTTTATAAAGAACGAATCATTTATTATGAAATAAGACTTTGTTATTTTTAGATTCTTGGTTGGTGAAATTCCAAACTTGTCGTCGAAACGTCGAAATATTGCGATATATTAATTAATATTAATAGATTAAGATTTTAGAAGTGCAGGTTTGAGAAATTTTTATAAAGAACGTGTCATTTATTATGAAATAAGACTTTGTTATTTTTAGATTCTTGGTTGGTGAAATTCCAAACTTGTCGTCGAAACGTCGAAATATTGCGATATATTAATTAATATTAATAGATTAAGATTTTAGAAGTGCAGGTTTGAGTAATTTTTATAAAGAACGAATCATTTATTATGAATAAGACTTTGTTATTTTTAGATTCTTGGTTGGTGAAATTCCAAACTTGTCGTCGAAACGTCGAAATATTGCGATATATTAATTATATTAATAGATTAAGATTTTAGAAGTGCAGGTTTGAGAAATTTTTATAAAGAACGTGTCATTTATTATGAAATAAGACTTTGTTATTTTTAGATTCTTGGTTGGTGAAATTCAAACTTGTCGTCGAAACGTCGAATATTGCGATATATTAATTAATATTAATAGATTAAGATTTTAGAAGTGCAGGTTTGAGTAATTTTTATAAAGAACGAATCATTTATTATGAAATAAGACTTTGTTATTTTTAGATTCTTGGTTGGTGAAATTCCAAACTTGTCGTCGAAACGTCGAAATATTGCGATATATTAATTAATATTAATAGATTAAGATTTTAGAAGTGCAGGTTTGAGTAATTTTTATAAAGAACGAATCATTTATTATGAAATAAGACTTTGTTATTTTTAGATTCTTGGTTGGTGAAATTCCAAACTTGTCGTCGAAACGTCGAAATATTGCGATATATTAATTAATATTAATAGATTAAGATTTTAGAAGTGCAGGTTTGAGTAATTTTTATAAGAACGTGTCATTTATTATGAAATAAGACTTTGTTATTTTTAGATTCTTGGTTGGTGAAATTCCAAACTTGTCGTCGAAACGTCGAAATATTGCGATATATTAATTAATATTAATAGATTAAGATTTTAGAAGTGCAGGTTTTGAGAAATTTTTATAAAGAACGTGTCATTTATTATGAAATAAGACTTTGTTATTTTTAGATTCTTGGTTGGTGAAATTCCAAACTTGTCGTCGAAACGTCGAAATATTACGATACATTAATTAATATTAATAGATTAAGATTTTAGAAGTGCAGGTTTGAGTAATTTTTATAAAGAACGTGTCATTTATTATGAAATAAGACTTTGTTATTTTTAGATTCTTGGTTGGTGAAATTCCAAACTTGTCGTCGAAACGTCGAAATATTGCGATATATTAATTAATATTAATAGATTAAGATTTTAGAAGTGCAGGTTTGAGTAATTTTTATAAAGAACGTGTCATTTATTATGAAATAAGACTTTGTTATTTTAGATTCTTGGTTGGTGAAATTCCAAACTTGTCGTCGAAACGTCGAAATATTGCGATATATTAATTAATATTAATAGATTAAGATTTTAGAAGTGCAGGTTTGAGAAATTTTTATAAAGAACGTGTCATTTATTATGAAATAAGACTTTGTTATTTTTAGATTCTTGGTTGGTGAAATTCCAAACTTGTCGTCGAAACGTCGAAATATTGCGATATATTAATTAATATTAATAGATTAAGATTTTAGCAGTGCAGGTTTGAGTAATTTTTATAAAGAACGTGTCATTTATTATGAAATAAGACTTTGTTATTTTTAGATTCTTGGTTGGTGAAATTCCAAACTTGTCGTCGAAACGTCGAAATATTGCGATATATTAATTAATATTAATAGATTAAGATTTTAGCAGTGCAGGTTTGAGTAATTTTTATAAAGAACGTGTCATTTATTATGAAATAAGACTTTGTTATTTTTAGATTCTTGGTTGGTGAAATTCCAAACTTGTCGTCGAAACGTCGAAATATTACGATACATTAATTAATATTAATAGATTAAGATTTTAGAAGTGCAGGTTTGAGTAATTTTTATAAAGAACGATCATTTATTATGAAATAAGACTTTGTTATTTTTAGATTCTTGGTTGGTGAAATTCCAAACTTGTCGTCGAAACGTCGAAATATTGCGATATATTAATTAATATTAATAGATTAAGATTTTAGAAGTGCAGGTTTGAGTAATTTTTATAAAGAACGAATCATTTATTATGAAATAAGACTTTGTTATTTTTAGATTCTTGGTTGGTGAAATTCCAAACTTGTCGTCGAAACGTCGAAATATTGCGATATATTAATTAATATTAATAGATTAAGATTTTAGAAGTGCAGGTTTGAGTAATTTTTATAAAGAACGTGTCATTTATTATGAAATAAGACTTTGTTATTTTTAGATTCTTGGTTGGTGAAATTCCAAACTTGTCGTCGAAACGTCGAAATATTATGATATATTAATTAATATTAATAGATTAAGATTTTAGAAGTGCAGGTTTGAGTAATTTTTATAAAGAACGTGTCATTTATTATGAAATAAGACTTTGTTATTTTTAGATTCTTGGTTGGTGAAATTCCAAACTTGTCGTCGAAACGTCGAAATATTACGATACATTAATTAATATTAATAGATTAAGATTTTAGAAGTGCAGGTTTGAGTAATTTTTATAAAGAACGAATCATTTATTATGAAATAAGACTTTGTTATTTTTAGATTCTTGGTTGGTGAAATTCCAAACTTGTCGTCGAAACGTCGAAATATTGCGATATATTAATTAATATTAATAGATTAAGATTTTAGAAGTGCAGGTTTGAGTAATTTTTATAAAGAACGAATCATTTATTATGAAATAAGACTTTGTTATTTTTAGATTCTTGGTTGGTGAAATTCCAAACTTGTCGTCGAAACGTCGAAATATTATGATATATTAATTAATATTAATAGATTAAGATTTTAGAAGTGCAGGTTTGAGTAATTTTTATAAAGAACGTGTCATTTATTATGAAATAAGACTTTGTTATTTTTAGATTCTTGGTTGGTGAAATTCCAAACTTGTCGTCGAAACGTCGAAATATTATGATATATTAATTAATATTAATAGATTAAGATTTTAGAAGTGCAGGTTTGAGTAATTTTTATAAAGAACGTGTCATTTATTATGAAATAAGACTTTGTTATTTTTAGATTCTTGGTTGGTGAAATTCCAAACTTGTCGTCGAAACGTCGAAATATTACGATACATTAATTAATATTAATAGATTAAGATTTTAGAAGTGCAGGTTTGAGTAATTTTTATAAAGAACGAATCATTTATTATGAAATAAGACTTTGTTATTTTTAGATTCTTGGTTGGTGAAATTCCAAACTTGTCGTCGAAACGTCGAAATATTATGATATATTAATTAATATTAATAGATTAAGATTTTAGAAGTGCAGGTTTGAGTAATTTTTATAAAGAACGTGTCATTTATTATGAAATAAGACTTTGTTATTTTTAGATTCTTGTTGGTGAAATTCCAAACTTGTCGTCGAAACGTCGAAATATTACGATACATTAATTAATATTAATAGATTAAGATTTTAGAAGTGCAGGTTTGAGTAATTTTTATAAAGAACGAATCATTTATTATGAAATAAGACTTTGTTATTTTTAGATTCTTGGTTGGTGAAATTCCAAACTTGTCGTCGAAACGTCGAAATATTATGATATATTAATTAATATTAATAGATTAAGATTTTAGAAGTGCAGGTTTGAGTAATTTTTATAAAGAACGTGTCATTTATTATGAAATAAGACTTTGTTATTTTTAGATTCTTGGTTGGTGAAATTCCAAACTTGTCGTCGAAACGTCGAAATATTGCGATATATTAATTAATATTAATAGATAAGGATTTTAGAAGTGCAGGTTTGAGTAATTTTTATAAAGAACGTGTCATTTATTATGAAATAAGACTTTGTTATTTTTAGATTCTTGGTTGGTGAAATTCCAAACTTGTCGTCGAAACGTCGAAATATTGCGATATATTAATTAATATTAATAGATTAAGATTTTAGAAGTGCAGGTTTGAGTAATTTTTATAAAGAACGAATCATTTATTATGAAATAAGACTTTGTTATTTTTAGATTCTTGGTTGGTGAAATTCCAAACTTGTCGTCGAAACGTCGAAATATTGCGATATATTAATTAATATTAATAGATTAAGATTTTAGAAGTGCAGGTTTGAGTAATTTTTATAAAGAACGTGTCATTTATTATGAAATAAGACTTTGTTATTTTTAGATTCTTGGTTGGTGAAATTCCAAACTTGTCGTCGAAACGTCGAAATATTGCGATATATTAATTAATATTAATAGATAAGGATTTTAGAAGTGCAGGTTTGAGTAATTTTTATAAAGAACGAATCATTTATTATGAAATAAGACTTTGTTATTTTTCGATTCTTGGTTGGTGAAATTCCAAACTTGTCGTCGAAACGTCGAAATATTACGATACATTAATTAATATTAATAGATTAAGATTTTAGAAGTGCAGGTTTGAGTAATTTTTATAAAGAACGTGTCATTTATTATGAAATAAGACTTTGTTATTTTTAGATTCTTGGTTGGTGAAATTCCAAACTTGTCGTCGAAACGTCGAAATATTATGATATATTAATTAATATTAATAGATAAGGATTTTAGAAGTGCAGGTTTGAGTAATTTTTATAAAGAACGTGTCATTTATTATGAAATAAGACTTTGTTATTTTTAGATTCTTGGTTGGTGAAATTCCAAACTTGTCGTCGAAACGTCGAAATATTGCGATATATTAATTAATATTAATAGATTAAGATTTTAGAAGTGCAGGTTTGAGTAATTTTTATAAAGAACGTGTCATTTATTATGAAATAAGACTTTGTTATTTTTAGATTCTTGGTTGGTGAAATTCCAAACTTGTCGTCGAAACGTCGAAATATTATGATATATTAATTAATATTAATAGATAAGGATTTTAGAAGTGCAGGTTTGAGTAATTTTTATAAAGAACGAATCATTTATTATGAAATAAGACTTTGTTATTTTTAGATTCTTGGTTGGTGAAATTCCAAACTTGTCGTCGAAACGTCGAAATATTACGATACATTAATTAATATTAATAGATTAAGATTTTAGAAGTGCAGGTTTGAGTAATTTTTATAAAGAACGTGTCATTTATTATGAAATAAGACTTTGTTATTTTTAGATTCTTGGTTGGTGAAATTCCAAACTTGTCGTCGAAACGTCGAAATATTATGATAGATTAATTAATATTAATAGATTAAGATTTTAGAAGTGCAGGTTTGAGTAATTTTTATAAAGAACGTGTCATTTATTATGAAATAAGACTTTGTTATTTTTAGATTCTTGGTTGGTGAAATTCCAAACTTGTCGTCGAAACGTCGAAATATTGCGATATATTAATAATATTAATAGATAAAGATTTTAGAAGTGCAGGTTTGAGTAATTTTTATAAAGAACGAATCATTTATTATGAAATAAGACTTTGTTATTTTTCGATTCTTGGTTGGTGAAATTCCAAACTTGTCGTCGAAACGTCGAAATATTATGATATATTAATTAATATTAATAGATTAAGATTTTAGAAGTGCAGGTTTGAGTAATTTTTATAAAGAACGTATCATTTATTATGAAATAAGACTTTGTTATTTTTAGATTCTTGGTTGGTGAAATTCCAAACTTGTCGTCGAAACGTCGAAATATTGCGATATATTAATTAATATTAATAGATTAAGATTTTAGAAGTGCAGGTTTGAGTAATTTTTATAAAGAACGTGTCATTTATTATGGAATAAGACTTTGTTATTTTTAGATTCTTGGTTGGTGAAATTCCAAACTTGTCGTCGAAACGTCGAAATATTATGATATATTAATTAATAATAATAGATTAAGATTTTAGAAGTGCAGGTTTAAGTAATTTTTATAAAGAACGTATCATTTATTATGAAATAAGACTTTGTTATTTTTAGATTCTTGGTTGGTGAAATTCCAAACTTGTCGTCGAAACGTCGAAATATTGCGATATATTAATTAATATTAATAGATTAAGATTTTAGAAGTGCAGGTTTGAGTAATTTTTATAAAGAACGTATCATTTATTATGAAATAAGACTTTGTTATTTTTAGATTCTTGGTTGGTGAAATTCCAAACTTGTCGTCGAAACGTCGAAATATTGCGATATATTAATTAATATTAATAGATTAAGATTTTAGAAGTGCAGGTTTGAGTAATTTTTATAAAGAACGTGTCATTTATTATGAAATAAGACTTTGTTATTTTTAGATTCTTGGTTGGTGAAATTCCAAACTTGTCGTCGAAACGTCGAAATATTACGATATATTAATTAATATTAATAGATAAGGATTTTAGAAGTGCAGGTTTGAGTAATTTTTATAAAGAACGTGTCATTTATTATGAAATAAGACTTTGTTATTTTTAGATTCTTGGTTGGTGAAATTCCAAACTTGTCGTCGAAACGTCGAAATATTGCGATATATTAATTAATATTAATAGATTAAGATTTTAGAAGTGCAGGTTTGAGTAATTTTTATAAAGAACGTATCATTTATTATGAAATAAGACTTTGTTATTTTTAGATTCTTGGTTGGTGAAATTCCAAACTTGTCGTCGAAACGTCGAAATATTGCGATATATTAATTAATATTAATAGATTAAGATTTTAGAAGTGCAGGTTTGAGTAATTTTTATAAAGAACGTATCATTTATTATGAAATAAGACTTTGTTATTTTTAGATTCTTGGTTGGTGAAATTCCAAACTTGTCGTCGAAACGTCGAAATATTGCGATATATTAATTAATATTAATAGATTAAGATTTTAGAAGTGCAGGTTTGAGTAATTTTTATAAAGAACGTGTCATTTATTATGAAATAAGACTTTGTTATTTTTAGATTCTTGGTTGGTGAAATTCCAAACTTGTCGTCGAAACGTCGAAATATTGCGATATATTAATTAATATTAATAGATTAAGATTTTAGAAGTGCAGGTTTGAGTAATTTTTATAAAGAACGTGTCATTTATTATGAAATAAGACTTTGTTATTTTTAGATTCTTGGTTGGTGAAATTCCAAACTTGTCGTCGAAACGTCGAAATATTACGATATATTAATTAATATTAATAGATTAAGATTTTAGAAGTGCAGGTTTGAGTAATTTTTATAAAGAACGTATCATTTATTATGAAATAAGACTTTGTTATTTTTAGATTCTTGGTTGGTGAAATTCCAAACTTGTCGTCGAAACGTCGAAATATTGCGATATATTAATTAATATTAATAGATTAAGATTTTAGAAGTGCAGGTTTGAGTAATTTTTATAAAGAACGTGTCATTTATTATGAAATAAGACTTTGTTATTTTTAGATTCTTGGTTGGTGAAATTCCAAACTTGTCGTCGAAACGTCGAAATATTACGATATATTAATTAATATTAATAGATTAAGATTTTAGAAGTGCAGGTTTGAGTAATTTTTATAAAGAACGTGTCATTTATTATGAAATAAGACTTTGTTATTTTTAGATTCTTGGTTGGTGAAATTCCAAACTTGTCGTCGAAACGTCGAAATATTACGATATATTAATTAATATTAATAGATTAAGATTTTAGAAGTGCAGGTTTGAGTAATTTTTATAAAGAACGTATCATTTATTATGAAATAAGACTTTGTTATTTTTAGATTCTTGGTTGGTGAAATTCCAAACTTGTCGTCGAAACGTCGAAATATTACGATATATTAATTAATATTAATAGATTAAGATTTTAGAAGTGCAGGTTTGAGTAATTTTTATAAAGAACGTGTCATTTATTATGAAATAAGACTTTGTTATTTTTAGATTCTTGGTTGGTGAAATTCCAAACTTGTCGTCGAAACGTCGAAATATTGCGATATATTAATTAATATTAATAGATTAAGATTTTAGAAGTGCAGGTTTGAGTAATTTTTATAAAGAACGTGTCATTTATTATAAAATAAGACTTTGTTATTTTTAGATTCTTGGTTGGTGAAATTCCAAACTTGTCGTCGAAACGTCGAAATATTACGATATATTAATTAATATTAATAGATTAAGATTTTAGAAGTGCAGGTTTGAGTAATTTTTATAAAGAACGTGTCATTTATTATGAAATAAGACTTTGTTATTTTTAGATTCTTGGTTGGTGAAATTCCAAACTTGTCGTCGAAACGTCGAAATATTACGATATATTAATTAATATTAATAGATTAAGATTTTAGAAGTGCAGGTTTGAGTAATTTTTATAAAGAACGTGTCATTTATTATGAAATAAGACTTTGTTATTTTTAGATTCTTGGTTGGTGAAATTCCAAACTTGTCGTCGAAACGTCGAAATATTGCGATATATTAATTAATATTAATAGATTAAGATTTTAGAAGTGCAGGTTTGAGTAATTTTTATAAAGAACGTGTCATTTATTATGAAATAAGACTTTGTTATTTTTAGATTCTTGGATGGTGAAATTCCAAACTTGTCGTCGAAACGTCGAAATATTGCGATATATTAATTAATATTAATAGATTAAGATTTTAGAAGTGCAGGTTTGAGTAATTTTTATAAAGAACGTGTCATTTATTATGAAATAAGACTTTGTTATTTTTAGATTCTTGGTTGGTGAAATTCCAAACTTGTCGTCGAAACGTCGAAATATTGCGATATATTAATTAATATTAATAGATTAAGATTTTAGAAGTGCAGGTTTGAGTAATTTTTATAAAGAACGTGTCATTTATTATGAAATAAGACTTTGTTATTTTTAGATTCTTGGATGGTGAAATTCCAAACTTGTCGTCGAAACGTCGAAATATTGCGATATATTAATTAATATTAATAGATTAAGATTTTAGAAGTGCAGGTTTGAGTAATTTTTATAAAGAACGTATCATTTATTATGAAATAAGACTTTGCTATTTTTAGATTCTTGGTTGGTGAAATTCCAAACTTGTCGTCGAAACGTCGAAATATTATGATATATTAATTAATATTAATAGATTAAGATTTTAGAAGTGCAGGTTTGAGTAATTTTTATAAAGAACGTGTCATTTATTATGAAATAAGACTTTGTTATTTTTAGATTCTTGGATGGTGAAATTCCAAACTTGTCGTCGAAACGTCGAAATATTATGATATATTAATTAATATTAATAGATTAAGATTTTAGAAGTGCAGGTTTGAGTAATTTTTATAAAGAACGTGCCATTTATTATGAAATAAGACTTTGTTATTTTTAGTTTCTTGGTTGGTGAAATTCCAAACTTGTCGTCGAAACGTCGAAATATTGCGATATATTAATTAATATTAATAGATTAAGATTTTAGAAGTGCAGGTTTGAGTAATTTTTATAAAGAACGTATCATTTTATATGAAATAAGTCTTTGTTATTTTTAGATTCTTGGATGGTGAAATTCCAAACTTGTCGTCGAAACGTCGAAATATTGCGATATATTAATTAATATTAATAGATTAAGATTTTAGAAGTGCAGGTTTGAGTAATTTTTATAAAGAACGTGCCATTTATTATGAAATAAGACTTTGTTATTTTTAGTTTCTTGGTTGGTGAAATTCCAAACTTGTCGTCGAAACGTCGAAATATTATGATATATTAATTAATATTAATAGATAAGGATTTTAGAAGTGCAGGTTTGAGTAATTTTTATAAAGAACGTGTCATTTATTATGAAATAAGACTTTGTTATTTTTAGATTCTTGGTTAATGAAATTCCAAAATTGTCGTCGAAACGTCAAAATATTACGATATATTACTTAATATTAATAGATTAAGATTTTAGAAGTGCAGGTTTGAGTAATTTTAATAAAGAACGTGTCATTTATTATGAAATAAGACTTTGTTATTTTTAGATTCTTGGTTAATGAAATTCCAAAATTGTCGTCGAAACGTCGAAATATTGCGATATATTAATTAATATTAATAGATTAAGATTTTAGAAGTGCAGGTTTGAGTAATTTTTATAAAGAACGTATCATTTTATATGAAATAAGTCTTTGTTATTTTTAGATTCTTGGATGGTGAAATTCCAAACTTGTCGTCGAAACGTCGAAATATTATGATATATTAATTAATATTAATAGATAAGGATTTTAGAAGTGCAGGTTTGAGTAATTTTTATAAAGAACGTGTCTTTTTATATGAAATAAGACTTTGTTATTTTTAGATTCTTGGTTGGTGAAATTCCAAAATTGTCGTCGAAACGTCAAAATATTACGATATATTAATTAATATTAATAGATTAAGATTTTAGAAGTGCAGGTTTGAGTAATTTTTATAAAGAACGTGTCATTTATTATGAAATAAGTCTTTGTTATTTTTAGATTCTTGGTTGGTGAAATTCCAAACTTGTCGTCGAAACGTCGAAATATTGCGATATATTAATTAATATTAATAGATTAAGATTTTAGAAGTGCAGGTTTGAGTAATTTTTATAAAGAACGTGTCATTTTATATGAAATAAGTCTTTGTTATTTTTAGATTCTTGGTTGGTGAAATTCCAAACTTGTCGTCGAAACGTCGAAATATTATGATATATTAATTAATATTAATAGATTAAGATTTTAGAAGTGCAGGTTTGAGTAATTTTTATAAAGAACGTGTCATTTATTATGAAATAAGACTTTGTTATTTTTAGATTCTTGGTTGGTGAAATTCCAAAATTGTCGTCGAAACGTCAAAATATTACGATATATTAATTAATATTAATAGATTAAGATTTTAGAAGTGCAGGTTTGAGTAATTTTTATAAAGAACGTGTCATTTATTATGAAATAAGTCTTTGTTATTTTTAGATTCTTGGTTGGTGAAATTCCAAACTTGTCGTCGAAACGTCAAAATATTACGATATATTAATTAATATTAATAGATTAAGATTTTAGAAGTGCAGGTTTGAGTAATTTTTATAAAGAACGTATCATTTATTATGAAATAAGACTTTGTTATTTTTAGATTCTTGGTTAATGAAATTCCAAAATTGTCGTCGAAACGTCGAAATATTGCGATATATTAATTAATATTAATAGATTAAGATTTTAGAAGTGCAGGTTTGAGTAATTTTTATAAAGAACGTATCATTTTATATGAAATAAGTCTTTGTTATTTTTAGATTCTTGGTTGGTGAAATTCCAAACTTGTCGTCGAAACGTCAAAATATTACGATATATTAATTAATATTAATAGATTAAGATTTTAGAAGTGCAGGTTTGAGTAATTTTTATAAAGAACGTGTCATTTATTATGAAATAAGACTTTGTTATTTTTAGATTCTTGGTTAATGAAATTCCAAAATTGTCGTCGAAACGTCAAAATATTACGATATATTAATTAATATTAATAGATTAAGATTTTAGAAGTGCAGGTTTGAGTAATTTTTATAAAGAACGTGTCATTTATTATGAAATAAGACTTTGTTATTTTTAGATTCTTGGTTGGTGAAATTCCAAAATTGTCGTCGAAACGTCAAAATATTACGATATATTAATTAATATTAATAGATTAAGATTTTAGAAGTGCAGGTTTGAGTAATTTTTATAAAGAACGTGTCATTTATTATGAAATAAGACTTTGTTATTTTTAGATTCTTGGTTGGTGAAATTCCAAACTTGTCGTCGAAACGTCGAAATATTATGATATATTAATTAATATTAATAGATTAAGATTTTAGAAGTGCAGGTTTGAGTAATTTTTATAAAGAACGTGTCATTTATTATGAAATAAGTCTTTGTTATTTTTAGATTCTTGGTTGGTGAAATTCCAAACTTGTCGTCGAAACGTCGAAATATTGCGATATATTAATTAATATTAATAGATTAAGATTTTAGAAGTGCAGGTTTGAGTAATTTTTATAAAGAACGTGTCATTTTATATGAAATAAGTCTTTGTTATTTTTAGATTCTTGGTTGGTGAAATTCCAAACTTGTCGTCGAAACGTCGAAATATTATGATATATTAATTAATATTAATAGATTAAGATTTTAGAAGTGCAGGTTTGAGTAATTTTTATAAAGAACGTGTCATTTATTATGAAATAAGACTTTGTTATTTTTAGATTCTTGGTTGGTGAAATTCCAAAATTGTCGTCGAAACGTCAAAATATTACGATATATTAATTAATATTAATAGATTAAGATTTAGAAGTGCAGGTTTGAGTAATTTTTATAAAGAACGTGTCATTTATTATGAAATAAGACTTTGTTATTTTTAGATTCTTGGTTGGTGAAATTCCAAACTTGTCGTCGAAACGTCGAAATATTATGATATATTAATTAATATTAATAGATTAAGATTTTAGAAGTGCAGGTTTGAGTAATTTTAATAAAGAACGTGTCATTTATTATGAAATAAGACTTTGTTATTTTTAGATTCTTGGTTATTGAAATTCCAAAATTGTCGTCGAAACGTCAAAATATTACGATATATTAATTAATATTAATAGATTAAGATTTTAGAAGTGCAGGTTTGAGTAATTTTAATAAAGAACGTGTCATTTATTATGAAATAAGACTTTGTTATTTTTAGATTCTTGGTTAATGAAATTCCAAAATTGTCGTCGAAACGTCAAAATATTACGATACATTAATTAATATTAATAGATTAAGATTTTAGAAGTTCAGGTTTGAGTAATTTTAATAAAGAACGTGTCATTTATTATGAAATAAGACTTTGTTATTTTTAGATTCTTGGTTAATGAAATTCCAAAATTGTCGTCGAAACGTCAAAATATTACGATATATTAATTAATATTAATAGATTAAGATTTTAGAAGTGCAGGTTTGAGTAATTTTAATAAAGAACGTGTCATTTATTATGAAATAAGACTTTGTTATTTTTAGATTCTTGGTTGGTGAAATTCCAAACTTGTCGTCGAAACGTCGAAATATTATGATATATTAATTAATATTAATAGATTAAGATTTTAGAAGTGCAGGTTTGAGTAATTTTAATAAAGAACGTGTCATTTATTATGAAATAAGACTTTGTTATTTTTAGATTCTTGGTTAATGAAATTCCAAAATTGTCGTCGAAACGTCAAAATATTACGATATATTAATTAATATTAATAGATTAAGATTTTAGAAGTGCAGGTTTGAGTAATTTTAATAAAGAACGTGTCATTTATTATGAAATAAGACTTTGCTATTTTTAGATTCTTGGTTGGTGAAATTCCAAACTTGTCGTCGAAACGTCGAAATATTATGATATATTAATTAATATTAATAGATTAAGATTTTAGAAGTGCAGGTTTGAGTAATTTTAATAAAGAACGTGTCATTTATTATGAAATAAGACTTTGTTATTTTTAGATTCTTGGTTAATGAAATTCCAAAATTGTCGTCGAAACGTCAAAATATTACGATATATTAATTAATATTAATAGATTAAGATTTTAGAAGTGCAGGTTTGAGTAATTTTAATAAAGAACGTGTCATTTATTATGAAATAAGACTTTGTTATTTTTAGATTCTTGGTTGGTGAAATTCCAAACTTGTCGTCGAAACGTCGAAATATTATGATATATTAATTAATATTAATAGATTAAGATTTTAGAAGTGCAGGTTTGAGTAATTTTTATAAAGAACGTGTCATTTATTATGAAATAAGACTTTGTTATTTTTAGATTCTTGGTTAATGAAATTCCAAACTTGTCGTCGAAACGTCAAAATATTACGATATATTAATTAATATTAATAGATTAAGATTTTAGAAGTGCAGGTTTGAGTAATTTTTATAAAGAACGTGTCATTTATTATGAAATAAGACTTTGTTATTTTTAGATTCTTGGTTGGTAAAATTCCAAACTTGTCGTCGAAACGTTCGAAATATTATGATATATTAATTAATATTAATAGATAAGGATTTTAGAAGTGCAGGTTTGAGTAATTTTAATAAAGAACGTGTCATTTATTATGAAATAAGACTTTGTTATTTTTAGATTCTTGGTTAATGAAATTCCAAAATTGTCGTCGAAACGTCAAAATATTACGATATATTAATTAATATTAATAGATTAAGATTTTAGAAGTGCAGGTTTGAGTAATTTTTATAAAGAACGTGTCATTTATTATGAAATAAGACTTTGTTATTTTTAGATTCTTGGTTAATGAAATTCCAAAATTGTCGTCGAAACGTCGAAATATTATGATATATTAATTAATATTAATAGATTAAGATTTTAGAAGTGCAGGTTTGAGTAATTTTAATAAAGAACGTGTCATTTATTATGAAATAAGACTTTGTTATTTTTAGATTCTTGGTTGGTGAAATTCCAAACTTGTCGTCGAAACGTCGAAATATTATGATATATTAATTAATATTAATAGATTAAGATTTTAGAAGTGCAGGTTTGAGTAATTTTTATAAAGAACGTGTCATTTATTATGAAATAAGACTTTGTTATTTTTAGATTCTTGGTTGGTGAAATTCCAAACTTGTCGTCGAAACGTCGAAATATTATGATATATTAATTAATATTAATAGATAAGGATTTTAGAAGTGCAGGTTTGAGTAATTTTAATAAAGAACGTGTCATTTATTATGAAATAAGACTTTGTTATTTTTAGATTCTTGGTTAATGAAATTCCAAAATTGTCGTCGAAACGTCAAAATATTACGATATATTAATTAATATTAATAGATTAAGATTTTAGAAGTGCAGGTTTGAGTAATTTTTATAAAGAACGTGTCATTTATTATGAAATAAGACTTTGTTATTTTTAGATTCTTGGTTAATGAAATTCCAAAATTGTCGTCGAAACGTCAAAATATTACGATATATTAATTAATATTAATAGATTAAGATTTTAGAAGTGCAGGTTTGAGTAATTTTAATAAAGAACGTGTCATTTATTATGAAATAAGACTTTGTTATTTTTAGATTCTTGGTTAATGAAATTCCAAAATTGTCGTCGAAACGTCAAAATATTACGATATATTAATTAATATTAATAGATTAAGATTTTAGAAGTGCAGGTTTGAGTAATTTTAATAAAGAACGTGTCATTTATTATGAAATAAGACTTTGTTATTTTTAGATTCTTGGTTGGTGAAATTCCAAACTTGTCGTCGAAACGTCGAAATATTATGATATATTAATTAATATTAATAGATTAAGATTTTAGAAGTGCAGGTTTGAGTAATTTTAATAAAGAACGTGTCATTTATTATGAAATAAGACTTTGTTATTTTTAGATTCTTGGTTAATGAAATTCCAAAATTGTCGTCGAAACGTCAAAATATTACGATATATTAATTAATATTAATAGATTAAGATTTTAGAAGTGCAGGTTTGAGTAATTTTAATAAAGAACGTGTCATTTATTATGAAATAAGACTTTGCTATTTTTAGATTCTTGGTTGGTGAAATTCCAAACTTGTCGTCGAAACGTCGAAATATTATGATATATTAATTAATATTAATAGATTAAGATTTTAGAAGTGCAGGTTTGAGTAATTTTAATAAAGAACGTGTCATTTATTATGAAATAAGACTTTGTTATTTTTAGATTCTTGGTTAATGAAATTCCAAAATTGTCGTCGAAACGTCAAAATATTACGATATATTAATTAATATTAATAGATTAAGATTTTAGAAGTGCAGGTTTGAGTAATTTTAATAAAGAACGTGTCATTTATTATGAAATAAGACTTTGTTATTTTTAGATTCTTGGTTGGTGAAATTCCAAACTTGTCGTCGAAACGTCGAAATATTATGATATATTAATTAATATTAATAGATTAAGATTTTAGAAGTGCAGGTTTGAGTAATTTTTATAAAGAACGTGTCATTTATTATGAAATAAGACTTTGTTATTTTTAGATTCTTGGTTGGTGAAATTCCAAACTTGTCGTCGAAACGTCGAAATATTATGATATATTAATTAATATTAATAGATTAAGATTTTAGAAGTGCAGGTTTGAGTAATTTTAATAAAGAACGTGTCATTTATTATGAAATAAGACTTTGTTATTTTTAGATTCTTGGTTAATGAAATTCCAAAATTGTCGTCGAAACGTCAAAATATTACGATATATTAATTAATATTAATAGATTAAGATTTTAGAAGTGCAGGTTTGAGTAATTTTAATAAAGAACGTGTCATTTATTATGAAATAAGACTTTGTTATTTTTAGATTCTTGGTTGGTGAAATTCCAAACTTGTCGTCGAAACGTCGAAATATTATGATATATTAATTAATATTAATAGATAAGGATTTTAGAAGTGCAGGTTTGAGTAATTTTTATAAAGAACGTGTCATTTATTATGAAATAAGACTTTGTTATTTTTAGATTCTTGGTTGGTGAAATTCCAAACTTGTCGTCGAAACGTCGAAATATTATGATATATTAATTAATATTAATAGATAAGGATTTTAGAAGTGCAGGTTTGAGTAATTTTTATAAAGAACGTGTCATTTATTATGAAATAAGACTTTGTTATTTTTAGATTCTTGGTTGGTGAAATTCCAAACTTGTCGTCGAAACGTCGAAATATTATGATATATTAATTAATATTAATAGATTAAGATTTTAGAAGTGCAGGTTTGAGTAATTTTAATAAAGAACGTGTCATTTATTATGAAATAAGACTTTGTTATTTTTAGATTCTTGGTTAATGAAATTCCAAAATTGTCGTCGAAACGTCAAAATATTACGATATATTAATTAATATTAATAGATTAAGATTTTAGAAGTGCAGGTTTGAGTAATTTTAATAAAGAACGTGTCATTTATTATGAAATAAGACTTTGTTATTTTTAGATTCTTGGTTGGTGAAATTCCAAACTTGTCGTCGAAACGTCGAAATATTATGATATATTAATTAATATTAATAGATAAGGATTTTAGAAGTGCAGGTTTGAGTAATTTTTATAAAGAACGTGTCATTTATTATGAAATAAGACTTTGTTATTTTTAGATTCTTGGTTGGTGAAATTCCAAAGTTGTCGTCGAAACGTCGAAATATTATGATATATTAATTAATATTAATAGATTAAGATTTTAGAAGTGCAGGTTTGAGTAATTTTTATAAAGAACGTGTCATTTATTATGAAATAAGACTTTGTTATTTTTAGATTCTTGGTTGGTGAAATTCCAAACTTGTCGTCGAAACGTCGAAATATTATGATATATTAATTAATATTAATAGATTAAGATTTTAGAAGTGCAGGTTTGAGTAATTTTTATAAAGAACGTGTCATTTATTATGAAATAAGACTTTGTTATTTTTAGATTCTTGGTTAATGAAATTCCAAAATTGTCGTCGAAACGTCAAAATATTACGATATATTAATTAATATTAATAGATTAAGATTTTAGAAGTGCAGGTTTGAGTAATTTTTATAAAGAACGTGTCATTTATTATGAAATAAGACTTTGTTATTTTTAGATTCTTGGTTGGTGAAATTCCAAACTTGTCGTCGAAACGTCGAAATATTATGATATATTAATTAATATTAATAGATTAAGATTTTAGAAGTGCAGGTTTGAGTAATTTTTATAAAGAACGTGTCATTTATTATGAAATAAGACTTTGTTATTTTTAGATTCTTGGTTGGTGAAATTCCAAACTTGTCGTCGAAACGTCGAAATATTATGATATATTAATTAATATTAATAGATTAAGATTTTAGAAGTGCAGGTTTGAGTAATTTTTATAAAGAACGTGTCATTTATTATGAAATAAGACTTTGTTATTTTTAGATTCTTGGTTAATGAAATTCCAAACTTGTCGTCGAAACGTCGAAATATTATGATATATTAATTAATATTAATAGATTAAGATTTTAGAAGTGCAGGTTTGAGTAATTTTAATAAAGAACGTGTCATTTATTATGAAATAAGACTTTGTTATTTTTAGATTCTTGGATGGTGAAATTCCAAACTTGTCGTCGAAACGTCGAAATATTATGATATATTAATTAATATTAATAGATTAAGATTTTAGAAGTGCAGGTTTGAGTAATTTTTATAAAGAACGTGTCATTTATTATGAAATAAGACTTTGTTATTTTTAGATTCTTGGTTGGTGAAATTCCAAACTTGTCGTCGAAACGTCGAAATATTATGATATATTAATTAATATTAATAGATTAAGATTTTAGAAGTGCAGGTTTGAGTAATTTTTATAAAGAACGTGTCATTTATTATGAAATAAGACTTTGTTATTTTTAGATTCTTGGTTAATGAAATTCCAAACTTGTCGTCGAAACGTCGAAATATTATGATATATTAATTAATATTAATAGATTAAGATTTTAGAAGTGCAGGTTTGAGTAATTTTAATAAAGAACGTGTCATTTATTATGAAATAAGACTTTGTTATTTTAGATTCTTGGTTGGTGAAATTCCAAACTTGTCGTCGAAACGTCAAAATATTACGATATATTAATTAATATTAATAGATTAAGATTTTAGAAGTGCAGGTTTGAGTAATTTTTATAAAGAACGTGTCATTTATTATGAAATAAGACTTTGTTATTTTTAGATTCTTGGTTGGTGAAATTCCAAACTTGTCGTCGAAACGTCGAAATATTATGATATATTAATTAATATTAATAGATTAAGATTTTAGAAGTGCAGGTTTGAGTAATTTTTATAAAGAACGTGTCATTTATTATGAAATAAGACTTTGTTATTTTTAGATTCTTGGTTGGTGAAATTCCAAACTTGTCGTCGAAACGTCGAAATATTATGATATATTAATTAATATTAATAGATAAGGATTTTAGAAGTGCAGGTTGAGTAATTTTTATAAAGAACGTGTCATTTATTATGAAATAAGACTTTGTTATTTTAGATTCTTGGTTGGTGAAATTCCAAACTTGTCGTCGAAACGTCGAAATATTATGATATATTAATTAATATTAATAGATTAAGATTTTAGAAGTGCAGGTTTGAGTAATTTTTAATAAAGAACGTGTCATTTATTATGAAATAAGACTTTGTTATTTTTAGATTCTTGGTTGGTGAAATTCCAAACTTGTCGTCGAAACGTCGAAATATTATGATATATTAATTAATATTAATAGATTAAGGATTTTAGAAGTGCAGGTTTGAGTAATTTTTATAAAGAACGTGTCATTTATTATGAAATAAGACTTTGTTATTTTTAGATTCTTGGTTGGTGAAATTCCAAACTTGTCGTCGAAACGTCGAAATATTATGATATATTAATTAATATTAATAGATTAAGATTTTAGAAGTGCAGGTTTGAGTAATTTTTATAAAGAACGTGTCATTTATTATGAAATAAGACTTTGTTATTTTTAGATTCTTGGTTGGTGAAATTCCAAACTTGTCGTCGAAACGTCGAAATATTATGATATATTAATTAATATTAATAGATTAAGATTTTAGAAGTGCAGGTTTGAGTAATTTTTATAAAGAACGTGTCATTTATTATGAAATAAGACTTTGTTATTTTTAGATTCTTGGTTGGTGAAATTCCAAACTTGTCGTCGAAACGTCGAAATATTATGATATATTAATTAATATTAATAGATTAAGATTTTAGAAGTGCAGGTTTGAGTAATTTTTATAAAGAACGTGTCATTTATTATGAAATAAGACTTTGTTATTTTTAGATTCTTGGTTGGTGAAATTCCAAACTTGTCGTCGAAACGTCGAAATATTATGATATATTAATTAATATTAATAGATTAAGATTTTAGAAGTGCAGGTTTGAGTAATTTTTAATAAAGAACGTGTCATTTATTATGAAATAAGACTCTGTTATTTTTAGATTCTTGGTTGGTGAAATTCCAAACTTGTCGTCGAAACGTCGAAATATTATGATATATTAATTAATATTAATAGATTAAGATTTTAGAAGTGCAGGTTTGAGTAATTTTTATAAAGAACGTGTCATTTATTATGAAATAAGACTTTGTTATTTTTAGATTCTTGGTTGGTGAAATTCCAAACTTGTCGTCGAAACGTCGAAATATTATGATATATTAATTAATATTAATAGATTAAGATTTTAGAAGTGCAGGTTTGAGTAATTTTTATAAAGAACGTGTCATTTATTATGAAATAAGACTTTGTTATTTTTAGATTCTTGGTTGGTGAAATTCCAAACTTGTCGTCGAAACGTCGAAATATTATGATATATTAATTAATATTAATAGATTAAGATTTTAGAAGTGCAGGTTTGAGTAATTTTTATAAAGAACGTGTCATTTATTATGAAATAAGACTTTGTTATTTTTAGATTCTTGGTTGGTGAAATTCCAAACTTGTCGTCGAAACGTCGAAATATTATGATATATTAATTAATATTAATAGATTAAGATTTTAGAAGTGCAGGTTTGAGTAATTTTTATAAAGAACGTGTCATTTATTATGAAATAAGACTTTGTTATTTTTAGATTCTTGGTTGGTGAAATTCCAAACTTGTCGTCGAAACGTCGAAATATTATGATATATTAATTAATATTAATAGATTAAGATTTTAGAAGTGCAGGTTTGAGTAATTTTTATAAAGAACGTGTCATTTATTATGAAATAAGACTTTGTTATTTTTAGATTCTTGGTTGGTGAAATTCCAAACTTGTCGTCGAAACGTCGAAATATTATGATATATTAATTAATATTAATAGATTAAGATTTTAGAAGTGCAGGTTTGAGTAATTTTTATAAAGAACGTGTCATTTATTATGAAATAAGACTTTGTTATTTTTAGATTCTTGGTTAATGAAATTCCAAACTTGTCGTCGAAACGTCAAAATATTACGATATATTAATTAATATTAATAGATTAAGATTTTAGAAGTGCAGGTTTGAGTAATTTTTATAAAGAACGTGTCATTTATTATGAAATAAGACTTTGTTATTTTTAGATTCTTGGTTGGTGAAATTCCAAACTTGTCGTCGAAACGTCGAAATATTATGATATATTAATTAATATTAATAGATAAGGATTTTAGAAGTGCAGGTTTGAGTAATTTTTATAAAGAACGTGTCATTTATTATGAAATAAGACTTTGTTATTTTTAGATTCTTGGTTGGTGAAATTCCAAACTTGTCGTCGAAACGTCGAAATATTATGATATATTAATTAATATTAATAGATTAAGATTTTAGAAGTGCAGGTTTGAGTAATTTTAATAAAGAACGTGTCATTTATTATGAAATAAGACTCTGTTATTTTTAGATTCTTGGTTGGTGAAATTCCAAACTTGTCGTCGAAACGTCGAAATATTATGATATATTAATTAATATTAATAGATTAAGGATTTTAGAAGTGCAGGTTTGAGTAATTTTATAAAGAACGTGTCATTTATTATGAAATAAGACTTTGTTATTTTTAGATTCTTGGTTGGTGAAATTCCAAACTTGTCGTCGAAACGTCGAAATATTGCGATATATTAATTAATATTAATAGATAAGGATTTTAGAAGTGCAGGTTTGAGTAATTTTTATAAAGAACGTGTCATTTATTATGAAATAAGACTTTGTTATTTTTAGATTCTTGGTTAATGAAATTCCAAAATTGTCGTCGAAACGTCAAAATATTACGATATATTAATTAATATTAATAGATTAAGATTTTAGAAGTGCAGGTTTGAGTAATTTTAATAAAGAACGTGTCATTTATTATGAAATAAGACTTTGTTATTTTTAGATTCTTGGTTGCTGAAATTCCAAACTTGTCGTCGAAACGTCGAAATATTGCGATATATTAATTAATATTAATAGATAAGGATTT